>CAESWR010001108.1:836181-850900 GCA_903171835.1 Mullus surmuletus | reverse complement strand
GCACACGCACACGCACACGCACACACACACACACACACACACACACCGCTCTCAGCCAGCTTCAAACACCACCGTGTCCCACTGGCATGACTGGCATGAGGGGAATTATGCTTTCTGCTCAAACTCGGGTCACATGCAAAGGATTAAATATAGCAGCTCTCAAAACCTGCTACTAGTAAATGAGCTTCTAATTCGAGCCCAGTCCTTCCATTTCCACTCTGGCCGCTCCTCCCTGTTCTCACTGAGCCAGAGAGAAAACTCATACACACACACCCACACACACACACCCACCCCTCCCCTCATCCGGCCGTCTCTTCAACTCTCCTGTGGAGTTTTCTCTATTGATGTCATACCCAGACGGATCCTCTCCTGTGTGATAATTGATCAGCGGCCCCGGCTCAGGCTGAAAATAAACCCCTGTGGTCAGGGCTCGTATTCTGTGTGTGTTGTGTGTGGTGTCTGTGTGTGTGTTCAGGTTGGCTTTATTGTGCCGGCCTGGTGTAAAGCCAGTTTGTCCAACAACAGCAGCATGTGACTGTTGACAGGCGGGATGATATTGGACCTCATAAGAAATCTATCCAGTAATTGGGGGATGTGTGGTGTGTGTGAGGGGGAAAAAAAGCTAGAACATTTCTTGGTCACCCTATCTTGATCTGTTTATATGTTTATTATTTATTTTTTATTTATTATTGTGTTTGCTGGATGATAAGAACGCGTAACCCTACACACTTGTTGTCTAACTCGCTCTTGTTCTTTCTTTTTTATCCCCCCCGCCGCTCCCTCCATCTGTTCCCGACTCTGTTCTCCTTCGGTCCGAATATCCTCCTCTGCCTCCATCCCTCCCTCCAGCCTCTCTGAGCAGCCTGTTGATCACCCCCTTCCCGTCTCCGGGCTCCTCGCTGACCAGCAGCTGCGCGTCCAGCTACCAGCGGCGATGGCTGCGCAGCCAAACCACCAGCCTGGAGAACGGCGTCTTCCCCCGATGGTGAGACCAACACACAACACTTCTACGCACTGATTACAGCTAGAAATGAAAGGGGAGTGAAGAGCAGCTTTGGAGTAATATGTTACTCCATAGCTGCTCTTTGTCTGCCCTGTGCAGCAGCCTCTGACGGGCCTCGGTGAAGTTTATCCAGCGAGGACATCCTCAGAATCCAACAGGCAGCTGAGAAAATGAGACACACTGCTGCTATGTTCTAACACACAGACACACACACACATGCGCACACACACACAGTAGACAGGATGTTGTTTTGGCCTGTCACTGTAAACGCAGCTGTCACCCTCTGAGTGCTGTAATCTTCCCCGGACTCCACTTTAGAGGTTCCAAAGTATTTTGTTTACCAGCCACGCCGAAGCAGCAATTAATAATATCGGGACGCTCACAAGTGAATAAGCAGCATTTTAACTCGCTGTGTGAACATGTGAGGTCGTATTCAAGGTTGATTAAAAAGCTTTATTTAGTCAAGTCCCTGTGTACTGTTGTCCCCGATCAGGTCGGTGGAGGAAAGCTTCAACATGTCTGATGAGAGCGGGGGGCCGAGCCTCGGCGTGGCCCGGAAGAAGAAGATCGCCATCGGGGTCATCTTCATGCTGTCGCCGAACCCGGAGGAGAACAACCGCTTCCAGGATTTCTTTTTCTCTCACTTCCCGCTCTTTGAAAGCCACATGAACAAACTGAAGAGCGCCATCGAACAGGTGGGTTCCTGTGTCCGTGTCGAAGGCATATTTTCCCCCTTTCACACCTTGTGTTCCCGATGGCTTCCCTAACTGACACTGACTAGATCTGTGAAATCTCCATAGCTGTGAGACATGAACAGCACCCAAGTGTAAACCTTAACCACTTTGCTGCTGTAATGTGAAGAGCTGCCGTCAGATTGAATGATCAGCGCTCATTCCTTGTCCATCTGTGGCACCTCCAAAGCCTTGGAATACTTTACCACCCATCTTCCTCCCTCCCCTCCTTCCCTCCTCTCTTGGTTCCTTGCCTCGTCTCTCTGAATTGTGTTTGCTTGTTTCCCCTGCCAAGTATCTAAGCGGGTATGTGTGTGTGTCACTCTCAAGGCCATGAAGATGAGTCGGCGGTCAGCTGATGCCAGTCAGAGGGCTTTGGCTTATAGCCGAATGGTGGACGGACTCAACGAGTTCAGGTGAGGTGACTAGAGCGCGCCTTCACTCACTCTGATGTGCAATATCATAAAAACATTTATTTATTTTTTGCTTACTTCTTTTGCCAGCATTCTCATATTTTATTAAGAGGATAGTGATAGATGTTTGAGAGTTATGAGGATGGGCAATGTCTTCCTTCCATCAGTCAGCAAAAACCCGTTAAATTGGAATGAATGAAACTATCTGAAATGTGTATTCAGTAGGAAGCTGAACAGGTTTCATACGACTGATGATTTAACAAAAAGCACTGAGCTGAATCACGTGACACTTGCCAATGCAGAATTTTCTGGTAATGAGTGAAGTGAAAGTGGCAGGATAGCGCAGTTGTGTGACTGAAGGAGAAATTTAGGGTCATGAATCTGTAAAAAAAAGTAGCTCAGGGTAGAACTTAGGAGCTGCAGGAGTTGAGGAGGAGAACAAAAAGTAGCTCATCACAGAGGGAACCTTTGAGTCATTTCCATGTTTTTAAATTAATCTACCTGACCAGAAGTAGATCTGTGGTTGACAGAAATTCTGCTCGTAAAACAAACAAGCTCTCCAACATCCCCATTTCAAAGTCCTCAAATAACGCTTACCCCGATTCCACACGACTTATCATGCTTTTGAAATAGGTCAGCCTGTGCTTAAACTCTCTTTACTCATGTCGCAGGACAACATTTTAGCAGCTTTAATGACCCGAGAAGTATTTTAACTCGCACCTCGCATTCCAATCGTAGTTTGTCAACGCTAGCGGGCACATCATCCGGCGTTTGTTTTGCTCAAAGTGTGCCTGATGGGGCCGTTTTAAAACCCGAGATTCACCCGCTGGCCCCCGCAGACAAAAAGACGCATCCTGCCTGTCATCGTGGATACCGGTGGAGACTCTTTTGGTGCTAAATATTCCTAGTGTTCGACACCAGGCGGTCGTTAGGTTAAAGCTGTGCAACAGTGTTAGCATAGCATCCCCCCCCCCCCCCAATAAATGTCAGTGTGCATTTAATGTCTCAGGTTAACAAGGTAGATTTATAGGCTCTGTAGGTGGCAGAGCTGACAGGATTCTGCTGCACTCAGTAATTGCCGAACAACGACCAGCTCTTTGTGACAGTACTTTAATTCGAATACTGTCTCTTGTTCTGTGTATCTTCGTTATTGTTCCTACAGATTAGATATAAATACTAGTTGAGTGTGAGAGTTGTTGGGTAAATGTTACAGGGCAAAAGAAGGCACGGCAGTTATTGCATACTAGTTGTTGCTTCAGGGTTGGGGTTTCAGTTCCGGCTCACTCAGTCCTATATAAAGACGACGCTGTATTTAGGCTTTTTGGGAACACCGGTTCTTTGAATCACTAACTCCTAGTGATGTCATCAATTTGTGCTGATGAGCTACAGAATTCTTTGACCGCATGTGGCTACGTGCGCAGGACAGACACGCTTGTCATCAGCAGGCAACTCTTTGGTCTGTGCTCAAAACACACAAACGTATTTTGAGTGAGTGTTGTGTATGCGCGTGTGTGCTTGGATACACGCATGCCTGCCCCCAACATTACTTTCACTTGCCACATACACACACACGCACACACACGCACGCACACACGCACACACGCACACACACACTGGCAGGCCGTCCCCTGTCTGAGGTCCCCTCATTGCCGCAGTCATATGCCTGTTGGCAGGCGGCCACGGCAACCTAAGCCTCCTGAGTGGCAACTCTATCTACTTCAGACACTGGCCACGAGCACCAGAATAGTAAATAACATGCAAGTGCCAGGAGGTGGAACGCCATTGCCCCGGTACAAACAAAATATCTGTAAAATCTCACCTTCAGACGGCAGCTAAATATAAAGCCTGGCCACCTTTGCCATTAAGGGGTTTTGACTTCATGGAACATTACAGAGGAAAACTGGGAGACATGCCCCCCACCCCCACCCCGCGTTGCTGATGCCGCTTTGACGTAGATGGAGGGTGGGCACGCACATGTCTTCATGCATGCTGACAAAGATAAGATGCACACTTGTCAAAGGCATGCCAACATGAAATTCACACCAGGCCGAGACTGGGTGTTGGACTGGGGGGGGCTGAGAGTCGCAAAGTGTTGTCACAATAAGCGAGAGTAGCGGGCAATACACACGCACACACACGCACACACACACACACACTGTTTGGCTGGATCTGCTTAATAGCAGAGGCTCACTAATAACGTGCAAACAAAAATGCTCAATACTCTTTGCTATCTGAATTAAATTTCCATTTTTAATGAATAATTTCCAAATATATCGTACTCATACATAACAGCATTATATTTAAAAAGTTAGAAAAATGTAAGGAAAGAAAAAAAAAAGAATTGGGATTTCCTCTACCTGGTTTGGTGAGGTGCTTCATGGACCACAATCAGCAGAGTTCCGTGTGAAAATTAGGACAGCCTTTGATAAAAACATGATGTCATGGATTCGTGGATTCTCAAAGATGACATTTTAAAAAAATTAAATGTATACATCTTGTTCCTAAACTAAATGTGGGCTTGTTAACTGGCCTGTGATGACACAGGTACAGTCCCAACCTTTCATGTGGTCCAGGAGGTCTGAAGCGTTGCCAGCCTAAGTGAGGTCATTTACATCTTGGTCCCCGGCCTGACACGTCACATTATTTCACATCATACGCGCCCTCTTTAAAGTTCACCTTAACAGCTGCGGCTGAGCGCGGCCCATACAGAGCTGGCACGGCCTCAGACCTCTGCCCTCCCCGGGGGCTTTCCGTCCGTTGACGCACACCAGGCGTAGCCTGGAGGGGTCAAGTGAGGCTTAAAAAGGCCACGGATAAGTCGAACCGTTTTGAAACATAGAAATGAATAAAGCATTGTTAGATCGTTTCAAGCTGCTGCCTAGACGATGGATCATCTGATCTGCTGACAACCAGATGGAGAGATGGAAATCAGCTTAAAATATGCTTGTTACTGAAATTCTTTCTTGTTAAGGTGACTTTCACAGGGTGACACCTGTGGTTTCTCACAACATGCATCCTGTCAGCCTCTCCACAGTCACCGGGGGGGGTCAATGGGTCAAAGAGGTTGTGCGTTTATTGCAGAGTAAACTTTGTTTACAACCTGAGATCTCGCAACATTTCCACTTGGACTAGACAAAGCTCAGGCTGGCCTGCCACTTTTTCCACTTGGCTTCATCTCAGACGTTTGCACGTCGCTCACTTAACCAAGATTCACCCTCAAAATCCAGCTGCCGGAGTCCATATTCCGCTTCTAATTAAAAACGCCTGATTCCTCGCATTCCACAGGCTGCAGAGATTCCCCTCTGCCCCTGTGTCAAAGCTTGGCCCCCGGCCGAGACATGCTCACCAGCACACCCCACGACCCATGGAAACTCCAGTCCTCAATGGACAAACGCCTCAACTGAGACACACACACACACACACACACACACACACTGTACAGGGCAAGAGACAGAGATGTGGGTGTGTTTGTGTGCGTGCGTGTCCATCGGACTGTTGCACACACACACACACACAGCCAGGGTCTCCCATGGCCTGAGTGCAGACAGCGAAGCTCTGTGAACTGAAATCTCTTTTGTTTACCCGGAGAGACAATCATGCGTCTGTTCGCTCACTGTCTGTTTTTTCTCTTCTCTTCTCTTCTCTTCTCTTCTCTTCTCTTCTCTTCTCTTCTCTTCTCTTCTCTTCTCTTCTCTTCTCTTCTCTTCTCTTCTCTTCTCTTCTCTTCTCTTCTCTTCTCTTCTCTTCTCTTCTCTCCTTCCCCCTCAATGGCTCTCACAATGCCCCCTCTCCCTCTTTCATCCCTCGCTCGCCATACCTCATCTCCAGGATGACCATCTGTGACCTCTACAACATGCCGCGGGTGGCCGAGCCCGTCTGGCTGACGATGATGTCCGGGGCGTCGGAGAAGAACCAGCTCTGCAGTCACTTCATGAGGGAGCTCTCCCTGCTGATGGAGCAGGCCTCCAAGAATCAGTTGAGTGGCTTTTCAGTTCCAAATGTCAACTCATGGCAACCGTATCGACATACGTTCTTAAAATACATTCATAAATTATCACAGCAGGCCACAGCGACTGCACCCCCAGGGAAAATCAGAATGTCCGCCCTCTTTTTAAAAATGTTTACATTTCCACCAAGCTAAGCACCTCGGCAGTACTGCAAGCAACGTGGCTTGTGGCGATTTGTCAGGCATTGCACGGTTTCCTCAGGAGCAACAAAAGGATTACAGAAATGCTTCCTCCATAAGCATTAGTGCTCAGAAAGCAGAAAGTGATGTGATAAAAGTGGAATCCAGCTCAGAAAGAAAAAGAAAAAGACTCGAAACAAACGCACCCCTTTGTTGAGTAAATGTTACATGCATTTAGCCTTTCTACATCCGTGTTGCGTTGTACTTCCTGGAGAAATCCACTCCCCACTTATTTTCTCTCTCTCACTCAGAGAGACACACACACACACACACACACACACACACACACACACACACACACACACACACACACACACACACGCACTATAATATCTCTCTGCCTTTTCTTCGACTCACGCCCGCTTGCACACTGTGTATTTCACCCTCTCTGCCTTTATTTGTTCGCGTCAGGGCACTCCGTGAATGAGAAGATCCCTGCCAGTCTCTAATTGCGTATTGTTGCTGTTACAAAACCACATCGAACCACTGCTAATTGTGCATATGTGAATGGGCAGCAGGGTCTTTTATTGAACATAACACTTGCCTTATTGAGTAGAATTCTGCACACTAAACAGAATTATTATTACTTCTGCCTGTTGCCCCCCCCCCCCCTTACTATAGTGCATTCTATCTATATGGTTCAGTTAGAAACAAACCATGCGTCTCCTAGGTAACCACTGCTGTGTCCTTATCAGCAGTAATCTGATGATGAAGTCACCGTTGCCACAGTTACTGATTAGGGTTGTTGTACGTGACTGCTAATGATCTTAGAATGGAGTATTGTGTCTCCTTGGCGACAACGGCTGTTGCCTATATCGCATAACGTCTTTGTGAGACATGCAGTCGGTATCTGGATGACTGAGGGCTTTGATGACGGCCGCAGTCACAACTGTGTTCCAGCACGTGATTGAACTTGACCACCAAGGCAGCGTTGAGTCATGGGACAGGAAGGGAAGTAGACACTTGTGGTTCAGAAAGAGAAGTGAATCATGCTCATAGTATGTGTCTTTCTCTGCAGTAACAATCTTTTGATGTTTGATTTTTGTGCAGGTTAGTAAGAAACATATGACCGATTTTCCGCACACTCAGATTATATGGCCATAATAAAAAAACCTTTGTCGAAACTGTGAGACAAACGTGACATCTGATGAACCTGAAAGTACACTTTTGATTCCACTGACCCATCTTCCATTTGATATTCCAGATTCCTTCCTGCATTATTGACGGCCATTCTGACCAATCACCTGGCCTGGGTTCCCACCGTCATGCCCAACGGCCAGCCACCAATCAAGATCTTCCTGGAGAAACACTCGTCCCAGAGCGTGGACATGCTGGCAAAGACTCACCCCTACAACCCGCTTTGGGCGCAGCTAGGTGAGAGCCTCACACACACACAGCTGGGTGAACTCCTCTCTGCAGAGGACAATTTTTTATTTGTGGGACGTGTGTGTGTGTCTTCTTCTTAGCTGTGACATCCGTCTCCAGGCTTCGATCCGTATCATCAGCTGTTTGTGTATCTGTATGTGTACATGTGTGTTAGTTATAGGTATAATGCAGTCCCAGTTGTCATGTTTAAATCATCCGTAGCTGCATCCCAATCAGAATAGATTACAGATTTCCAAATGACATGTAATGATACCCCACCACCACCTATACGTTTAACCCCTCCAAGCATTTCCATGATAGATGAGATGTTAGCTTTTGACTGACATATAGCTTGTAAAGATATACTATAAATATACATCTGTCTGAAAGAATCAGCCAAGTCTGCATTTTCACCTCAGGTGACATGGGGCAACATTTTACAAAGTGAGTTCATGGGGACATCTAGTGTTCACAGCTGGGAATTGCATCACTTTGCATTGAGTGCATGGAAAAAAGTCAAGGGAAATGGATTTTATTGGGGGGGATAAGCAAAAAAATATCATATACACACCCAAGTAGATTAATAATCCTCTCCAAATTGATCAGTGTTATTTTAGTGCTATTTGTCAGCTTCAGCAGAAGGCCTGATTCTTGCGTTTTTTTTGTCCATGCGTAGGCGACCTGTACGGGGCCATCGGGTCACCGGTGCGGCTGTCGAGGACGGTTGTGATTGGCCGCAGGCAGGAGCTTGTCCAGAGGCTCTTGTACGTCCTCACCTACTTCATCCGCTGCTCTGAGCTGCTGGAGACTCACATGCTGGACAGCGCAGAGGATGAGGCCATCGTCATGCCCGGCTCCCTCATCACCACCTCGCTGAGGAAGGGAGAGGTGGAGGAGTCGGACTACGTCCTAGTCACCGTCCACAAACCCAGCGGGGACTACCTGTCGCAGGGGTCCCACGGCCAGCAGACGGAGGCCGACGACAGCAGCTACCCCTCGGACAACAGCCTGCAGAGCAGCACGTACACCGACACAGAGATGGAGGGCGGTGCGGGGGACACGCCTAAGGAGGACGACGAGGAGGACGAGGAGGAGGACGAGGACAGCAGTGAGAGTCAGGGGTCCAGGAGCAGCGTGCTTCAGACAGGACACAGCCAGCCCACAATCCCTGTGATCAGGACTTCAGAGTTGTCTGAAGGTGGGGAGCTGCACCGGGAATCCAGTAGCCCGCTGGGCTCTGACGCCCGATTTGAGACGGTGCTGCGAGTTGGCTCCGCCTCTCCCAGAGAGCAGGTGTGCGGGCTGGAAGCAGACGCAAACGGTGACCTGAAACCTGCAGGTTCATCCGTACCCACGGTACTTGCACCCTGTCCAGCCACCGTTCCCGCTGCCTCGGAGGGCGCAGTGTCTTGGACGGAAGAGGGGACGGGGAACCAGCCCGCCACGGTGTTGGCTCCTCGGCCGTTAGGGATCCCTCTAGAGAAGAAGCCCCCAGATAAGAACCAGGCCGCTGCCGCCGCCGCCGTACCAGTTCCGGGCATCCTGGGAAACGTTCTGATGGGGCCCATGGCTCTGACCCTGACAGAGGAGGAGGAGCAGCCTGCAACAAAGGTCACTTTCCTCATCGGCGACTCCTTGTCGCCCGAGTCGGACACGGAGAGCCGCGGGAGGAGGGTGGAGGAGGATTTCAAGAAGCACAAGAAACTCCTCAAGGACAAACATCCGCTTCACCAGCAGCTGCTGCTGCATCAGCAACAGCAGCATCACCACGGGCAGCCAGAGCCGCCGAGGGGAGTAGATTCAAAGACCAGCCATTTTCCTGCATCAGAGGACCAAACCAAACAGACCAATGTGGTTCCACTGCTGCGGGTGTCGAGTAAGATGCCCCAGTGGAGCCCAAACTGTGTGGATCTAAGTGATTTTGACGTGTATTTCAGCTCGGAGAACCCTGTGGAGACGAGAACAATAGACGATCTGGAGAAGCGACACCAGGCCAGCACCACAGACAGTATGCGCAAAGATCTGCTGGATCCCTCGGGGGCTCCCCAGCTGACGGGTCACGGGGTTCAGGGTGTTGTCAGGGGTCCCGGTTTGGGCCTCTGTATAGGCGCCACAGAGGTGGGGTCCATCAGGAAGGGGGACATGGTGTCGGATGCCCAGAGGAGGTGCAGGTGTGGCTCCACAGACTCCAGCGACGCCTGCTGCTGCTGCCGAGGCTGTTCTGCTGAGCGGGACAAAGGCCCGGGGCTGGCGGCGCTCACTCCCCAGGTCGGAGGCGGCAAGGAGGACCAAAAGCGCAAGGCCGTGCCGCTCAACGACTGGGAGATCCCGCGCAACGAGAGCTCGGACAGTGCGCTGGGCGACAGCGAGAGCGAGGAGACGGAGGACTGGCAGGAGGAAGTGCTGGTGCCCTTCCCAGGGTGAGAGTCTGGGTCGAAGCAACAGATCCTCCTTGTTAGAGTAAAACAAAGCGTCTTCATGGCATGCGTTTTTCCTCACAGGGCCAAGTTGGTGGAGAACTACTCCAAACCAAGCATCGCTAATTTTGGCCGGTCTCTGTTTGGAGGCTACTGCCCCACCTACGTGCCAGACTTTGTACTGCATGGGCTGCCCAGTGACGACAAGCTGCGGCAGAGCCTCACGGCCGAGCTGAGCCATGCTGTTCAGGTAACCAACTAGTTACTATTTAGATTTGTTTTATTTTCATTCAAATGCCCATCATCATCCTTTACTTTCGATTGCTTTCAAATATGATGATTTGTACCAGCGGATGTGTTATATAAGTGAGTATTCATGTGCAGATTACACCTCAGAATGAGGAATTAAATTGGAATGAATCATCTGATGAATCAATTTACAACCTTAGAGTGCAAACAGTCTCTCAACCCGATCGTTGACCTTTGACACACGTCCGTTTGTCCTCGGCAGCATCCAGTGTTGGATGAGCCTATCGCCGAGGCTGTCTGCATTATCGCAGACACGGACAAGTGGACGGTGCAGGTTGCCAGCAGTCAGAGACGAGCCATGGACGTCAACAAGCTGGGGAAGGAGGTCCTGGTGTCCAGCCTGGTCTCCAGTTTACTGCAGTCCACTCACCAGCTCTACAAACTCAACCTCTCACCCAACTTTGTACGCTGCACCTCTGCTTTCACCTCTGTTGACAATGATCACTATTTGATGTTGTTCCTGACCTTGTTCCCATCCGTCTCTCGTCTCCCCGTTAGTGTATAATGCACCTTGAGGACCGCCTGCAGGAAATCTACTTCAAGAGCAAGATGCTCGCAGAGTATTTGAAGGGCCAGACCAGAGTCCATGTGAAAGAACTGGGCATGGTCTTGGGGTGAGCATTTTATTGTTTCATTAAAACTGATGATTTAGCTTTTCCTGCATATTCCATCACATTTTTAGAGAAAAGCCGCTCCAGGGTATCGCAGGGTCTTCAAAAGTAAAAAGTTGAGAAATTGATTTGGGGGAATTAAGACCCTTAGAAAGCATTAAGAAAATCTTCATATGGTCTAAAAGGCATTTTTCTGAATTAGCTGTCGAAAGAGTTTGAGTCCAAAAAACATTGTAACAAGTGTGTTTATTTGTTTATTAAAGATGAAGATGAACTGGTAACATTAAAAATAACCTACTATTATGGCTGCGTTTTGAAATAGTCTCGCAACGTGCTAAAACGAAAAAAAAAGATGTTGCCGATGGAAACTGTTATAGTTCAAAGTGCATATACTTCCAAGTATTTTTGCTCACAGGAATCACAAAAAAAAATAGTTTTTCTGGAGGCACTGAAAGTGTTAAATCCTCTTGTTTCTGTTTGGGTGCCATTGCAGAATTGAATCCAGTGACCTCCCCCTGCTGGCTGCAGTGGCCAGCACTCACTCACCCTACGTGGCCCAGATCTTACTGTGAAGCGTCTCCGGCGCCACCATCCACCACCCGTCCACGCTCTGCAGCCCACTGGGACGGACGGCTGCGACACCCCTCTGGGCGAACTTTGCCCCGAGTGTGAGCTAGGGGCAGCGCACGTCTTTGTGGACCACGGCTGCGGCCGGAGCCCTCCCCGCCCCCCCCCCCCTCACGACCGCTGTTGCTGCTGCCGCTTCTGCTGCTGCTGCTGTCTTTGGTGCCATGCTCACATTGCACCACAGGAGGGAGCTAAAGACCACAGTCCACAGGAGGAGCTAGGCTCTGTGGATGAATGAAGCATCGCCATCACGAGCCCCCGCCCCTCATTTGAATGTTCCTTTCAATACAAGACTCAGTTTCCTTTATTTCTGGACACAAAAGCCAAAGACTTTATAATCTTTCCAGTTGTGAATGAATCTTTCAAGATATCTACAGTATAATAATATTGTTTTTTTTTTTCTTCCATCGCTATGGGATTTTGTTTTTTCCTGTACAATCTTAAACGCAGTAGGTGTGAGGCGACGGACGACGCGTTAAAAAGGACATCGACGGACATTTTTAAGCTTGCAGGTTAATATCGAGAATGATCAGTCTCATGCCAATTGTGGTCTTGTTTATCTCCATGTATTTGTTTACACGCCAAATTTCCCTGGTGATGCATCATCTCAATGACAAATTTGGGTTTTTTTCCCCGTCAGATTGCATAGACACATGATTTAAAAGCCGAGTTTATTTTGGCCAGGCGGGGCTAATCGATGTACACCATGATTTTGTTTTTTAAAGCTCTACAAACAACAGGTTTTTAAAAGGGCGCGAGGTGGTTTTGACATTCTTATCATAGGTACAACACTACCTCAGATCTTCATATGGGCATTTACATTTGCCCACTAGAAAACCCTGAGGTCAACTTTTTAAGATATTTTAATCAGAGGAATGTCAGCCTAATCCGTGTGCAGACTCTATGCTGTGTGTGTTTTTTTTCTCTCTTTTTGGAAGAAAAAGGGAAAGCTGTTTGATTCCCTCAGATGATCGTTGCACAAAAGGCAAGGAAAAACTTTTGCTTCCGAGTGTCGCTCTAGAAGGGTCCCTGTCTTCTGTGGAGAAGTGGAAACGTGCATCATCTGTGTGTATTTTACAACCGAAATGCTGAGATATTTTCACACTTTTATAGCTTCACCACCTTTGTAAGATGTTTACGGCTTCCGTGGTTGCTGCAGCAGAGAGTCGCAGTGGAACACTCTCGGACTCCTAATGGATTCAGATAAGCGCCGGTTCACACTATTTTCACATGCATTTCTATGACGGTTATATTTACAGCAAAAAACCTACAAAACTATATTGGCACTTTTTGTTTTCCTCTCTTTTTTCCCCCCCATGACATTAACTTCAGATAAATTGGCTGCATTTCCATGTAACCAGGGTGCAGTTTTCAAGTGTTAAAATAAGAGGTTGGGTATATATTTGCAATGGGGCCAATGTGTCATCTCAGTATAACCCCCCCCCCCCAGAGTTTAATCATGGCTTCATGCCCAAGTATTCCATGTGTTCTTCTTTTACTCGTGCTGCGACACTTCTGCACCAAGTTTCAGGAAAATCGACCAAGTGGCTTTTGCATAATCCTGTTGATGGGACAAACGACAAGAGCAACCAGGAGATGTGGGGAAAAACAAATGATGCTGGGTGGAGGTCAAGGTTAAAAAAAAAATAATAATAAAATAAAAAAGCCTTAATGGGTGACTCTTATTTTGAAATTAAAGAAGAGTTCCTTCCTGCAGATTCATAACAGCTCAGCACTGTGCTTTTAAGCGAACATATTTACTTCAGTGATGAGGGAATTGAAAACAAAGGGGCTTTTCTCATCCCTTTTTTTTTTTTTGAATATGACAAATCTCCAATTTTCAAATGTGGCCCACTGCTTGTCACTGCTACAGGGTGTGCTTGATGCTGAGACTGACTTGTATCGTGAGGAGAAAAAAAAAGCAGGAAGTGTCACTTTGACGAGTGGACGGCGCCTGTGACTCAAATCTCCCCCCCGAACACAACCCGAGTCTTAATGGAAATGTGGCGCGAGTCCGTCAGGGGCTTCTCGAGAGCTCCTTTTGCTGGTTAAATTGATATATACATGCTTCTCACTGTATGAGGTTGCGCCGCTTTATCAGCCTTTATTTTGTACAAAGCCGCCATTATTTTGGAAAAGAAGGTATGAATTTATATCTGCTTCTCCCTCTTTGTATATGAGTAAGTTATTTAGTTGCCCATGGTATGTGTAACGGTTCTTGTAAACTGTGCAAACTCAGTTTATTTCCATGTGTTTGTACAGAATGTCTTTTAAGAATTGTCTCCACAAATGATCCCTTTTTTTTCCCAATTTTCTGGGAATGTTGTGCAATAAAGATGCCGATGTTGAGAATTGATGTGCGCCGTGAATGTGTGAATGCTTGGGAGCAGCAGGGAGACGAAGTGTATTTGCAAAAATGTATTTGTATAAAAATCTGGGAAAAGTTGGATGTATTGGATTTGTGAATGTAAAATCGCTTTCCCCAAACTGAAAAACCACAGATCCAAGAGCTGTAATTCAGATGGAGGAATTCATGAGGAGAAAGAAATGGCACCGCAGAGTGATTGCACAGATGATATTGCTCCATATTCTGGTTTGTCCCGGTCCAGAAGACACGGCATTAATGCTAAAACAAGCTCTCGGGAACCACCGGCGTGGCTCGCCGCCCGTGTTTGTGTTCGACATCACAGGAACGACTGCGCCTCTCCTTCCAAATGTTACAATATTGGTGTTGTTTGATTTGGAGTTTTCGTGTCACTCTCTGTGGCGCCGCTCACTGTGTTTGCAAACGTGCTTTTCCTTTGTGACTCAGACGGCCGTGAAGGAGAGATTCACACGGAGAGTCGATCTGAGGCTCCTCTTGCTTCGTGAATCACTGCAAAGTCAACGCAAAGACTGTTTACTCTGCTGCTGGTTTTTGCTTCGTCGCTTCACCATCTGGATCACACATTTCCACCCACCTTCTGTGTTCACTGCCCCTCCCTCAGAGTGAGGCCCCGCCCCCCCGCCCCGCCCCACACACACACACACACACACACACACACACACACCGCTGTT
>CAESWR010001108.1:814613-835862 GCA_903171835.1 Mullus surmuletus | reverse complement strand
GCTCGTTTCCGGCCGCGCAGTAACAGGAAAGTTTTCCCGCGGAGCTGCGGGTCCGAGCGGAGGGACCTTCACACATGCGCGGCGCGGCTCGGACCGAAGCCGCGGGGAGCGTTTCCAGGCCGGCGAGGAGCAGCAGGAGCAGGAGGAGCAGCAGGAGGAGCAGGAGGAGCAGCAGGAGGAGCAGGAGGAGCAGCAGGAGGAGGAGGAGGAGCAGGAGGAGCAGGAGGAGGAGCAGGAGCAGCAGAGGGTCCGCGGAGTCTCCTGAGCCGGAGGGATGAGAATGAGCGGCGCCATGGAAACTACTTTCAAAGTGGCTTTGAAGAAGCCGCCCTCGCTGCGGACTGCGGAGGTAAACAAACCCAGCGCTCCTGCGGTGAGCGGAGAGCCGCCGCTCTTTGATCTCAGCTGATCACAGCTCTCTGATCTCAGCTGATCACAACTCTCTGATCTCAGCTGATCACAACTCTCTGATCTCAGCTGATCACAGCTCTGTGATCTCAGCTGATCACAGCTCTTCGTCCTCGGACTGTAGTTTGAGGGTCGGAAGTGTCAGCGCGGACCGTCGTGTGTAACAAGTACACGCAGTACAAGAACGCGACACTGCTCAAGTACGCGCAGCGAGTTCACTTTGACACACACACACACTAACACACACTCACACACTCTCACACACACACACACACTCACACTCACACACTCTCACACACTCTCTCACACACACACACACTCACACTCACACACTCTCTCACACACACACTCACACACACACACACACACTCACACACACACTCACACACACTCTCTCACACACACACACACACACACACACACACACACACTAACTAACGTGTGTGTTTGTTTTGGTCAAATCTCAAACTAAACACCACAACAAAGCTGAACTTCAGCTTTTCTTCTTTTGCTACTGTGTTGCCTAAACTGTGGTGCGCGGGCCGAAGAGGGCCGCCTCAGTCACGCTCGGGGTCCTCGCCATCGACATGTGACGTCACTGCATCAACACCGGAGTGTGTGAGCGGAGTGTGTGAGCGGGTGAAAGGTGGAGCAGGAATCCAGCAGAGCTCCACCAATCAAAAGCTGAGCCAATGCAAAGAATGAGTTTGCCTCCGTGGTTTCCAAGCCGGGGTGCGGGGGCTGCATTGGGCCGCACTGGGCTGCGGGGGGCCGCGCTGGGCCGCGGGGGCCGCGCTGGGCCGCACTGGGCCGCGTCACTCCTGCCCGGGGTCCTCTGTGGTGACGTCATTCTGGCAAGTTCTGTAAAAACTCAAGTACGTTCAAACCTCCTCCTTTTCTTCTCTCCGCTGGTCCAGAGTCTGTGAGCGATGACACGGAACCCACAAAAATCTCTACACAGCACGTTAGGTCTCTCAGCAGGGTGTGTGTGTGTGAGTGTGTGTGTGTGAGTGTGAGTGTGTGTGTGTGAGTGTGTGTGAGAGAGTGTGTGTGTGTGTGTGTGTGTGTGTGTGTGTGTGTGTGTGTGTGTGTGTGTGTGTGACCCCCCCAGTCGGCCTGAGTTTGAATGAGGCCCAGTTTGATTTAATGAGCGGCTGCTTTGCTCCTCGGCTCCTCGTCTGCCTCCTCCCTCGAAGCCGTGGAAACACAGCTGGCTTGTCATCGCTTTAGTTACGCTCGGTGACCAAAAATAGCTCCTCGCGCGCTGGACTCCTTTCCATGTTCTGCTGCTGCTAATATGTTCTGAAGCGCCAGCACTTTTCTCGATACAAAAAAGTCAAGAAAAAAAGTGCGCTTGACTTCAGCTTTTCATGGCAGCTTTGAAAAGAGCCTTTTTTTGCTGCGATCCTGTGTTTGTCTGCGGTGCAGCCGGAGGTGAAAGCCTCTTTCACACCTTTCACTGAGGGCTTCGTGTCCTCACGGACAAACCATAACAACCTTGTTTAGTCCACAAACACTTGTCAGTCAAAGCGGGGTTCTGATTGTGGGCATCGACCCTGATGTAGCCGGCACTTGTATAGAGACACTAAACTTAGCCTTTTCCCTCAAAATTCCGTGGAAAAAGAGCCTTTGACTGCCATCTTTTTGTTTCTTGGATGGTGAACAGTCTCCGAGACAGCAGTTGGAATTCAAACCTTTGTTGGAGCTCAGATGTGAGTTAAAGTCGTGCTTCTCGCTTCAACCTGCATCGCAGCAGATTCCTCCCATTGCAGAAAGAAGTCTGACCGAGAGAACGTGTTCTTTTTCCGGCCCAGAGATCGTAGTCACTCTCCTTTTAAAGTGTCAAATCAACCTCTCGACAGAATTGAAGATCAGAATCTGTGGTCCAGGCTGAAGTTCCTCAGCAGCACCTGGTGTGAGTGAGAACTGTGAAGATGGAGACCTAAACGCTGGTGAAGGAGGCCTCAGCAGTCACACCGACCGTTAGGAAGTCACTGAAACAACCACAGCGCGAGTGAGTCGGTGCGTCACATCTGTGGAGTCTCAATCACTGGTTTGTCCCGAACAGAGAGGATCATGGGAACAAATCTGCTCTTTACGTTTGTCGTGCCTTCATGTTCTCCATTCATGAGCATCCAAAAGCCAGATGTGAGCTGCTGGCTCGACGTCGCCCTGCTGCACATGCATGTTTTGGCTCTTGGAGTTGGTGGCCGTTTTATTCGCTTTCTCTCATTCTGGTCTTTGTACAAAAGTCGCCTCCAGATGCAGATTTCAGTCCTCAGTTCAAGGACAAACCTTAACAGCCTTGTTTGAGATGAAGCTTCTCAAAATGCCTCAGAGGGACTTTTCCCGTCATGTCTCAGAATCTCTGACAAGCTCGTTGCTTTCAAGTGTAAAGTGTACGGAAGTGTTTGTGGTGACGCTCGATCGGAGGCAGTCAGATCGCTGATCGATCGGCGCCGCTCTCGCTTCTGACCACTTCTCTTTTATACGACTTGTTTCACACTATTGAAAATAAATGGATTTTCTCGTCAAAGCAGAAGTCAGCTGCTTGGGCACAAAGGCTCAGACACGGCTCCTTACGCGTCTCAGAGTGTTTACATGTTGACATCGGCCCTAAAAGCTCTTTGACTCACCAGTTATTGCATTGTACTGCGTTATGTAAGCGTTCTGACATCAGTGTGGTCAAACATACTAACTTCAGAATGTACTGGCCTCATTCTTGTCTCATTCTGTTTTCTTAGAGCAATTTTTTCTTGCAATTAGTCCATTAATTACACTTGTAAGCATCTGCGAGTTCTTCTTATACGTGTAGGACAAAGGATCTTTTTGTTTTGATACTTCTAGCTAGACAGACTATAGGCTGGTAGATGTTTGTGTGTAGATGGTGGATAAGGAGAAGCAGCCCACTAACATGTGCGAACAGCTGGGGCTGATATTCATTCACAAGTCATGAAAAGGAGTCCGTCAGACAAGTTCAGTGTCTCTTTTAAAAGTGCTGTTCTGTCAGTTTTTGTTTTCCACCAAAGTGAACTCCGGTTTGAACCGTTGGCCAAATGCTGAGCATCCTAGACCTGCTGTAGGTGCGTCTCCCTGCGCGTCCGTCTGCAGATGTTTGGCTCTGCGGGAAAATCTCCCACCGCAGATTTTATGCACCGTCAACCTTTCCCAGTTCCTTGGTTTTCGTCTTGCTCTCCCCTCCTGCCGTCCACCCAGACACCCCGGGGGTAGCGGACATCAGATCACGCCGGGTGATTTATGGCGCCCTTGCTCGCACCCAGTCCGGATCGTACATTTATGGGAATTCCGACCGTCCTGAAGCCGCAGTCCGCCCCCGGGAAGGCGCGAGCGGAGGAGAAACACAAGACTTAACTTGTGACGTCTTGCTATGCAGACCAGCATGCGGTCGATGCTGTATTCTTGGAGCGCGGCTCAAAGGAGGCTGTGTGTGTTTGGACAGAAGTTGCCAGAGACGGTGGTCTGCTCGGTGCTGACGCAGCTCGGCAAATTAAAGTTACAGAATAATAACGGTGCTTTTTTTTTTTTTAGAGCCAGGTTTACGGTCCTCTCTCAGCGATGCCTAGAGGCGTTTAATGTCAGTTAGTACATTTAAAGAATTCTAGTTGTCTGAAACTGGTGCGACTGAACCTACACTGTGATCAGTACGTTCCTATTTGCAGAAAAGCAGAAGTCAGACTGTGAAAATGATGCCTCTTGGTTTGAGGCCCCTTGCTCCGGTTAAGAGAGAAGATGTAGGTCACTGTGTGCGTGTGTGTGTGTGTGTGTGTGTGTGTGTAAAAGCAGAGCTGTATGTGTAGTACGGCTCTGACACATGTGTGCGATGGTAGACGTGTTTGTCTCCAGCAGCACAGGAAGCAGGTCAGTCTTTGTGTTGGTGGTTTTGATATGCAGGTATCTGTGAAAACGTTCTTGCTCAGTGTTTGTCTCCTCCTTTGCCTCCATTCTGTTCCTCGTGGGGATTACTTCATCTGTATCCAGCAACCGCCTCGGGCATCATCGGGCTGGTGATACAAAACACTGCAAACACCCACCACCATTTATTTCAGTCGTGAAAAACGGTAGAAGGTGGAAATATTGACACATTTCCTACCTGTTTGCTACCACATTGACTTCAATGTTTGTCTAAATAAGCCACATTAATGTCAGTTCTCATAAAAGTACCTTTTCTGATGTAGCGTATCTAGTGTAGACCAGATCCTCCAAAGCTGGGGTAGAAAACTATAGATCTACCATGGACATTGTCAGACACGGGATCAGATTCCGTAAGTTCGACTCAAACAGGTAGGTCAATGGAAGTAGTTGACCCGGCAGACGTCCTATGTTCAAGGATGCAGGGCCGAGAAACCGGATAAGGACATCTGTACTTCATAAAAAACTTCCTTACAAAGTCTAAGTGTTTGTCGTAATAATGTATAACACAGCGTAATGTGTTACCAGAGACGTTATGAGAGCGAGACAAACCACTTAGCTGACCCTTCCCCTGTTAAGAAATCAATCAGACTGGAAATCACATCACGGCAGGCTTAGGAGGATATCTGAGCATATACATGAGATATTTATGAGTATTAAGATACTTCATGGCGTCATCGCCTGCCAGGTCGAGTCGTCAAACAAACTGTTATAACCTGTGAGGGGGGAAATAAGCGTTTTTTCGGCGGGGTTTGATTATATACCTTTGTGTCTTGGTGACCGTTGAAAGAGTCGTCATGGTTTTCTTCCCCCTCAGTCATCTCAAAGGGAGCTTGGTGTCGTTGGCCCAAAAATAACAGCCCGCCCAGGGGCCTCGCCAAGTCGCCTGCCAAGTGGCGAGGCGAGACTTGCCCAGAGGGAAGTTGGTGTTATGTGTTCAATCTTCATTAAAAGGAGGATTGAAAGTGTTGGGTAGCCAGCGAGAGTAGTAATCGTGGTTCCGCACCCTCTCCGGGCACAGTTTTTTTGGACGTACATGGTTTGATATTATCAAATGCCAATCATTTGAATGTGACTGGTCTGCAAAGTGATTTATTACCAAGCCCCAGTGGTCCATACTGGTCTGACCACTGATACAGACCTGCTAATGGTCACTGATGGGTTTTTGCAATCAGGTCTACCAAGACCTTTCTCCTTGCCTCTGATTTGCTTTCATTCACAATACATTTTATCATCCTCAGCATTTTCCCCCTATTGTTACACCCGTTAACGATACTTTTGTAAGTGTGATAAAAAGTGCTGAATAGGTGGTCTTGCCTGTAGTTGACTTTAGCACAATTTCACGCCAGTAGCTATATCCTGAAGGCAGGTTTTCATCCACCTTATAAGCTTATTAGGACACCAAATACAGCAGAGCCAGAATTCAGAACGATACTCTAAAGCTGCCAGTGTGGCCCGTGTGTGTCATTGTTGGCTCCTGCACTTCTAAAATCCCAGGTTTTCCCTGCAACAGTTCATGTTTTTGTTGACAGATTTCTCAGCACTTTGCTTTGTGTGAGTTTCCCACGTTGTCTGAGAACAGGGGGTTCAGCATTGGTTGACAAGAAACCACTGTGGCTGGCGACACTTCCTGCCACACTGGCTTCCTTTAACTGTATTGTACAGCTGATAAGTAATGCGCTGGATTTAGAAAAACAAAAACAAAACAGTATAGTACCGTGGTGAAGAATGAGGCTAAACTGAGAGAAAAGTCCTTGCACATACTTTAAGTGAGAAGGACTGGACGCAAGGTTGTGAGAAAGTTTTTTTTGCACCCCAGGAAGTAGAGATTCTCTGCAGGTATAAGTCCATCACCTTATCGAGGAGACGGCATTGCGCGGGAAGTGAGCGAGGCAAACTGGCAAGTCATCAAAAAGAAGATGTCTGAGACAGAGACAGAGAGGAGGAGAGACGGCGTTTCAAACTGAGAGTCAGCAGAGGTGGAGATCCACGCAATCAGAAGCCGGGCTGAGACGGACGCTTACTTGAGAGAAGTCTGACTGGAAGGAGGGAAAAGAGGAGGGAAAGATGCATTTAAAGGAGATGTGGAGCTGACAGACGGCAAAACAAAAGAAAGTGTATCCAAGGTTTACTGAATCTTGGGGAACCGAGGGATAAATGTGGACGAGCATCATTAAATCTCATATTTGGCCAATTAGCTAAAACAACATTGTTCAGTCTGAAAAACACTTGGAGTTTGAGGAGGTAAAAATGGATGAACAGATGTGGTTATCAATCGATTCCATGTTTCCCAATGGTTGGGAATTTGCTTGTGGTGGGTAGAGAAGCTTCTCAAATCAAATAGTTGGAAAAGAATACTCCATTTATTGCAAATGAATAACCACTTATAAGGCCAACATCAATATCTATTGAGGTGAATGAATCTCTGAAAATATTGAAAAAAGTTGTTTGAAAATGTTTTATTTCACTCGCCGAGAAGGGTCCTGATTTCCCCGGGTGGGCCGTCCGTGTAGATTCATGCCTTTAACAGAGAATTTGGCACATAAGGAAAAACCCACAGCGGAAGGACCTGGGTGGGCGTGCTGCTACACGTCGGGGTGGGGGGGTGAACTATGACTCAGGTTGCACGGCAGCTCAACACGCTCCCAGGCAGGATGTCACAACCTGGCAGAGGTGCTCCCAGCAGCCTTGTTTGTCTTCATCACATCCACGAATTTGCTCCGCATCCGTCGGCCGCGACCACAACAAACGTCCCGGAGACTTCTTTTCGTTTCTGTAGAGCCAAGAGTGACGTCGGCGCATCACACGCTCGCCCCGGACGCATGCCAGCAGCATCAGCAGCGAGGCCGACAAAAGTCCGGGTCGAGGGAGAGTCCAAAAAATTAAAGGGATACAGAGGGGGCTGTGTGTGAGTGTGTGTGCGTGTGTGTGAGTGTGTGTAAAGGCAGACAGAAGAGGGAAGCCATCGGAGGACGGCGTGTTTGTGTGCGCAGGATTTGAAATGGGTGAATAAACACGGCCCTGCTGTGACCCGGCCGCTGAAAGCCGTCCCTGTGGAGCCGACCAGGCCCCTCCTCCGGCAGCCGAGGGGCCGACAGACGCTGGGAGTCTCTGCTCTGTGGCTTGTGGTCGTCGCCTTCAAAGGATCTCCCACTCCACGCTATATATACGCGTATATATGCGCGTTTTTGGGCGGCTCGGTTCAAGCCTGAGAATCGGCGATGTGATGAGTGCTGCCGCTGAGAGCAATTTAAGACGTCTTTGTGATTAAACGCAGTGACGGTAAATCAGACATCAGACCGGACCATTTTCCAACTCGCCTGTTTCATGGTATATCCAAAGAGGCGGGGCTGACCTCCTCCGTCTGCTGGCGGTTTTCCTTCAAGCCGCCAGACTCCCGTTTAGAAAACCGTTTACTTCTCGAAAGATTTCTTTGTATTATTGGTCGGCTGTTTTCAGAGTCGAGCGAACGTCTGTGGCTCAGAGGCGGCGATTGATTTCACCCACAAAACATTTTAAGTCTTTTGCTGACGGCCTTTTGTTTTCCCGACGCAACAGAGACAATAAGTAATTAAAGAGGGACGCGCCGTCCAATCAGAGCCCGTTTTCTGTGAGGGCTGAGCTCTTCTTAAGCTATGATATTATCCAACAACGCTATGTTATGGCAGGTCCAAGTAAAAAAACACAACAAATTTAGACATTATATGCAAGTTGTTAAAAACTAAAAATGAATCAGTCGCTCCAGAAATGTTTGAATATTTATGTGGTGCCGGTAACAGGTTTGTTTTGTGCTGACATTGCGGATATTTGCTGAAATCACTTCCTCCAGAAATACTTTTTTTGTGTTTTCTTCCCCCATGTGTTCTGCGTGTTTTGCATCGAAAGATTCGACCCCTGATCACATGATTGTGTTTTTCTGGAGGGACTGACTAATACTTCATTGGCTCAAAGTACAACTAATCGTTCTGATGGCATTTTGCACAAAGTTATCAATGCTTTGCCAAAGTTGAAGCTCAATTTTGGCAGATCTACGTGAAAGATCGGTGCGGGAGAGGCGGTCGGTGTGGCGCTGACTGAGGAATTCGCCCTTTCCTGCGATTGCATTCAGCATCCACACTGATCGGACACACACATGACGAATGTTCTCGTAAGGACCTCATGAAAACATCGTAAGCGTTTCAGCCCGAGCGTCTACATCAAATCAGCGTTTTATTGGCTCGTTTCTATCTAATTCACCCATCAGAAAATGATTCTCCTCGCATCCGAAGAGTTGTTCAGGCCGGCAGTAAAGCAGCTGTTCTAAAAATGGAGGGAAAAAGCGGTGTGAAGTTGGCGGCGCCGCAGCGCGGGGTCAGCTCCTAGCTTGTGTTTTAGCCGTGTTAAATGTGCTGTAATCCACACAGTTTACTTAGCGCATTTAATTATGAGCTTGTCAGTGCAACAGAACCCGCTTGTGATGCCAAGCCGCTTAATGGCTTCCAAAAAAAAAACCCCCGTTTTGAAGTCCCTCGTTCGCTCCGGCGGACCAGCACAACCGCCGGGCTTTGTACCGCCGGCTATTGTTTGAATGTAAACACGTCAGCTGTTCCTGTGGGCACCAGCGAGCCAGCGCTCCCTGTGGGGGCGCGTGTGTTTGCTCGCGCATGCATGTGCAAACAGTGTTGCCTGTGACTGCTACTGTGTGTGTGTGTGTGTGTGAAGTGGAAAGTGGAAAGTGTGTGTTACATTCCATGCAGGACTGCAGGCGTGAACAGGCAGACATCGTCAGCTGTGACCTGTTTGGTTTGGAGGGAATGCACCGGCAGGCTACAGGTGGACTCACCTCGCATAGTTTCATCGGGTTTGCACTCGACTTTTTGCTCTTCAGTCGCTCCGAATTCCCCCCAAAAAGCCGATGCTTCTCGCGCTGTGCAAACTCTCTTATAGTCCCATTTCGATTTGATTTTTAATTCTTCAATCTACCTTCACTGCTTTTTTTCACTGCATCAGAAGTCACCTCATCCTCTTGTTTGAAGTCATAAACTGTGAGACAAAATTCAAATTGTTGTCATTGTCGGTAAATTGCCATTATTGAGTCTTGTTCTTCTTCTTTACACAAGACAAAATGTCCTCGGCGATCACTTCCTGAGGCCCCGTCTTCATCTTATTTTTGTCAGATCCACAATCGAATATGCTTTAAAAGTTTAAAAGCGATGATGACATTAACTTCACATCCAATGCGTCGTTCATCTCCTCGCTACAATTATTAGACTGGGAATGGTTAAAGATGGATTTCCTGGACTAATTGTAGCTTAGCGATAACAGGGCGTCACGCCGCAGGCTCTACTCTTTCAATCTTGGCACTTTTTGGCTCCTTATTAAACTTTTTTTTTCCCCTTTATTTTGGCTTTGTGTTGGGTTTTTTTGGGGTCCAAGCAGAAGTAGAGCAACAAGCAGCCTTTATAAGAACCTGTTTCCACAGCACTCTTATTAAGGCTGCTTTATGACCTTGCAAAACTGGTCTGGAATGTGTGTCAGAAAAGGAAAGCGGCGGATCCTTCCAGCTGTGTGTTTGTGTGTGTGAGGGTGTTTGTGCTGCACTGGCTGCGTTTCAAGTGCATTCATGTTAAAAGTCTGAATGTGCATTTTTCCCATATAGATACAGTACTCTGACTAAATACTCTCCAAAGGGCTGCACACAGTAGAGCACCAAAAGAAGACACATTGGGCAGATAGCAGGAGGAATATATCGCACCTTTCACTTTCTGCACCAATTATCTATCTTCTAACTCCCACAGAAGCCATAAAAGCAGTTGGCTGTTTAATCTGCCATTAAGGCTGCAGTCCACCATATTTTTACCCGACTTAATTCACCATTGCTTCTCTTAATTGCTGTAATTCACGGCATAACGTTTTTAAATTCTCAACCTGACCTGGAGCTAGTCGTTGCAAATGTCTGAGAAACCCATCGCAGCACTGTTGCTCTGACGTTTTGCACCATCTCTTTCCTTCACAGGGTTTTGGAAAGCGTTTGTGTCGCAGCTGTGAGAGTGCGAGTGAGGCAAAGCGTGTTTGGTGTTGCTCACAAGGTCAGGCCTTCCTCGCTGAAGGTTCGTCAAGCTGATTTGCTGGAAAACCTCGTAGACTCCTTGTTCAGGGGGTCGATATTGGCTGTTTTGATGACCATCTGGTGAGGGGTCCTACACCTGAGATCATCACCACAACTATTGTCACTCTTAAAAGCTTGAAACTTTCTTCCTAACAGTATTATACGTTGTCGGTTCCGTTGTCAGTCTCCCTCTTTGTTGGAGGATAGCAAACCTAAGATTTGGCTGCCATATGAGAACAAAAATTATCGACATCGCCTTATCTCCTTCAAATCTTAACCTAATATGTATGTGTTTAACCATGGCCCAAAACATGAACAGCTGTCATTCCTTTCAAATAGCAGTTGCCCGTTTCAATCTGTTATGTTTATAAAGTGACCAGAGTCATTCCTGAGTGCTCGTTAGTGGCGAGAGATTTCCAATCGAGTAAAGCTGGAACATCTATATCTCAATGAAGAACAGCAGCTTTTCTCTGTGTTGCACATGTGGCTTGCTTTCGCCAGCATCTGCACCCTTCAGGTTTTTTTGAATACTTTTTTGTTTGTTGCCTAAGCAGTAAAATGTGTTCCCCGTGTGGGGGCGGGGCCAGAGCACGCAGGCTTCAGACATCCCGCCCCTGTGTGCCAATTCCTCCTGGGAGCGGGGCGGGACTCGACAGAAGCATGGGTCCACACGGTAGCCAGGCAGCGCTGATTCACCGGGGAGCGTGCGAACTGGAGAAAGAACTGATCTTATTTTTAAACCTGTCGCCGCCTCTTTCGTTTTTCCCTCGTGAGGAGGAATGTCAAGAGCGGGGCAAGGTTACTGCTGAGTCTCTCCAGCGGTCTCTGCTGACGGCCGAGTGATGCAGTCAGTCGGGGATGAGTCAGGACTTTGAAGAGTAAAAGATTAAAAAATACCCGAGTGTGTTTGTCCCGGTGCATCATTTCCACCGCATGTGTGACTGGTGTGCAAATCAGCGGTGCGCAATGACACCATGGAGTGATTTAGAGTTCTGCCAGTCGGAATCCCAAAGCTCCCCGCCAGCAGCAGTTTCCCGACGTGTTTTTGTACAGAAATCTCTTTGTTCGGAACCATCTTTTACTGTTTGCTTGCTGCTGCAGAGGAAAGAAAAAGTCGGGTGTCTCTAAAAGTCTGGTGATAATTCATTACCAATTTCAAAACGTTGACTTACAACTTTTTTCCTGCTCTTTTTGCTCCAGCTGCATGGAGCTGAAACACTCTAATCAGTCCCACAACGAGGCCGAACTATATTGGAGCAGTGCCATTTGACATATTTTTCGTAGATTTTCTCATGGAAGCCGGTTTGCGGTTCTTGGCAGAGAGCGCACGTAGTGGGTTACTTAAAGAGGCACACCTGCCACGCATCCTTCACGATATTGTATGAGTTCAGCTCCGGAAATATAGAGGTGCAAGTCTCATCAAAGCTTGGTTACTGTTATTCTCGCATGGGACGTCACATAGTTGAACAGCTGTGGCCTGTTTGTGACCTGGAGCAGAGCTACAAGTACAGTGTTTTATTTGAGGGAGGGGAGTCAATGAATACACCTCAATGGGAGCCGAGGTGGTCCACTGACTGCATTAGCCCTTAAACTGTAGAGACACATCTTACTGACTTGGTTGCCTGCAAACTGGCAGCTGCACTTACAGGTTTTTATCTGTAAGACCAACAATTATCCCGCATAAATTAATCATAAGATTGTGTCTAGCAGTGCTGTAAAGACTTCCAATCCAATGGGCCAAAGAGCAGTATGGACAGATGATGAAACTCAAGACCAGCAAGAACATCAAGACATCAATTCCAAAGAACAGTCATATCAGATGTTTAAGAATTGTAAGCAGAAATAACACCAGAATGTCTCATAATCTGGCAGTTGTGCTGTGGGTTGCTGCGTAATGCATTCTGGGATTGGTGCAGGGGAACCATTTGTAGGGGCTTTCCGGAAAACAATGCCAGAATTCTTGGCCTGTGTGTGGAAGAGGTTTCAAATCAGGCCTCTAGATGCCAGCTGTGACGCATCCAGTCTTCACATGCCCCCCCCCCCCAATGGAGACATGGCGACAGTATGGTGGGTAACGCATACCAACAATCTTTGGTAGTTTCTGCAGAGTCCACCACTTAACCCACCATTTTGGCATCTTCCAAGCTGTGGTCCCACAGAAAAAACTGGTATCTGATTGTAGCGCTTCCTGAGATTTTGATTCCACATTCACTTAAAAAAAAGAACTTCCAGCACAGCTGTAAGTATTCAGAAGTTCGAGCATCAACGGTGTCATCACGTCCGTGTCAAATTGACGGTTTGCCAGCTGCTTCCATCAACTGCGATCGGGTCTGGAGCGTTGCCCCCCCTCCTCTTGTTTGGCAGCTCCCTCCGTGGAAACACTGAGTCATCGTCCACATCACAACATGCAGAATACCTCAGGGCTGCTGTGCGCCGCGTGCCCGACGCTTCCCATGAAGCCCCGTGCCCCCGACAGAACCGTTGATGCACCTTGGTGTGATTGAAAAATGGTTTTGGCTTAAGCCAACAACTTTCCTTTTTCCTTTTTTTTTTTTGTTGATTGAATACCATATTTCCCTCCCTGTCGGGCTCCACAGATCAGCGATCACAACACCGCCGACCGTGTGTTTGTGGAGTAAAAACAAACTAGCGGCTACAAGAGGACTGTGCTTACAACATTCCTTGGAGCTGCCAAAGCCGTCTGTCTTCACTGCCCTCAGGAATGAAGCTCAGCTGGAAATGAAACATGCAAGTTTGTTACACCTTGCTGGCGTCGCATGGCTCGTTCACACGGGCGTCTGTCAGAACTTGAAGGGCAATGCCAGCGCCAAAGTGTTGGAATTTTTCTTCTTAGTGGTGCAGACATGATTGACTTGTTCCCTGTGTGCGGAATAAACTTCTAAATTAGTTTGTTGGTATGTTCCAGGTGACAAGAGTGTTCGTGTGATTGAGCAACATATGCTTGTACAGAGTGAAATCGTCACTTTTGTAAGAGGCATTCAAGTGGAAGTGGAAGTTGTGCAAAGAGCACACGCGGATGATAACATCCACAAACCTGCGCTTTACTCAATTGCAATCTTACTCATGTAATCGCTGGTCTGATTCATGCAATCATTCATTCAGTTTCTCGAATGCACACTCACTTTGTAACTCATCTTATACCATTTGTTTGTTTTAGGTACTTTCAGCGCCCATTTTCTCATTGATATCGGCAATTATCACCTTGAAAAGTTCACTATGGGTATGTGCAGTGTGCTTGAAATAATCTCTCCATTATTATGCAACAGCACAAAAATGCTTTCTGATAAGGACATTTTTTGGGGAATATATCGGGATCAGATATTAGCCAAAAGAATTCTGCATTTACAGGAATTACCCATCAATCATCATCGGCACTCTCGCACACTCTGGGTAATTCTCTGGCTCATTTGTTTGCTTGTTCGGTCAACTGCGTTGCTGACAAGTTTGAGAGGAATGCAGAGTGCTCACCTCCGGAATGCCAACAATGTGACAGCCGGAGCGCCTGAACTTCCCGCCCGCCTCACCGACACGATCCTATTGTGCAGTCGACGAGGAATCCGAGCGTTCCTTGCGCCCACAGAGCAGGCGAGAGGAGTCGCACCCGCCTGCTTCCTGCCTGGAGGCCAACACATATGCTCATTATTGAAAATCTTGCCTTTTTTTTTAAGTAAATATACTTTTAGATTTAAGTTAATGGATGAAATTGAGGTAATTCACACAGCAAAGTGTGGGAACGTTATAGGATTTGCAGCTGCGTGTGTGTGCGGTGGACACTATGCTCCGACGCTAAAAGGCGAGTTGAAAGGTTGCCCTAAAAATAGCGTTTTAAATGTAAAGGAAAACCTGATTATCTCATTTTGCGGCCGGGTCCATCGGAGACACATGGATGACATCACTGCAGCCATATGATTATGCTATTTATGGCAATTTATTTTACCCATGCCTTCAATCTGTGTCCTCCAAAGCTATTCAGGGAGGTAAACATACTCTAAACTTTCAGATATGGCTACATTTTGAAGCGAGAAGGTTGTTGTTGATAATAGATGCAACAGTGTTGATGCTAAATCAGACCAGTAAGAAGGACGCGTCATTCACGACTTTGCTGTTATTGAGGTATTCTGATAAACATTTTTGTGTATCATTGGTACAACTCAATGGAAACACAACAAAATGAGTAGGGTAAGATCTAGCAAAGATGGTGTCAGAGTTAACTGATGGCAAACAAAAATAACAATTTGGAAAGATTGGGTGTAACTGCCACTCATGCTGCTCAATTGCAGAGTACATTGAATGGGAACACTGGGTTTGGTCATAAGCCAGTTGAATGAAATAATATAATTATCTTCTCTAAAGGTCACAGGCTGCTGCCGCTTTCCATTTGACACTGCCCAGCTTTGGAATCACAGACTCATTCCATTCTTATCACTGTTCAAACCCGAAGTGACCCAATTACGTAAGCACATGCGGCTGCACATGTGCGCACCAAGGCTGAGACGCTTCACGCCACTTTGCTACAACAATTGGACGTCATTAGTTATTATGAATTTATTTCGCCATGGCTGCCAGAAACCAGATGATTAGATATCTACAGAGCAGTCTGGTAGGTATATGGGAGGTTCTAGGTCGCTTGCTTAAAACGGAGTGATTGTAAATCGCGTCAGTGAAAAGAAAAAACATTTACGCATCGGAAAGCGCAGGTGCAACAGGTGGTCTCCATCCATGGGGACTCGTTTCCCGTTGTGAGGCCGACTAACCAGCTATGGTTTTTTCAATTTGTGACATGATAGATTGATCGCCAAGAGTAAAACCATGGAAATGAAAAATCCAAACCCTTCTCCTGTCATTTGTATCCAATTGATTCCCCTGAAAAAGTGCCCCCACCGTCCAGACGCCATGACGACCAGAGCAGAGGTCGCTGACCCAGGAAGTGACCGCGTCTGCCTCGAAATGAGGTCCAGATGCCCGACCTGGACCATTTAATGATAACACCGAGAACAGCCTCAATGGCCTGATTCACGGCATGTCGGGGAGAGTTACGAGGGGAGGGGGGGGCAGGGGGGGGGTCTGTGCCTCGTGAGACTAGGTCCATTGACTCAGCAACTGCGAGCAGACAGAGCAGTAAAAAGGCGGGCATGTTACCGGAGCAGATGGAGACGGATTGATCGGCCCATATGGAAAGAACTTCCACACACACATCCGTTTAGGATGGTTAATGTGGGGGCGGGGCTTCACTGATGTCACTCATCACTTACAGTATCTGCCATTAGCGAGGAATGTGATGACTGCGAGCACCGTCACCATGGATTTCTTCATATGGAGGATAGGTTTTTATGATTTATGATAACTCAATTCAATTCAACTATATTTACACAGCGCCAATTCACAACAGACAGCTAACAAAGAGCTTAAAGCGTTGGACTTGTCAGCTGTTTTAAAGCCCTCATCCAGAACAAGTGTATGAAAATGGAGGTGTGTGTGTGTGTGTGTGTGTGTGTGTGTTTGTGTGTGTGTGTGTGTGTGTGAGTTAACTCAGTTGAGTTCCCTGTAAATTACATTGGGATCATATCTGCACAGATAAGAAGCCATTTATGGACAGGGATTTGTGTGGGTGTGTGTGTGTGGTGTGATAAGACGGTGCGCTGCCTTCCGCTGTCGTGATTCGACATGACGCAGCATGTTATTTTCCATGCAAACGTCCTCAGCCCGTGCATGAACGGGTTATTGTCAGAGTTAGATAACCCGGGCGCCTTGATTTGGATATGAGGCCTTGCCGAAGGCCTCTCAAACAAAGGTGTGTGTGTGTGTGTGTGTGTGTGTGTGTGTGTGTGTGTGTGTGTGTGTTTGTGTTTGTGTTTGTGTTTGGGTGTGTGTTTGGGAGGGTTAATCCAATTGTTTTGATACTTTTATTGCGTTGATGTTCTGGATTGAGCACCTTTCTTTCCGCCTCAAATATGCAAATTCTGCATTTAACTAAGCAAGTGAAAGTGGAGAGGCGATGACTTTGCCTCCTCACCATCTGCACTAAATCCCTCGTCAGCCCCTGCGAACCCCCACAATGCCCCTCCCCCGCACCACAACGCCAGCTTTTAGGACTGACTCTGCATTTATGTGAAACCTTTAAGCGGTGATGGCTGTTTTTTCATCCGACCAAAGAATAGCGACGCACGTACGAGGAACCCTGCATTCCAGGTTTTGGAACATGACCTTGTTAAAGAAACACAGATTTTTCACGGATTCCCGTTTCTCAAAACCCCGCCGCTTTGGTTTGCAGACTTGAATGAGAGCTGAAGAGGTTGTGTTTTGGATTTATGGCGCTGCCGTGTGAGAGGTGCGACGGAGCTGCTTGTCTGAACAGATTGGTGGAGGAGATCAGCTATCAGTTCCACCTCGTGTCTGAGACGCGCCAGGCCACGCAGAGCGAAGCCGGGCCGGGCCGAGCGTGTACGTGCATCAGATACTTTCCCGCACAAACTCACAGCCGCAGGATCAGCTTGCACGCATATTTCCCCCTCCCGGACCTACCCGGCCCACCCGCGAGCTCTCCAACCGAGAGGCTCCGGCTCTGGCGGGAAATCTGCCTCCGCGCTCCAACATCTGCTTCTCGGAGCAGACGTGAATAAAAGCAGCACAGACGGCGATGAGTAAGAAGTTAAAGCGCCGGTTTGAAATCACAAGCGATGAAAAGCTCCAAATTTAAACTCTCAGAACGTATTGGCCGGAATAATTAATTCCCCAAACCACGGAATAACGTCCAGGGAGCTTTTGAGCGAAGGTGCCGAGCACACATGATGCGTAAGTGGAAATGACAGATGAGCGTAGAAGGAGTCGGTAATGAGAGAGAGCAGGACGCGAGAGCAAAACACTTATGAAATTATTTTTAAGAGTGTTTAGGACGTCTTAAACCCAACAGCTCGTTCGGGCGCGGAGAAGATTATAATTAGTGCGGATGAAAGAGCCAAACGAGCGCGACTTGAAAGCACCCGTCAAAGTTTTCAAAGAAATATGTACGGAACATGTCTTGCAAACGACTAAATATAGATTTCCTGTTCTCGTAAAGCCGCCGGTGTGGTTGATATTAACGACACGTCAATTCTTTACAATGCGTCGCCTGCAGCCGAAACAACCAAAAAGGTGTTAAAGAAGACTATTTATACAGGCTTTTTAGCCTCAATCTGTGGTAATGTTTGATTTTCGTAGCGTGAATGTGATAGAAATTGTGTGAAAAAGTATAGAGAAGGGTGTTTTTGCTACACAATCGGACAGAAAAATGTCATTAAGGAAACTTCCCGCTGTCACGGAATTTTCAGTGTAGAGAAAAAAAAAAACCTTCACCAAGTCCATTCATTTCAGCAAAAATCTGCAGCTAAGATTACATAAAGGCTCAGATTTTCCATTTTCTGTGTGTGGCAGTGCTTTTGTGCAAGTGTGTGTGTGTGTGTGTGTGTGTGTGTGTGTGTGTGTGTGGGTGTGTGTGTGTGGCTGTTTGGTTTGGCTGGCGGCGAGATGGCAGCTGGTGCGGCGCAGACTCCATCTCCATCCTCTTGACGAGAGGAAGAGAGCTTTTCCAATACAAGCGAAGAAGCTCTTAAAGGTGGCTAAACTGGACTTTAATTTTGTCGGGGGGGACGAGGGGAGGGGGGGGACGGATTATGTGGCTGCGGCCGGACTGGGTTTCCTCTTTGATTATACAAGCGCGTACTCTTCATGACGCGAGTTTTCTCCCTGGACGTTACTGCCGTCGTCCCACCCTCCCTCCCTCCCTCCCACCTCCCTCCCACCTCCCTCCCAGTCTACCCACTGTTTCCATCAGCCACTCCACCGCCGGCACCGCCACTGTCGTCACTGCGCTTTTTATGAACCCAAACTTCTTTTTTTCTTTTCTTTATTTTACGGAAACTCCGGAGTCTCACTGGATTCTGTTTCAGGGTTTGTGAGCTGGTCTTGTTTCTGGAAATGATCCCGTTCCTGCTGTTACGATACGTTGTAACTCTTAATCATGTCGGACCCTCAGGTTTAAACCGCCGGGGGATTTACACGTCTGACGTTAAGCTTTCACTTGAGGCTTTTAAACACTGGCTGAGGAGATTGTGTAGCCGTGCAAACACCGGGGCCCGGCATTTTCTGTGATTTGCTTGTTTTGACTGGAGAATAACGTGCTGCTGGGAGCACATGTCCCTCCGGCTCGGCTGCTGTGATCGGTTATATGGGAAATGTAGCTGCATTTAGGACTGACTCCGATGCATAGGAATGATTCAAATGTGATTCTACATATTTTGAGAGACTGAATATTGTTCGGGCTCCTGATGCGTTCATTGACGTACTGTGTTCACATGACACACTCGCACACACACTGTCGGGCCGGTGCGGCAGCTACCAGCATGTCGCACTGGCGAACACGGTGGCGTCTGAGGCTCGCGGGCGTCATTGTGGCAGTTTGGTCTTGATCTATTCAGACACTCTTGACTGTAGAGTTGCAGCGCACGCCACATCAGGTATTGCGGGGGGGGGGGGGCTACTTGTCACAACTTTGCTTATAGATGACGGTTCAAAGCCGAGTGATCACGACTGCTGTCGCGCTTGTAGCAAATCCTGTTGTCACTCAGCCTCTTATCAACCGACCTTTGTGTTGAGGCCAATTTGCAGTCCATTACCGGAGCTGAAACCAGGCATCGTCTGTGTGTGTGTGTGTGTGTGTGTGTGTGTGTGTGTGTGTGTGTGTGTGTGTGTGTGTGTGTGTGTGTGTGTGTGTGTGTGTGTGTGTGAATAAATAAATGAATAAATGTGTGTAAATAAACAATAACATTACATTGTTTCTGATGGTTCCCCCTCAGAATGCACGATATTATCTTTTATTTTTTCATTCAGACACCAATATATAAACACATTGTTTATCACATTTAATTGAGAAGGATGGAAGAGTTAATCAAGGATTAATGAACAGTTAATTACCAATACCAAAGTATTCACACATTGTTTTCACATTTTAGAGAATTGAGAGTTAATTAAGGGTTAATGAACAGTTAATTGCAATAACAAAATCAATGAACTTGGTTTTGTACATTTAATTGAAGAGTTAATTAAGAGTTAATGAATTTTTGCAATTTTTCGCCCCGTTAGCTGCCCTGTTGTTGTTGTCATTTGACCCTCTTTTTTCCCCCCAAACATCTGTCCTCAGCGCTTCCTCTCTGAAAACGTGACCATCCGGCTCGGGGACTCGGCAGTCAATGTAAATGTTAAAAGGCCGGTTCTGCCGGCAGGAACGTCCGCCAGGCTGTTTGTTCTGCCGGCTTGAATGGATGTGTTGTATCGCCCCGTCGACAATATCCTCTCTGTGTCCGTCAGCGGCCGGCATACTGTACATTTCTTCCGGAGGTGGGCGGGGGGGCTGCCGAGGTGAATGAGCGCGGTACAAATGAGCTCGGTACAAATGAGCTCGGTACAAAGGCGCCGCACAGCCGGAGACGGCCCTTCATCCTCCAAAATGTCAATTGTTCACAGATCCAGCGCATGTTTTGCATCTTTTCCTCGCCACCACAGCAGAGTCTCTCTTTCCTCCTTTGAGATTAGCACTTAAAAGGTCGATGTTGGGTCAACTACTGACTTTGAACGGTTCTCCTACCTGTGTTTGTTTTCCTCATCACGTGGGAGTGCGGCGGCGCGTCGGGAATTCTGTGCTAAAGGGCCGTCTCTTCTCTCGGTGGGGAAAGGGAGAAATGTGGGCGGGACAAACCGCTGCAACAACTTGCTTTTGTGCGGCTGCTCCCGGGTTTGCGCTGCCCCGGCTTGTTTATGCGCGAGCGTCGTGATGATTAAGGGGAATACCTTCAGTGGGCAAGATGTCGAAAAGAACACAGGAAAAAAAATGATTAAAATCTTTTAATTGCTTTGCTTGCTGCTTCTTGTTTATAATTAGCTGTGAACTTCGTGCTTATGTGCACTGTTTGGTTAGTTTATTTATTTGGGATTAAGTCTCATTAGTGTGACGTGTCTGCCAGGAGGTGGCAGCAGCACTGTAGCTTACACACACGTACACACACACACACACACACCCGCCTTTGGTCTGCAACACGCACTGTGAATCACGCTGAGTGTTGCAGGTCAGCCTTCTTTGTTGTTTGACTTTATTTTTCCGAATGTTTTTAAAGCCGATAATGCAGATAATCGAGGTTCCGTCGGTAATAACGCGTCTCTTGGACGAATGCGTAATGGAAGCAGATTCAAACCCAATAAAGTGAAATGATCCCTTTGTGCAGGTTAATTTATTGCCAAGTGAGACGACTCCAAATGAGAGGCCTCAGCTGGTGGCGAGTTAATGGATGTCTCTCCTGAGGCCGAGACGTCCTAATCACAGATGGGGGTCATCGGGTCGCGGCGAGAGCCTCCGGGGGAAGGACGGGCCAGAGGTCAAAAGTGGCAGAGTAGGGATTCTGCGCCGTGCTGCCTGGAGGGCCGACAGTGCCATGAAACATCAAGGTTGAGACTGAAAGTGTTGCAGAAATATGTCTGTTTGGACGTTGTTGTGAGATGTTTGGGGTTAGAACACAGCGGAGCCCCTTCTGGTGTAGAAATCACCCTGATATACCCACACAATTAGATACGACATCAGTAAAAAAGTTCCCCATACTAAGAAAAACAGTAGAACAAGTCAAATCAAATAAACAAGAAATGACAAATTGATTGATAATAAATGAATCAATACATTTATAATAAAAAAAGATATTGGGCGATGTATTGGCTTTGTGTGCCACCGATTTTACTCCGGATCACTATCCCTCTTGTCGACCACTGAACACCACACACAC
>CAESWR010001108.1:801245-812288 GCA_903171835.1 Mullus surmuletus | reverse complement strand
CCCCCCCCCCCCCCCCCCCCCCCCCCCCTTCACCCTACCAAGTCCCTCGTGTTCATCTTTGCTTCCGCGAACTACTGGTGCTCGACTTACCAGCACACACACACACACACACACACACACACACACACCTTCTTCACACATACACCAGAAACTCTCTTTATTACAACATAAAACACCTCTTCCATATTGTCAATTTCTCCCAGCAGTATTGATTTTCTTCTCTGTTGTACCGCTGCAATATACACGATGTTCTGCTTATTTTTGTGTTTTATGGAAGTTTTGCTTGCATTTTATCACCATTGTTTCACTGAAAAACTGCAGAAATATTTTCATTTCTGTGTGTGTGTGGTTGAGTGAGTTTAGCCAGCAGGAGCACGGTGGGCTTTTAAGGATGCTTTAACCGGCTTCTCGGATTAGAACAACTGTCCGCCGAGGCAAATCGTAAACAAAACAAGTGGCTGAAATATATTTTCAAACGAGGCTGCCGTGACTCGCTTATTGTTTGAGTTTCCCCGCTTGAGTAAACCTCTTCTATGGCCTTTTATTGATAATTGAGCTGTCAGACGTCCCAATCGAGTGACTTGATGGTTAAACATGGCTTGTGAGGTAGAGACGCGTCGGTCGGCGCGTCATGGATTCACAGTAAAATGCGCTTCCTTATCTTTATAAGGTCCATCTGCAGCAAATAGACCTGTCATCATCGTTTGTTTTGGTGCACTGTGTGTGTGTGTGTGTGTGTGTGTGTGTGTGTGTGTGTGTGTGTGTGTGTGTGTGTGTGTGTGTGTGTGTGTGTGTGTGTGTGTGTGTGTGTGTGTGTGTGTGTGTGTGTGTGTGTGTGTGTGTGCGCCATCCACCTGTTAAAAGTAGTTTGTGTCTGTAGCTGTTCTTTCATGCTACAGATGCCGCCCTCGCAAACACACTCTTAATGTTTTGACAGCTGCCCCTGATAGAGCACTATTTTAAGAAGGTGGTTGGATATATTTATGCGCCGTGTGTGTGTGTGAGTGCTGCCATGTCTGCACACAAGTGGCATGTCTGCCTGTCTGGTGTCAATTTGATGGGCGGCGCCCGGCACAGTCCAAGCAGCTCCTGTCAACAATGTGATTTACATGGTGACACATTCCACACACTCTAAACAATGAACTAATCTTACAGATGCCGCAACGTGCTTGATAGCAAACACACTTGGCAGCTCGCTCACTCCATGTGTGGCCCTCGGTGCGCTCCCCTCATCTCATACAAGGAGCAATTGAGATGTAACGGTTTTAAGGCAATAATCACCTGTTTTCATGCTCATTTTGGGAACCCGGGATGAGCACTTTTCTGATAATTAGTAATAAGAGGAGCGGGCTTGTGTCATTTCTGGTCTCCTTCGAAATGCAATTTGTCCAGAAGCTGAAGTTTCTGTGTCTGATTTGTTGGTTCTCCTGAAAACAAGAATGGCAGGTTGGCAAAACTACCATCGGATACAAAACGATGCTGCAGAAGTGAATGAAGTACTCAAAATTTCATCCAAACAAACAGATAAAAACATCAACATGGGAAATATCAGACCTGTGAAGTGAAAAACTTGAGCATCGTGAGTTACTCATTGATGTTTTGCGTTCTCTCCTGCAGGACCTGCACACCATCTACTGCCACCTCTACCACATGGACGTCCTCTCTCACCTCAGGGAGCATCAGCTAAGGTCAGTCGTTTACACTCCAAAACAAGCCACATTACTCTATTTCTTTGCCAGCAAATAAGATGGATGGATGGATGGATTGATGAGTGGCTAGGTAGGTAGATATGTAGATATGTAGATAGGAACGTAATTAGATGCTTAGCTAGATAGATGCGTAGATGGATACGTGCATAGATAGATACGTAGATAGATAGATATGTAGATGGATGGATCTGGATGGATAGATGGATGGATAGATGGATAGATAGAAACTTGGTTAATCCCTTTGGACAGGTGCCTTCAGGGAAATTCAAGTTTGAGTAGCAAACAGTACAAAAATAAGGAATACAATAATACAGACTGAAAGATGATGATGGAAAGACATAGAAAAGCATATGGAATAAAATCGAAGTAGTCAAAAAAGTCTAATATTGAATAATTAAGTAGATCAGTTATACACCGACCATTATAATCAGTCATTATCCCCGTGAACACTGCTGTGCTCTGGGAGCTGTGTGTGGCACACACACCCTCCACCCTGCCCCTCAGACACTCACGCCGCGCATGTGTGAAATGCTTCGGGGCTGGAATGTTTCCTCAGCTAGTTGGCGTCGGCCGGGCAGGTGAGAGCGCCGGCATTTCTGCAGGAATGTTCCTTCCCTTCAAACCGCTCTGAGGTTAAAGTCTCAAGCATTTTTACGAGACGCAATGGCGCAATGTGAGGTTTGATGAGCGAAAAATAAAGACCAGAGCGTTTGAGTGGGTATTAAAGTAAAAGTAAAGGTTCTGTTGCAGCAGGATTCAAATGCAGGGAAAAGATGTTTTTACACGGATGAAAGAGGGAAAGAATCTGCAGAGGTGGAGCAGCAGGTGACGGCCAGGAATGATCTGAAATGGGAGAGAGATTCACTTCCAACCCACAAAACAAGATGGCTGTGATGGATTGTGAGTTTTTTTGTGTTGCGGCTCCTCACCGCTCTTGTCTTTGCTGTGTCTCAGGTCGATGTGCACCTCGGCCAGGTACGAGAAGCACGAGGCCAACCACGTCCTCTTCTAGTAAGTACGAGCGCCGGCGCTGCTCAGATCGGACGCGCTCTGCTGCACTCACGCTTTCCTCTAAGCTTTGTTACATTTGATTGTTTTACATTCATTTTCATTCAGCAGATGCCTCGATACATCCATAGAAACATTGGGAGGTGTAAGAAATGCTACAAATTAGGGATGCACCATAATATTGGCACATTTATTGGCTCAAAAAGTGCATTATCAGTGTCTGCAATGGTGTCGTCCAGAACTGCCTTTTCCCTTAAGCGTGATATTAGAAGATAAATACTGAAGGTCTAATTTTCAGATATTGGTCAAAAGCCGATATTGCGCATCCCTACTTTGATTGTCCAACTTCCCCTCTTTAATATTTTGCATTTCTTACCTTAAGCATACGGTTAAAGGATAAGTATTGAAGCTCTTACATACACATATGATATTTGTATCCAGTATATTCTCTTGTCTTCGCCCCGTCCAACTTCCCCACTTCATCCTCAGCAGAGCCCGTTTGTCGGTAGGAACGATGAGAATCTGAAGCGTCGGCAGCAGGAGCAGGTCGCGCCGCCTTGCCGGCGTTCATCACCGTGATGAAGGAACGTGTCAGCCGGCGCGCCGAGTCGCTCTCGGACGACAATGATAGCTCTGAGGATTGTTCCTCTGCATCGATGCGGCTTCTTTTCTCCCCCCAGTCAATTCATTATTGTCAACGTTGGACTGAAAACCGTGTATTTCCCCTTTAAAGAAACGCCTTGAAATGGATATAAGTTTGTCAGACAGACGCCCGAACCCTGAATGTGATTTCCAGCAGCGCCGTGCTCTGCTTTACATATTTGTGAGCATTTCCTGGAGGTGTTGAAGCGGGTATTTTTAGTGTGAACCCAATCCTTCCCTGGCTAAGATAGCAGGGGGGAGAACGCTGATCAAGAGCTAACAGTAATGTTTACAGACCCACTGACACGCTGTCAGCACCCGCCAATAAATGAATCCTGAGATGGATGATTCCGACTGTAAAAAGGGAGAAAAAAATAAGGGGAAGGTTTTTTAGCGTCAGATACAGTGTGGCGGTTCGGAGGCCTGTCAGGAGGAAAGGGCGGAGCAGAAGGAGAGGAAGGAGGGATGAGAGAGGAAGAGTCTTTGAGAGCAGACGTGTGGGAGAGCAGAAGGAAAACAGCTCTCTGTGAGCGAGAGGAGGAGAGGACGGCGGGAAATTAATGAGGAGACGGAAAAGGAGGCGGGAGAAGAGACGAGGAGGAAGCGTGGGAGTCGGAGGGAGGACAGAGACGGATGAAGGAATGAGGGAAGACGCCGCGCCGGCCCGCTGATGTATGACGACGCTGACGGCAAATCACATTAGACATTCAGAGGTTTCATTTGCCATCAAATAAACACAACAAAAAAGACCCACCTGCTTTGGCCGATGAGTCAGCTGTTACACACTCAAGCACGGCGTAGCAACAAGAACCAGGTGCATAAACCTATTTATTTGTTTTTGCAGCTGTTCATTGAAATATCTGGTTTCGATAAATCTACTCGTGACATGTCACATTTGACTTGGACTGAACATTAACTCACTTTGCAGAAAAAACACTGGGAAATATATCGATATTCAGCCAATATATAGTTTTTGTCCGCATCACCAAGTTCTACCTAGAGGATGTTCACAGCCTCGGAAATTGTCAGAAAATGTGAGAACACAGACTTCACCGATATTTGATATCCGAGCCCTGCAAACACACATCTGACAGCTCGGAGGAGATGCAGAACCGCAAACACACGGAAATTAGCGATAAAACAAACAAACATGGCGTCGTCAGCTTGTTCCCGGCTTATCTTAACACTCAAAATATCCCTCTCTTTTTTCTATAAAGCCTCTTAATGTTCTTGCTGTAGTTCTTTCCGGCATGCATTTTGCAAATATTTGGGGTGAGATTACAGGCTGAGTCGGCGCTCTGCCGCTGCGGTGGTTAATAACGGACTATATTTATCACCCGGGCGCAGCACAGCGACGCAGAGGGAAGCAAAAGCAGCAGGCGTGCCTCGGAAGTTCCCACCTTGTGTGAGAATCCCCCTCCGCTCGCGTTCAGTCCCCCTCTCACTTTCAATGTAAAGGCAAGACTGCGTGTTTTCCAGTGTTTAGGTGGAAAGGGATTCATCAGCGAGCAAAACCAGTGTTTTTTTCTCCTCCCTCCATTAAAACATCTCCTGTGCGGTCGCCATGGCAACCTCACTGACGTTTATCTGCTTACTTCAATCGTTTTCGAAGTTGTGACAGAGGGAAGCTGTGTTTTCTCGGTTTCACTCGGGGGTCAGAGAGGTCGCCGCGTTCTCGCTCTGCGGCGGCGCATCTGCTGTTCTCGCTCTCGTCGAAACGCACCTTTGTGATGCATCAGCACCTGCACGGGCGCCGCGCCTTCCCTCCGCCGGCCGCTTCACGTCTGATTGCGTCCGGGCTTGGAGCGGCCGGCGTATTGCGGAGTGAATTGGACGGGTGTGGAGGGTTAATGGAGGCAGTGCGTGCGGGCGACACGGACCGCCGCGCTTTGGAGGTACAATAAATCCTTATTGCGAGTTTCACTTCATTTCAGTCTTCTTTGCAGTACTTGGATGTTCCGAGCTTGGAGATTTAGCATTTCAGAGGAACCCGCCGTGTGTAGCATTTTTTTAAAAATACATACATTTCTTTTAAAAAAAAAAAAACCCGACAACTTCTTTCTCCTCAATTTGGCCGTGAGCGCATGGGCGGCGATTAGCATATGTGAGCGCACCGAGATGTAACAGTCAGGGTGGAAAACATCTTTCATCAAGTGGAGGGTAAAGGGAAGCATTAAGTGAGTGCATCACTATGGCGACCAGTCAACTGACGGCGTTCAGAATTTCCAGACAACCTCGATTAATCATCGAGCGACTCAAGAAAAGGGGATTTTTGCGTCAATGGCTTGTTCCAAATAATCTCTGCTAATAAAACATAATTTGGCCCAAAACATTTGGATATAGAACTACAATTCATGTAAGATAAAGAAAAGAGGGAAAAAAACCTGAATTTCTTCAACTTGGCCTTTGAGGAAGAATTCATTGGATTACTTTTTTCCCTCCAAGTTGACTTCGTCGGCACTTTCCGGCGGGTGTGAGATGTCGCCCTGGCACATCCTGCAGAGTTTCACACACACACACACACACACACACATACACACACTAACACACACTGTTCTTTCCTCTCTGTTCCAGCCCCGACAGCATCGCGACCTGCTGGTACATCCTGCTCTCCGGATCCGTCTTCGTTAAGGAGCACATGTACCTGGCAAGATGCTGGTATGTATCGACCGCTGATGCAAACACACACACACACACACACACACACACCTCTTTTACACATACACACTCACACGCTGACAAAGAGAGAGTCGCGTTGAAGTGAGACGAGGAGGCGTGGCCTCTTTGTGTTACATAAGAGTTGTCATCTAATTAAAGCGACGGTGTTCCCTGTATCGCCTGCACATTTGTTAAGATGAATATTATGTGTATTCTTGACAGGTTTCTACAGCTCATGAAAAAATAATAATGTATTCACGTCATTCCACGTCAGGTTGTGGCCTCTTTTATAAGGATTTATGTTGGAGTTTCCGGTCTGATATTGATATCGGATATAGGTCCGATATCAGCAAAAAAAACGAGACTGTAGCAGCTGGCGTCTGAAATCTCTGATACAAGCAGTTCATTTTCTGTTTGAGTCCATTTTCTGTTTCACTTGGTCAAACTTTTCCTAACATTCCATACTACAAAATAAGTCATAAAAGTACGTATGATTCATGCTGATATCGAATTGGATCGATATCTGCCAATACTCAAGGCTGCCATATTGATATCGTATCGGAAGAGAAAAAGTTGTATCGGGACACGCCTAGATTTATGATATTAGAGTACTTTTTTTCCTTCACACTTTGCAAAGTACCTTTAAAAAAAACAAAAAAACAACTAACTTCTTTGAGAAACATCAAAAGCAAAACCAGCAAATGGGATCTGATTGAGATGGAGACGATTCGCAGGTCGGCATGACATGGCAGTCCACGAAACTCTCAGCGAAACTGTGCGGTGTCCGTGCCAGCTCACCCAAAACTAAAGAGAACAACACAAACCCCAGAAGGTGGTTGTGTGAGCAGAGACGCGCACCTGTTCAAACACCGGGATCCAGCAGGGAGAGATTGCCTCAGGTGCTCCTGTTTACCCTCCCGCTGTTGTTGTGGTTCCATTAAAAAGAGATTAAAGGAGATTGGTACGAGTGTGACGCCATGTGTGTGTGACCATACACACACACACACACACACACACACACATCGCGTCACGCTCGAAAGCATACGCAGAGTCACGTATTGATAAACCGTATTTTAGCAGTCGGAAACCCCACTTTGCCTGCTGGGATGGTTACTGACGGAGGGCGGATTATTGCAGCAGCCTCTGTAATTGGATAGAGGAAGAAACACAAACCACGAGGATCAGACTGTGACTCGCGGCACAGCTGGAGGCAGCGGCGGGCGGGCGGGAAGGACGCGCAGACTCCGACTGCACAGAGAAGTTTAAATCTAATCAGGTGTAGGAAGGGACTCATTTCCATCTCTGCAAGCTGCTTTGTGTGTGTGTTTTTCATCACACTTTGGATCAAACCATTCAAAATGTGTTCCTCCTTTGCAGGACTGACACACGTCTGCTTAGTAGGAAATGCTCACAAAAAATGAAGGAAAAATCTTTTTTACCTCCGATAGGATACCGATATTGCAGCCTTGAGCATTGGTCGATATCAGCGCGAATCCTACTTATGACTTATTTAGTAGTCTGGAATGTTAGGAAAGGCTTGATCACGTGATGTTACTCAAACAGAGAACAATAGTCAGCAACAGTAACTGTGAGAGAAACTGACCCATTGATTATTAACCAATGACTCACATACATTTGAACCTTAAACAGAAGATTATTCTACAATTGAATAAAATAAAATATAAATTAGAAGACCTTGAAATATAACCTCAATAAATCCTAGAAGTAGAAGTAGTAGATGAGCGAAGTCTGGAATGGACTGCTTGTATTGGAGTGCTTATATTTGCTTACGTTGATATGATCTGATGCTTGTTGTTTTGCTGATATCGGAGCTGATGTGGGATCAGGGCACCCCTACAAAATATGTTCCTCCTTTACAGGATTTACACACGTCTGCTCTACACGGCAGTTTGGAGGTTGTTTTAGCAGGAAATGCACACTGAAAATTAAAACAAACATAGAAACTGGCCGCAAAAAAAGCTTAGATTGCGGGATTTTATTGCCGCGTTTAGTTGAAATGCTAAAACAGGGGAACTTTTTATCCTGATGGCAGTGCACTATCATTTTGTGAGGTCTTTCCATTAGTACTTCAAAAATCCACTTCAGAAAATGTACTTGAATGCAGAAATTCTCAATTGAAATAGTAGTTGTTTTCACGGTGAAATTTACTTTGGAAATCTTTTTACAAATTTTCCAATTAAAACCGGGTTTGTTTCACCTCCTTTCACGGTCTCAGCCTCCACGCTTGCATCTTTTTGCACCCTGAAGCCGACACGCCCAACTAGAGTCTCCATATATACATTTTTTACAGCTGTCAGCCGGCTGCTTCCTCTCCTCTCGCTGCAGCTGTGACGCGAAGGCTGCAGCGACACAAAGCACCCACTGACCAATTGTAGCAGAAACAATAGTTAGCCAAGTATCAATAACCTCAGGGCATCTCGCACTGTGTGTGTGTGTGTGCGCGCGTGTGTGTGTGTGTGTGTGTGTGGGTGTGTTCATTCCAGTGTGGGTCAGTTGATAACAGTGTTGCGGGCGGGCGGGCGGGCGGGGGAAGGTTGCCGTGTGTGTGTCTGTGTGTTGGGAGGGGTTACTAGTAGCAGTAGGGGGTGTTGGAAAGGGTCACAGAGGGAGCTAATGTGTGTGTGTGTGTGTGTGTGTGTGTGTGTGGGTGTGTGTGGGTGTTTTGCGTGGAATGTGGAAACCCTGGCGGAACAGTGGCTGGCCATGTGTTCCTGAGCAGCCTGCCCGCCTGGAGCCCAGAAGCACATCCAGGCAGGAAATGAGCAGGCTACACACACACGCACACACAGACACAGACACACACACACACACAGACAGAACAGAGCAGAGTAGAGCGGGAGGCGGCACACATACACACACACTCCCCCATTCAACTCAGAATCCTGACAGTCTCACACTTCTGCTGTTTGAGGAAACTTTTCCGGAGTATAAAACTCGGATCTACACTTGGGATTTTTTGTTTGTATTTTTTGGGAATATAGTGCCTCTCTTCCTCCTCATTGTGGATAATATGCTGGATTTCATTTCACTTGCAAGGATTCCAAAGACGTGGACCCTTAAAACTCTCCCGGGTCAGTAATGGGGAACTTTACGCTTCTAATTTCAGCCTTCCGACTTTTCAAAACTCCCTCCGTCCCTCCGTCCCTCCGTCCCTCCGTCCCTCTCACTCTCTCTTTCTCCCTACATTCTTCAGCCCGTGGCGTGCTCCATTTCCTGCCCCGCCGCCGTCCCTTAACCCGCCGCACGGCCAGGAATTCCCCGCGGCGCTTTGGTCGGGGTAGCTCTTATAAAGAAACACGCACACACATACACACACAGTTAACTCCTGTGTTGTTGTCGGTCTTTATCGGCGCTGATTATCTTAAAGAGAAGCAGACGTCTCACTCGGGCCGCAAAACAGGAGACTAAATGAGTGTGACGCCTGCGATCGGCCCGAGGTTGAAGTGTTTGTGTTGGCGAGGCGGTTTGAAACCGTTCCTTCCACGCTGCTCGCTCTAAACGCTGCTCATCTGTTGTCAGGAAACTTAACGTGTCAGCTGCTGTGTGTGTTTCCGTATGTGTGTGTGTGTTTGAAGTGTGGACGGTCATCTCTCAGACCTCCTTAAGGAGTCGAGCAGCAGCTGTTTGGCGCCGATTGAATTGATCACACGGTTGTTTTTACAAATGAATGCGGATGTTTCTGACTGGCGACGTCATTCCTCGCAGTTTGCCTGGACGTGTGTGTGTGTGTGTGTGTGTGTGTGTGTGTGTGTGTGTGTGTGTGTGTGTGTGTGTGTGTGTGTGTGTGTGTGTGTGTGTGTGTGTGTGTGTGTGTGTGTGTGTGTGTGTGTGTGTGTGTGTGTGCCTTCCAGTCCCTCCAGATGCTTCGCTCTGCATGAGTCAGTGGTCAATGTTAGTCAACCAAACAATAAAAAACAGAGCTCTCGAGGGAAGTTAGGACCGTGTGTGTGTGTGTGTGTGTGTCTTTGTTTGACCGCGGTTTGTGGGTTTTGGTCTGTCTTTACTGTTGGTCATCATTACCATGGTGACACAGTGGCCAAATAGGCTGGCTTGGCCGGAGGGTTGAGATTTTTGAGCAGAAACCCTCCCGATTCCGCTCTGCGAGGCAGCTGTGTGCGCATTCAGCAAACCCGCTGGCAGACTGGTCACAAATTGGTCATTTTTTGTTGTTTTCTTTGTTTTGACAGCAACAATGTTGTTCCTCATGTTTGATAGAAAGAAGAAATGAAGAGTAAAAGATTTTCAAGCGCTTGTGCTGTTCTGGGCTCCTTTTCAAACATCTCCAGAGCGTCTTTAACTCATATCAGCGATAAAAGCTGAAATCTAATGCACTATTATTATCATGCATCCCCACTTATCAATTGCTTTCCGTGGGGGGGGGGGGGCTCTGGCTTGGGTGGGCCGTCCTGAAAAACACACAACTCGCGATCCTGCAAATGATTTGTTGTGTAATAGTTCTTTTAATACTTCCACAGAGCAAAGTAAGTAAAGGGGTGTGTGTGGGGGGGGTTTTAGCAGGTATCACAGACTCCATGCCAGTGTCGGTGACGTCCCTCCCTGCCAAAGTTGTTCCTTAGCGAGACGTTCAGCGCTCCGGGGTTGTTGCACTTTGCGGCTTCGCCCCCTTTTTGCATTAACAGGTTGCAGCGCTCCATGCGACTGTGGGATGAATCAGAATTTTAAACCAATACAGAATGACTGAAATATCATTTATACACACACACACACGCACACACACACACCAATTCTGAAGCCATAATGAGATGCTGATTCTTTGTCAGCTTATTAAACCCACAGTCTCATCTTCTTTTCTTATTCTTTAATGGACGTCTCCGTCTATTAACTACTTTCTCACTATCATTCACATCAGCGTCACTTTCTCTGTGTGTGTGTGTGTGTGTGTGTGTGTGTGTGTGTGTGTGTGTGTGTGTGTGTGTGTGTGTGTGTGTGTGTGTGTGTGTGTGTGTGTGTGTGTGTGTGTGTGTGTGTGTGTGTGTGTGTGTGT
>CAESWR010001108.1:726875-738552 GCA_903171835.1 Mullus surmuletus | reverse complement strand
CCCCCCCCCCCCCACCAACCAGCAGGCGGCAGCGCAGAAAAACCCATAAGGAGGAGAAGTCACACACACTCATCCTACTAGCAGTGTAGCATACAATAATACAATACCAATATCGCAGCCTTGAGTTTTGGCAGATCTGATCTGATATCAGCAGGAATCCTACATACTTTTATGACTTATGTTGTAGTCTGGAATGTTAGGAAAGGCTTGATCAAGTGATGTTACTCAAACAGAGAACAATAGTCAGCAACAGTAGCTGTGAGAGAAACTGACCCATTGGTTATTAACCAATGACTCACATACATTTGAACCTTAAACAGAAGAAGATTCTACATGAAGTGGAGTCTGGAATGGACTGCTTGTAGTGGAGATTTTAGATGCAGGCCGATATAATCCAATACTCGTTTTGATTGCTGATATCAGAGCGATGGCTGATATCAATATCAGATCAGGACACGTCTACATTCTACTCCAATTTAAGGGCAGAATATCCCTTATCTCACTGCTTCTCTGCGTGCAGGTGCAAGTGTATCAATAAGAATACCACATACATCGTGGTCTACATTGGAAATTCATTTTTTGGGGCTCATTTAGTCAATCAGTTCAATTTCAAGTGTGTCTGTATTAAATGTGATCCCAGCGGCCGCGTGCAGTCGCTTGCGTCTCTGCTGTAAGCGTCTGAAAGGAGCCGGAGTGTTTCCACACATGTCGTCATCTGCAGGACACGCGTGTGAAGCGCACGGCGTGATTCAAATCCCGGCCGTCACAGCCCGCAATCAAGGTCGCCTCATCAAAAGGAGTCTGTTCGGGGGCGCCGGCGAGCCAGTTTCCATTCAGCGCCAAAGCCATGAATTGATTAAAAAATAAACTCTAAATAAAACCCTGAGAGCAGAGAAACAACACTTAGAATATGAATTCAAGTGCAAATGATACACACTCGCCTCTGTGCGCGATTGGCGCTTTTTGAAGTGTTTGATTATCGTCGCTCGCTTTGCTATTATGTTCTTGTTTCTGCTTATTGTGCCGCCGCTGCACTAACGACGATAATAAAAGCCACACGCACGCACGCACGCACGCACACACGCGCGCGCGTTGGAGCAAAGACAGATCGGAGACAGGAGTGAAGGTAACGACTTTGCATCTAGTTTCCAACTGAGGAAACTCACACACTTCACACACACCCCTTTATTTCCCCCCCGCTGCGTCGGTGTTTCTCACGTACAACACACACACACACACACACACACACACACACACACACTCACACACACACACACACACCCTGTGGCCGAGTCTGGCGATGGCTCCATCCCCGACTCATTGTTTTTAAAGCTCTTTGGCGGCCCGCGGTTAATGGGCCGTACCCTCTCCCCTTCCTCAAACACAGGGATCTTTAATGCAGTAACCCGCTCAGGGGGGACGTCTCCATTATTTAAGAGGCGTCGCAGCGTGCCGGATGCATGCAGCTACTCCGGCCACATGCATGAGCTGCCTGCAGGAATCTGCAGCCGTGTTGCAGTGTTGACGAACCCAACATGGCTTGTTTTTGTGTATTTATGTATTTATTTAAAATGCAACTATTTTAGCATAGATAAGCATGAACACGCCACCGTGGTATGCATCTTTTTGATCATGTGTGACATTAGTAACAACTTTGATCCATGGAATCCAATTTTTTTGTTGAAATCATGTCCGACAATTCCCTGATGCAGCATTTGTCGACCATTATAGCGGCTTTTCCCGCTCACAAGGATCTTGCAATCTTGCAGCCTTGAGTATTGGCCGATATCAACCCCATACGGTATCGGCGTGGATCACACATATTTTTATAACTTATTTAGTAGTCTGGAATGTTAGGAAAGGCTTGATCAAGTGATGTTACTCAAACAGAGAACAATAGTCAGCAACAGTAGCTGTGAGAAGAACTGAGCCATTGATTATTAACCAATGACTCACACACATTTTCTGGGTTGGACTGCTTGTATCGGAGTGCTTATATGGGAGATTTTAGATGCAGGTCGATATAATCCAATATTCGTTTTTTTGCTGATATTGGACTGATATCCAATATTAATATCGGATCAGGACACCCCTGCAGCAGAGGCAACAGTTGCTCAGAAGAGTTGCCTAGTGTTGCTTTAATAGAATGATTGAGATCTGTTATTGAGAGAAAGAAGAGCAAGTTTTAGTCACTTGTCCCATCAATTTCACAGCACTAAAACAAATGAAAGTGTGACATCATTTGAAGGCTTGATGTGCATTTAACTCATTTGAAAATGGTCCATGAAAGCTGCGTCGCCGCCATGCGTACACATATTTTTTTGGATTTAGAGCCAAAGAGTAATGCGCATGTAACAGCAAGAGTGGGCTTTGCAGATTCCCGCTTCCTCCGAGTGCCCTTCTGCTTTCATTCAACGTAATCCTGTGGAAAATTGCGGTTAAATATCCTCAGAGCCTCTCGTGGCGCCATTGTAACGCGGATCCATTAGAAGAACAGCTTTACATAAAGAACAGTGGGTTTTTTTTTACAGTGAGGCGCCCGGCGGCAGCGGGGGGCGGGCGGGGAAATGTCAGTCGTGACGGGTAATGGGTTCGTTTTGAATTTGGGTAAGAGAGCAAACCGATTCGTCCGTGACCTTTTTGGACATTTGGTTTTGCACGGAGTGAGCGGCTACTTCTGCAGGCGTGAGTAGATGTGAGGACTCGTGTTGCACAGCCCGTCCTTCATCACTGTGGGTTTTTACTGCTGCAGATTGTCTAAAGTTACATAATATGCTTTTATATTGCTGTTTAATTATCCCGTAGACTCTCATTCGTACATTATCTGTAGCAGGGTCACGGCGAGGGGGGGGCGGAACCAATCCCCGCTGATATTTAAGCCTTCATTACATTTAATTTGATCACACTTTTGGCGTTCGCCCCGATATCACCAGCGTTCCCAATCCAACCCTCCTCCTCTCCTCCTGCCCTCAGACATTCCCGACCAGGTGATCCGGGTCTTCAAGGCCGACCAACAGAGCTGCTACGTCATCATCAGCAAGGACACCACCGCCAAGGACGTGGTGGCGCACACCGTCAACGAGTTCGGCCTGCTGGCGGCGCCTGAGACGTACTCGCTGTGTGAGGTGTCGGTGAGCCCGGAGGGGGTCATCAAGCAGCGGCGCCTCCCCGACCAGCTCTCCAAACTGGCCGATCGGATCCAGCTCAACGGCAGGTGAGAGGAGCCGCACGCCTTGAACCGCACACGGCAAACAAACGCAAACAAACAGGAAGTAGCTGGAAGTTGGTGTTTTTGAGACAATCGGTGGACATCTAACATGAGGACAGATGGGTGGACGGGCAGGACGGGACGAGTCAAGTTCCAGAAGGTGACAGGCGCTGACCAGCGCTCTTCTTCTTCTCTAAAGGTGGCGCAGGACCAGCCAGTGTAAGAAGTGCTGTTCTAGTCTCACTCGAGCTTCCTCCCCAGCGACCGTGATAGCCCGTGTCTGAGTCGACCCGCAACATTTCCTGTCTCAGTCATTAAACGCTGAAATCAGGGTCGGCTTTAACTGAAAACTCGGGGACTGTCCCCGGAAACCAGGGACTCCTGGTCACCTTAAAGTTAACACATCTTTACGCTTTAGCTGCGTGAAAACTTCATCCGATGGTATAGTTTGCGTAAAAACCAATTTGTATTTGAACATTTCTGACCTGCGTTACGTACTGTATATATGGGCTAATTCCCCCAGATCCGACCCCAGACGCCGTGGCTGATTCTCTTCACATTCTCCATCGCATAAATGTGTCCCAGAGTCAGCGGCCTGGATTAGAAAGCAGCGAGGATGCTGGTCCGGGGGAGCGAGGCTCGCAACTGCTGGCCTACATAAGTGCGGTGATGAATCGGGGCGTTCGCGAAAGGTGTTTTAATGAGTCCCGGTAGCAGAACACACACCTCCGTTTCTGGCTTTTGTTTGAGCCGAGTAGCAAAATGTTAGCATCAAAGTTAGCATTCCCATCCAACCTTCATCCGCGCTCTCTTTTATAATCACAGTTCGCTGTGACAAAAACATAATTGCAGCTGCCACCTCCTCCCGCTTTCTTTGGTTTGTTTCTTTATTTATTTACTCTCCGCCTCCTCTGCTTCCTTGCCTCCTGTGGTCGCTCATCAGTCCCCTCCCAACTCGGTTTGCATGAATATTTCATCCTCCGTCAGGGGCGGAGGCCTCTGCAGACGCCACGGCACGTCTGGAATTATTCATACACGCCATCGCACACACACATACACAGATAACACGTACAGACACTCATCCTCTTATAAATATAGATATATAAATTTGCGGTCACGCATCGATACATACACATGCGCAGCGGGGTGCGCACACACACACACACACACACACACACACACACACAGACACACACACCGAGGTCGCTTTTCATGCACACATGCTAATTAATAGCACTCAAGCTTAAACGGATGCAGCTCAGAATCACACTTCCCAGCGTATTATCGCTTTGCGCCTATTCTTGATAGTCTGGTCTGCAGGAACAAAAATTTCCGCCCACGTCTGGCATCTATGATGATTGACAGGTGGTCCCCCGCCAGCAGCATGACTGGAAATACTGGTGGTTGCAGCTGGAGGGGTGGAGGTGCCCAACACATACACACACACACACACACACACTCTCAGAAACCACCCCGAGCTATTTACGGTAGCTTGTTTCCAGTGATTTGGCCCCATGCTGCTCCACTTAGCACCACTTTGTCCGCCATTATTTGAATCCCCTCTTTGTTAAGCATATGTTAATGTCTCCCTTCTTTTTGGGGAATGTCTTAAACTCCGCTCTATCCCTGGATGTGGGCCGAACCGCGTTACCCTCAGCTTCCTTCACTGCGGATCTTCTGGCAGACGGAGAAGCTGCCTCGAGCCCACGGCAACATTTTGCCCCCTGAGGGTCCGCGCCGCCGCCGCCGTCGGTCGGTCGGTCTACGGGGGCGCCGAGGTGCTGCATCACTAGACGAGCACATTAGAGATCCATTAAGGTTGAAGTGGATGCAGGGGAAAGGGGGGTGGGGGGGCGGAGTCACAGGGGCTGGGATTTATAAACAGCAGGGCGAGAGAGGCTGGAAGCTCTCCCGGAAAACTGCAATCCTCAAAAAAAATGTTATTTAATTTGGATTTTTTTAAATTTTTTTTGCCCCCTGCTCGTCCACCTGTCATCTCTCCGCCTCCGTCTCTCGCCTCCTTTGCTCCGAAGGGGACGGATGGCCCGGATCTATCAGTGCCATCGTACGTGGGAGACAGGAAATGTGAACAAGATGAACACTGGGAGCATTTATCTGGGCTTTGTTTTGCTCTTTTTGTTTTTGTAAGGTGTCTAAGCAGCCTGAAAAACTCCATCCTGAGTGAACTTCACCAAGATGACCTCTTTTAAATGTGTTTTTACACCCACATACTGACAGAAATGAACTAGAACTCGCTTCAGATTTAATGAACCAGACATTAAGGGTGTCCTGATCTGATATTGATATTGGATATCGGTCCGCTAACAGCAGTCCATTCCAGACTCCGCTCCAGCTCTTGTGTGTAGAATATTCTCATGTTTAAGGTTCAAATGTGTGTGAGTCATTGTTTAATAATCAATGGGTCAGTTTTTCTCATAGCTACTGTTGCTGACTATTGTTCTCTGTCTGAGTAACATCACTTGATCAAGCCTTTCCTAACATTCCCTTCGTGCTGATATCGTATCAGATTGATATTGGTCAATACTCAAGGCTGCAATATCGGTATGGTATCGGAAGTGAAAAAGTTGTATTGTGACGCCCTACTAGACATAGACAAGGGCATTTTAAATTTTATTTGCGATTAAAAAAAATCCCAGATATCCCATTTTCATATGATTTGTTTTGATCCCTCAGCGCCTCACGCTCCTCCCGCTCTCTCCTCCTCCAGGTACTACCTGAAGAACAACATGGAAACGGAGACGCTGTGCTCGGACGACGACGCCCAGGACCTCCTCAGGGAGAGTCAGATCTCTCTGCTGCAGCTCAGCACCATGGAGGTCGCCGCCCAGCTCTCCATGAGGGACTTCGAGCTCTTCCGGAACATCGAGTCCACCGAGTACGACCTGGCGTGACTTTTATTCCAATAATGGGGAATTCTTTGAAGGTGTCTCTGTGTCCTGACGCGGCGTTCCGTGTCCGTAGGTACGTGGACGACCTGTTCAAGCTGGACTCTTCGGTGGGGAGCGGCAACCTCAAACAGTTTGAGGAGGTGATCAACCAGGAGACCTTCTGGGTGGCCACCGAGATCCTGAAGGAGCCCAACGCCCTGAAGAGGATGAAGACCATCAAGCACTTCATTAAGATCGCGCTGCACTGCCGAGAGTGCAAGAACTTCAACTCCATGTTCGCCATCATCAGGTGAAGACATGCAGAGTTGTTGTTTATTTACTCCCAGTCAGTTGGACCGGCAGTAAACGTGCTCAGACACACACACACACACACACACACACACACACACACACACACACACACACACACACACACACACACACACGCTCTCTCTCTCCGCAGGCCTCCAGGAGTAGTCGCTCCCGGGAAGTTTTGAGAGGTCATTTGAAAGGTTTGGTTGTGAGGTTTGCAGTGCGACCAGAGGCCGTGTTCCCTCCAGCCTGTGTTTGCTCGTGCTGACCGACGTCCACAGAAACTAATTGCCTTTCCTTTGCTTTTCTTTTCTTTTTTCTTTTCCTCCTTTACACATCCATCAGCATCAGTGCGGCTCCTCTCACAGACTCTTTGATGGAAGCTGTGCGAGGCACCGCCTCGTCGCTCTGTAGCTTCTTACCTCCACGTCGGCTCATTTGTTTCTGCAAATGTAATTATTCAAACACAACCTTCCTCGCTCAGCTTTTCAGGCCGTCTGCCGCAGCTGTAGGCGCCACTATGGAAGTAAACACCTTCCTGGACTAAGATGTTGTCGATTCAGGTGGTTTGTGGAAACCCCCCCAACCTTCTATCGGCTTTCTCCCTGTAATGAAGCAAGTCTGGCTGCGCTTTTGTTCTGCCGGTCGGCGATCGTCTGCTCGCCGCCGTAAAAAGCACTTGAGAACACGACGCGTGTGTGACCTCTTTGTCCCGTCACACTCTTCCTCGCAGCACGACGCCGCTGCACATATGGCTCTCTGTTGCATAACCTGCCGGGCGACGGGGACATTGCTGCCCAGTGTGTGTGTGTGTGTGTGTGTGTGTGTGTGTGTGCGTGTGCGTGTGTGTGTGTGCGTGTGCGTGTGCTTGCCTGAGAAAGGAGCATGCAGGGTTTCCCACAGTGTTTTCATAGTGGAGGACTTCTCTTCCTCCTCACCCGACCCGGGAACGGCTCCTTCAACATGACTTGTTGCAAGAAAAACTCTTTTAATTTTATGATCATTTCATTCACAAAGGCATTATGCATAAAGTGAAGAGCCTTTTTTGTTTTTTAATTACAGCTTCGCAGACCAGACAAACTATAAGAATATCAATTAAGAGCATGAGAGCTTTTGCACAACTGACTGCAATGTACACACACACACACACACGCACACACACATTGACATTTTAATTCTTACAGATGCATCTCTACATGACATGAGTGAAAATAGTAGAGATATATATATATATATATAAAAGTGCAGTATAGTGTGATTAAAATAACAATAGTGCTTCTGAATGCTGCAAATAGCACTGGTTTGCCAGATGAACAGTTTGCAAACCCCAGCACAGCAGCAGTTTATTGCGCAGAGAAACGATAACCTCTTGTTCTTTCTCCTCGTTTCTGCGTCTCGGCAGCGGGTTGAACTTGGCGCCGGTGGCTCGGCTGCGCAGCTCGTGGGAGAAGCTTCCCAGCAAGTACGAGAAGCTGTTCAGCGACCTGCAGGACGTCTTCGACCCGTCCAGGAACATGGCCAAGTACCGCAACGTGCTGAGCAGCCAGAGCATGCAGCCGCCCATCATCCCGCTCTTCCCGGTGGTCAAGAAGGACCTGACCTTCCTCCACGAAGGTGCGACATCGGCCGGCTGCCTCGACGCCTCTCAGAAGGGTCAAGAGCGAAGTACAAACACTGCGTGACCTTACTGAAGTCGAAATCTGGGGTCCCTATTCTTTACCGGAGTCGTTATTTTTCAGCCAACTTTGAACTTCCACTCCTTCTACTCCTCACGTTTTAAAAAATCACAAAAACCTTTCCAGATAAATGGCGCCATCTGGAGACGGTGAATTTGATTGGTTGGATGATAAGTATAAACATGTAGCATTCCTCAGTCGTACACATATGGTTCTTTAATATATTTGCATTGTACTAAAATAAATGCGGCTGAAAGGGGATTTTTCAACATGAACATTTCAACATTGCGGTCGTGACGGCCTGTAGGTGGGCTCGAGCCCCTGTGGCTCCGCCCTAAGCTTTTATCTTTCATGGTGTTCGTCCCCCTTACGTTAACTTCACTTTTACTTGAGTAAATAGCTTGAGTTGATACTTTGACTTCCACAACTCTATTATCTACACTTCTACCGAAGCGATGCATGCAAATACTTCTGACGCGTCTGCAGCAGAGGTTTGACAAAGTGCAGCGGTGTGGTTTGACTCGTGGCTCGGTCCGGATTAACTTCCTCTGTGTTGCAAAGAGGTCAGTTTCAGGTTTACTTCTGCTAAAGGCTTCTGCATCTTTTAAAGGTCACCTTCTGAGCCAGACTCATGTTGTGAAGGTTCTCTAACAGTCCTGTGTCTCGTATCATGAGCATGAGAACATGGTGTCCCTCTGAGACTCTCCGTCCAGTGTGAGCTCCAAAGAGGAGAACATCACGTCCCTCTGAGACTCTCCGTCCACTGTGAGCTCCAAAGAGGAGAACATCACGTCCCTCTGAGACTCTCCGTCCACTGTGAGCTCCAAAGAGGAGAACATCACGTCCCTCAGTGAGTCTCCACTGTCCACTGTGAGCTGAAAGGAGTGGATGTGAGCGTGTGGGACTTGTGAGGTGGAAGTCTCTGTCCACTCCCCCCGGCTGTGGTGGAGGCTGCTGTCCACCAGCCCCCCACACAACATCAGCCTCCCTGTTAGCCACAGCTAGCTGCAGCTACATGCTAGCAGCTCAAACCACACATATCAAGCCAATAAAGTCCCCTGGCCAATAGGAGCGGGGAGGGGGCGTGGCCACACACAGCTCACTGACATTTAAAGGTACAGGCACAGAAACAGAACAGCCCGTCCTCAGGAGAGCTCAGAGAGACACTTTTAGACTGGCTGGAATTAAGATCCAAAAGTTTTTAAAATAATGATTTTGGGCCTCTGGCAACCCAATGAAATGGTGTCAAACACCCCGTAGAATGGGGACCTTATGGCGCCGCGTCACGTCCGGGCTACCTCAGGCCGCTTAAAAAGTTTGAAAATGTCTATTATCTGGATGTGAGCAGAGGCCGGACTTGCCCTGATTGTGTACGTTGCGTCTAAATAAGTCGACATTTTGATCTCCGTGAGAAACGATAAGAAGCAGAGCGGAAACACTTGAGGTGTTTCGCTTTGATCCAGCTTAGAAAAGTCCGATTCAGCTCCCGGTTTGACAGCCAAGTGTTTGTGCCCTGCGTCCTCCAGGGAACGACTCCACCGTGGACGGGCTGGTGAACTTTGAGAAGTTGAGGATGATCGCCAAGGAGATCCGGCACGTGGTGCGGATGACCTCGGCCAACATGGACCCCGCCCTCATGTTCAGACAGAGGTTGGTGCTTGTGAAGCCGAAGCGGATATCACACTCATTTACTTTCTGTTTTTTCTTGACGCTGATGACGGCCATTTTTATAGATTTGTGATAAGTGAGACAAAAAAAATGTCTCCTGCGCACAACTGCACTTAAAAGGAGTTGAAAATGTACGTTGAAACGCTGAACTTTCACCAAAAATCAGTTGAATCATAGTGGTTTTTTTGTGGTTCTAACCCCCCCCCTTTGAAGCTGGCTCTTCCTGTTTCTTATCAAGCCAGACTGTGACACTTTTCCGACTACAGGGAGGTTGATTTTCAAAGTAAAAGTGTAGCTTTAGAGTGAGAAATGTGAGCAAAAAGCGAACCAGGGCACCATTTCCTTCCACCTGCCAACCTGGATCCACCACAGACTGGATCAGGCGCACACTCCAAGCTCTGGTTTGATCGATTCCCGCCCCACTTCCTGTTTGGGGGTTCACGGCTCTCCGCTTTTTGTCGCCTCGGTTTCGGTCCGCCGGCAGAAAGTGAACAAAAAATGGGGATGCAAAGGAACCAACAGGAAGTGGCAGCGGAATCGATGCCAACTGCAGTGTGTTATTGTGTGTTTCTCACGGTCTGTCACTGCTGCGGTGCATGACTGCCCCCTGCAGACCCTTCCTCTGTATTACAAGCTGAAAAAGACAAAGTAGATGTTTTGGGGTTTTTTTTTGTACTTTAAGATTTCCAACAATAAACCGGGCTATTTTCATGATGCACAAGGCCACGACGCACACCTTTGATATGGCGAGATGTCATTAGTCTGGTTTCCATCTCCAGTCATTTTTCTGTTGTGTTTGTGGTGGCATGAGCTCTACATAGTCTCGTCCCCCCGTCGCCCCCGTCCCCTGAACTTGTCTCCTAAGTCACGCTTCAATCTTCACGCCTCTTGCTTGCAGGAAGAAGAGGTGGAAGAGTTTAGGGTAAGTGTGTCCTGGTACGGGTTTCACGCTTGTTTTGGAACTGGCAGACTTTCAGTCCACCGTGCATCCCGGCTTTTGTCGCCCATCACCATAAACCGCATGACCACAACCCCCCACCATCCCCTTCCCCTACTCGCCACTTCCTCTGAGTGTATCTGCCCGAGCTTGTGTGTCATTAACCCCTCCGTTTGCAGTGCTCATGCATCTGAAACACCCGTCATTGGCCCATTAATTGTTTGCCTGGTTCATCAACTTATGTGTTTTGAGTCACATAGTAGCTTCAAGTAGCAGCGTGCCCTGGGTTTTACCTCACAGGACTGATAGGTGCCGAGTAACTAATATCGGAGCAGCTTTATAGCCCAGAATTCCTCAAGGAAGTCCACTAAATGGATCGAAAAAAAGAACTCCTCTAATATCTGTCTGTTAAATACAAAGCAACAGCAAGGAGACCGTTTTCTTAGTTCAGGAACCAAAAACAAGGCAGTATTTCTTTTATTTTGAGCTTTCCTTTTTTTTTAGTTTTTGAACAGATTTTAGAAATCAATGGAGCTTTTCTTCTCTTTCTTTGAACAGCTGAATTGCTAAAGTGAGCCAAGATTAGCTAATCGACGCCTCCTGGCAGCCGCTTTGTATTTATCAGCTGTTTCCTCACACGACAGCTGAGACAAAAAAGGTCATTTGGCCTAAATAACCTGCACCCTCCCTTTTAAAGAGACCTCCCCAAACTCCTATACCAGCACTCAGAGCCCCATTATCCGACACATATTAATCTAACAAGACGAAATGTTGTAAATACAAATGTCGACAAATTGGTGTCAGCAGAAAAAAGCTCCGAGGTGCCGAGCAAAGCGGAAACTATCTGACTCAGGTTTGTTGGTATTTGCATCCCGGCCAAATATTCCCCATATCCAATCTTGTGCATCTCTTGTTTCCTAACCCTCCCTTTTTGCCTCCATCTGATCTGACAGAAAGTTCCGCTCTGTACTGTGATAGCATGGCACAA
>CAESWR010001108.1:683078-703378 GCA_903171835.1 Mullus surmuletus | reverse complement strand
GGGGGCTGTTATATTTACAATTGATGCCACAAATTGTCATTGTTGTGATGTTACTATATCAGCATTCAATCCCTGATCCTTGTGAAAGTGTTGGGAGGCTGTTCTTTCTTTTCTTTTGCTATTTATGATTGAAAGACATCATCAGCTGACTCGGAATCACTGCTCCGTTCCTGACCTTTTCAGCAATCAATCAAATTCCTTGCAGCGTTCTGTCCCGCCCTCACGTTCCAGCAAGAACCGAGCCATGCCATAGGAGCGTGAGCATCAATTTCAGCCTGTCTTTAAGGGCGTGATCCCTGGAACTGCATTGTTGAGGAGCGTCTGTGGTGCGGTCGGTGTTTGAGCCCGCTCACACGGTCCCTGCAGTCGGCTCTGCAGTAATGAACTTACTGCTGTGTTTGTTCATCACCATTGCTCCAGAGTCCCCACTCTTTTAACATTGGTGTTTTGCTTGCGTCCGGGGGGGGGGGGGGGCAAGGTCAGAGCTTTGTCAGTGTGGGTTTTCCACGTTGCACACACTGTTGAAGACATCTTATCAAATTTGAGGGGGTGATCATTGAGGGAGGCGGTGTGTTTCTCCCCTGCTGTTCTCCCAGGTCTGCATTCCTTTAAGATGTGGCTCCCTGGGTTTTTTCCCTTCTTTTTGATTGCAGCATGTGGCCAGTTTAACAGAAGCGGCAATAATGCAGTAATGCTAAGATGCTGCACATAATTACAGTGTTGAATTTCCTTTATGATGAACCAGAATTGGAATGTGCCAAGTGTCAAATCAATAGGTCAGTTTGTTTAAAGATTTTAGAGTAAAAGAGTTGTGTTCTTTTTAACTAGCTCCTCCGCCTCTCTCACCTTCTCTCCCCCTTTTAAGGCTGAATAAATGTTATGATGTGAGCTTCATTTTGGATTGATGGATGACTACAGCGCCCGCAGGCAACTATTTCAACGTACAAGCCTGCCTGTGTTTTCAAACCAGCTTTCATATAATTTAGAAGAACACACCCTCACACGCACACACATACACGCACTGGAATTGGTTCACTTTAACCCTGTTTTTTCAGCTGCTGCTCTGCTCTGACTGGACGGCGTAGATATACAGAGAGGCTGTTTTTGAGTATGTGGGTGTGTTTATATCTAACTTAATCTGACTCAAACACACATCCCCTCACAGGGAAAGAATTACGTTTTCAGCCCATGCTTCCCCGTGATGTGAAGATGCGCCGAGTGTCGGATGAAGAGGGAATAATGTGTCAGCTCCCATTAGCAGGGAGGCTGTGACATCTTCAGCACGCTGCTTTTACCATAACCGCCCCTGTGTGTGTGTGTGTGTGTGTGTGTGTGTGTGTGTGTGTGTGTGTGTGTGTGTGTGTGTGTGTGTGTGTGTGTGTGTGTGTGTGTGTGTGTGTGTGTGCGCGTGCAAAACGTGCCTCAATTTATTTATGCCTGGTTTATACATTTGTTTGTGTCTATCTGTGAATCTGCATATGCTCCTCTTGTAGCATGTCTTTGTCGGTGTGAGTGTACTGGTTTACGTGTGTGTGCCAGTCACACAGCTTGCAGTTAGTATGCACGACTGTGGGTCCAGATTACTGTTGTGATTGATGTAGCTGTGTACATACTGGCTCTCAGAGCTGCCTGCAGAAATGGATAGACTATTCCCTCGATTCTATCCCTTCATTTGGTTTATCTCCTCCTCCTCAACTTGTTCCACTCTTCCTCTCTCTCCCAGTTCTTCTTTTTCTCTTATCCCCCTGCTCTACACCTTACTTTTTTCTTTTACAGGAAGTACAAACTGTGCCTGCATCTCGAAAAATGTTGACTCGGATCGTGTGCAGACATGTCAATCCCTGAGCCCTGTGAATGTGCATGTAAGATGCTTCGAGTGGTAGCATCAATAATTTAGAGATGTCACCCTGTTGGTTGTGGTACATTGTGATCTGAATTTGTAATTGTGAATTTAACACTCAGACCCAGTCGATATGTCAGATGTGTTTCAGCGCGAGACGGTCACAGTCCTGAAATGACCCGCAAAAGAGCAATTACAGACATCACACCCAGCATGCTGTCGTATACGAGTAAACATCTCGGCTACTGAAGCCACCCTTTACAGTTTCATTTATAAGTTGATGAGCCGTGTAGACAAACAAATATGTGAGCAGATGATAGCAAGGAGAAGGAAGAAAGGGATTTCTGGGGCAATGGCTGTTAAAGCAGGTTTGTGCGTTTGCTTGTGGACTCGCTGCTAGAAAAATCTGTCAGTTTCTCTGCATCTGACTCTTGGAGGAAGATACCAACATGATGTAGCCTGCTGCCACTGGGCCTCCCATAGGCCAATTTCACCAATTAGATTATCATCCCCTTTACAAAGTCAGTGTACAGAAACACCACCCCTACTAATTTTTAGGTGCAACACCCCCCTTGTCCCTGACTTAAAACCTCCAGCCCAGCTGGAAATCCCTTTTTTGTATTCAAATGGCAGCCCCAGTCCTTAAAGTCGGTAGTTTTTAGTGGCAAAAACATTAAAGAAAATCAAATTTTAACCACTTTCAGCTGCTGAAACGTCCATATTGTGTTAATTCATTACAAGTCATGTTCAAAATTGTAGGTCAGCCATCCATCTGCCGATTCCAAATCTCAGCTGCAAAGGACAGACATGTATTTGAACATGTATTTAGAACATGGTCAATGCAAAACACATCTAATGTCTACATCAATAGTGAGTTATCTGTGAATATATTTTTTGCGTTTACCCACCTCTTCTAATCAGGCTGTTTCCACCTTTTTTCATTTTGTGTGTGAATGTGAGTGTCTGTGTCTGTGAGACCACAGAAGGGCAAGTAGAGGTGAATGATTGCTGTTTCCTGCTCTGCTTTATCGGATGGAGACCGCATGCCTGTGGCTAGGACATGTAACAACACACACACTCCCAGCCTGCCAGTGACCTGTGTATTGCATTCAGCCATTTCAATGCCACAGTCATTTACTTTCAGGGATGGTGGTCTGCCAAAGGGCACATACAATTTTCTGTAATTTGAAGTCTCTTGTGCTCCACTTCTGAGTGAAAGTCCACTGAAGATGTCCATCACTTCTCTCTCCTCCTCTCTCTTAGCTGTTCGGCCCAAGTTTCTGTCCTTGCAATGATGCCTGACCAAACAAAAGAACAATAAAACTGTCTCTCCGGAAGTCTTGAGGGAACAAACAAGGCGCTTTTTCCACCCACCCTCAATATGAAGTGATCGCTCACTTTGGTGCAAATCTGTGAACCCAACAACTTCTCAGAGTAGATTCATTTAGGCATTGCGACATGAAACAGTGTTTTCTTGATGGAGGAGAGATAAAAAAACAAAACAAGCATTGATCCAATCAGCACCATGTGTGGAACTTGTGCATCGGTCAATCTGTGCGACTTTGCCCTCACCACACCTACTCACTTCAAGTCCTCTTAATGCGCTCCACACTTCAAACCCTGTAACATCTGTGTGCTTGAAAAAATCTGAATTGGACTCCAGTTGCGGCTGGTATTTTGGACTTTAATGGTCAGTTAAAGGGTTTTACAGTTCTGCCGGGCATTTCTCAATTTCAAAATCCTCATCACAAAGACTAGAAGTTTGGTTAAGTTGTAAGTTGTCTGTGATGGTTGGATGTAGACAAACAGGTCCTTGGACATCCCACTCCCCACTCATCGCTTTGATCGAATTTGGTCTGTTAATGTTCATGTGTCTCAGTTTAAAAACATGCTTGTTTAAAAGAAACTGTTGTCTAATTAAACTAGAGTCAGCCAGATTTTGACTTTTCTCATCCATTGGGAGTTTTGGATGTGAATTTTCGTCTACCCGGCGAGGCATGAGGAGACTCCGCCAGGTGTAAGATACAGCAGGGGTGTGTTTATAGAGTCATTAAGACTTGAATGATTACAATGTGTGTGTGTGTATCTGTGTATGCATGGGTGTTTCTTCCACTGCCAGATATGAGAGGTCCTGCACAACAGAGTCGGGGTGCTCATTACCTGGTAAATTACCCAGAATCCTGTGGGAGGCTGGCTCTGTCTGTCTGAGTTGCAGGAACTCAGCTGTAGATGGAGAGGAGCAGACTACAGGCATTACTGGATGTCCAACCCTGACTCCTCCATGAAAATGTGCTTTGGTATCATTGAGGATCGTGTATGTTCCAATCAAACTGCTCTGCGCATCTGCTGGCAGTTAATCTGATTATTTTTGGGACACCCGGCTGACAGCGGCTTAATTCTGCCCAAAACAGGCTTGTTTTCATGATGAGCCGACTTTGCCCAAGGACTCCTCTGCAGTAGCTGCTGCACAGCCTACAAAAGATTCCCCGACCCTTTCCGTTAAAGACTACTTGGAACCTTTAGCTCTTTTATCTTGGCACTGTCATCAGTCATTTTTTGTGCAAGTCTCCTTCACTTGCTCTTGTTATTGTAATGTTTTTCATCAAAGTATTGTTCATTGCTCATGTGTCTGTGCTGACATTTGCGAAGTGGCGGGATCAAAGCCAGATTCCTCCACTCCTGTCCTGTCTGAATTGCCGACTGGAGCTGACCCTGACCTCTAGGAGTATTAAGGCTGAAGACCGACTTCAAATGACTTGCATCAGATGAATAACTACAACTACAGATGTGAAAGGATTATGTGGTCAAGTGCTCAGCCAATTTATCAGTGCAGGTTTAGCGTGAAGTCCTGGGAAGTTGTTGCAATAGAGAAATAGTGGCCCGTTTCTGGACTTATAGGAATTTAAAAAAGCCCAAGACTACAACTTACTTTCTGTCCGTTCCTGTTGCAAGGTCTTATGTGACATTTCCAAGCAATCAATAGTTTGTTTGTGTATGTGACATTTGCAAGAAGTTCATAATTTTGTACGGCTGCTATTTTTAATGGTTTTGACCAGAGTGTCTACTGGAGGAGGTTGAGCCCAGTGATCCAGACGGCAGAAATCTCCAGATAACACGTGCTGATTACACACCATGTATAGATGTGTTTTCTGCTCGCTTCCAAGAAATCTTTGCAGCCTTTTAAGATTGAGCCATGAAGCAAATACCAGAATGCTCATGGGGCCGTGGAGAAAGGAAATTAATCCATGACCTTGAATTGGAAAGGTTGCGGCATTGTCAGGCTTGTGGTGTGCTGTAGAAACATGGCAGCCTTGTTATAAATGAATCACGCAGCGTTATTTACCAGTATACAGGTTCAGATATAAGGACCCCTTGTTCTAGGCTGGGAGAGACCTTTATTGGAAAGCTAGATTGGATGTTGAGGAAACTGAAAGAGAGCTAAAGTGGTTGTGACTTGATGTGCTGGCCTTATCTTCTTGGATGGGACAATCTCAAGTTTTGGACAGTGATTTACGGAATGTATTATTTCATTGTTGTCAACAACTAACAATATCACAAAGCACCAAATATCACATTATTTATCTAAAAATCTTGAGTTACATTTAGTGGCTTTACTGCTTGATCACAAAATATGGTATCAAAAGGTCAAACAAAATAGGAATGTACTTGGAAAAACTGAAAATTGATACAAATAACATGTAGTTCTGCTCATCAAAACTTAACCCGGTGGTGAGTCAGAGCACAGAGCAGAGAGACAGCAAGTAAACCTGAGTGAGTGGGGAGAGGAAATCCATTGTCAGTGTATGAAATCTAGAAGAAAGGTGTTTCTCCAGAGTAATGGACAGCTTATATGTTATGTGAAAAATATCTTTGTATTACACAATTTGGATTATTGTAGGTACCACTTGTCAGTTGAACCATAGCTTTAATTTATGACTCCATCTCTGTGTGTGATTTTGTGTGTATAGATCAGTGCTTCTCAAAGTTTCTGGTCATTCCCAATCCCCGCTTTAAAGAAGGGAGAATTCAAGCCCCACCTGTGCTGGTGAGAATGCAATATTTTGTACTACCGCACTGGCCGAACTCGCGAGACCGCAAAGGTTGCTGCTTGGTCGCGCCACACTTGTCAACAGTAGGGCCACCAGGAGGTGTAAAAATGAAATCTTGTGATAAAGAAAATACCTTGATTTTGCAAAAACTTTCCAAAATCGATATCTGCCCTGTTTCCTCCCTCACACAAACACACTTGCACATATGCGCACACCCATACTACCGGAGTTCACCACCTCCTGCAATGCTGAACACACCCCGCACCACCTGCATTATTGAAATATGCCTGTCACTGTCATAGTGGGGGGGCCTGGGCAAGATCAAACAGCAGCCAGTGTGACAGAGACTGAGGGAGGCCCTGCTGAACTAGAAAGTACTAGTTCACAGCGGGACTGTGAAAATTACTTTTTGGCAACAGTTGGGGGAAACGTTTTTTTTTCTCTTTTCAGTTAAAGGGATGGACCCGAAAAATTCTTAAATATATTGGATGGGAATATTCGTGCTGGCAAATTGCATTTGTTTCCCTCAAAATGAAAATGTGTGAATAAAATGTGCACACATACTTTTGAGATTTTTCTTTTGATGTTGAAAAATGGATCTCTGTGCTCGTGAAAAGACTTGAAGAATGTCACTGGAAGACTTGGAAAGTGGCCTTGTTTCGAGTTCTAAAAATCTCTGCGTTGTGTGAATTTAATTTGCATGATAGTAATTAGGCCTGTCACGATAACAAATTTTGCTGGACGATAATTGTGCTACAAATTATTGCTGATAAACGGTATTATTATCAATATTATGTTGACACCATTTTTTCATTAATGTAATGATTATGTATGGCATAATAATGAGAGAAGACCATGTCAAAAGCAATAAACTGTAATTCCTCAAGCAATTAAAAAACGAAATAAAACAAAAACAATGAAAATAAAATGGACTCACGGTCTCTTTTAGCAAAAATTGCACTTAATTGCAAAATTGCGATAACCAAACACAATGAAAATAGACCCTGTCTCTGTTAATGTAGTGAACGACGCTGCCTGTGAGCTGTTTTGTTTGTACGTGCGTGCGTGCGTGTCGGGGCGCCAGCGGCCCCTCCTCCCCCTACTGAGACAAAGAGACTGAATGACTGACAGGAGGGTTCCCTCACTCCGTTCATTTTGCTATAGAGCCAACGCGCCCAGGTGTCGAGACAAATGCACAGAGTGAGCCCTCTTCTCTCATCCAGCATGTTTGGTAGAGAGAGAGGAGGAAAACACACGCATGCACATGTCAATTTATCGAGGCCGGCAAAATTCTCGAGTTTGTTTTTATTTATCGTGCGATTAATTGATTTATTGATTATTGTGACAGGCCTAATAGTACTGTAAAGTTACTAAAAATTATCTCATATCTCAAATATAATCTAGGAATAGGAATAGCTGGCCTTATAATAGAAGAAAAGAAGTTGCATTTAGTCTATAGTTAGCTAAAATGTATATAAAATCTGGATTTTTCTTTTCCAAAAAGCAGCTATACATGATGCCATCTCTTTCAAACCAATGATAGCTTTTCTTCCTACTTGCTTTTATGTGAAGCTAAGCTAACAGCTCACCTGCTCACAAAATGTACAGATGTTTCTTCACATGGATGTTTCCAATACGTGATCAGAAACCAGCTCTGACAGCTGAACGGGGGCGTGAGAACCCCTGTCGTTTCTTTTTGCATGCTTCAACTGTGCCAAAACTGTCACTTTGTTTTGGGCCTGGCAGGTGAGCACAGCTGCTCGACTGGCAAGCTGCTGCTATCACACACAGGTGTGGAGATGAGAGGGAGGGATGGCAGACACGAGACGAAAGGGAAGAGTGTGGGGCAGCAAAACAGATCTGCAATCTGTTAAAAGAGAGACTGACTGTTAGGGGAAAAAAAGAAGAAAGGGGGGAACGAAGACGGGTTAAAAATGAGCAAAGTATGAAAGGAGGTGGGCAGTGATGAAGGTGACAGATGACAGAAGGAAAGGGACAGTAGATGGGGGAAGTATTGATCAGAAAAAAAGCCATAGAATGATGGAAAATGTTACAAGAAAATCCATTGTCACTGCATTTGTTAAACAAGTTTGGTGATTGATCGAGCTAGTGCTTTTTCCCCATGGCTGACAAGAAAGAGAACAATAATAGGTGTAATAGATTTTCAAAAATAAAAGGATTTTTGGCGTGTGTAAAATTCACTTGACAAATGGGAAAAAGCAGTAACAGTTGGCAGGGACGTGGAGACACGCAGGGGATAATACACGCTGTCTTAGGTTTCATGGATAACCTCCATGAAACCAAACTTCAGCTCACCAACTGTATGTGACTGCCTTTTCATTCTTCCGCCTCAGTCCGTCTCGCACACATCTCCCTCTCACATTTTTTCCTTGGATGCCATTCAACCCTGATGACATTTTTGACGACAAAAGAGCGCACCTTACAGCAGAGACCGTCGCCCTATTGTCGTGAGCATATCCTCATCTCAGTGGGCTGCACTTGAAGCCAGCAGATCATTGTTAGAGCATGTGCTGCAGAACGAGAGAGGGAGGCAGAGGAGGAGGAAGGAGAAGTCAAGATGTGGATGCTTGCTCAGAAACCACACCTGAGATTTGAAGCTAAAATATTGACCCCATGAGAGCGAAGTTTGATCTGATCCAAAGCAAAAAATACTGTCCTCCACCTCTGCTCTCTCACCTATAAACATGGATGTATAGCATTTGGGGGATCCATTTACATTTACACTTTGTTGAAAAGGGCAATAAACACCTCAAATGAATATCATTTACAGAAATTGATATTTTTCCTAGAATTTTGGAAATCACTTTAATCTTTGTAAATGCGATAATGTAACATCAAAGTACCTTGATGGCCCATGTGACTGTCCAAAACGGATTTATACAGCATCAGAGTTTAATGTGAAAAGCCAGTGACCAAGCTGCTGTGATTAATGAGCAAGATACAGGCTTTGAAGATGGTGTGTGGGTTGTTCTGAGAGACTCCCCAAATGCCCTCACACCAGCGGGGAGTTGCATTCTGCCCCACTTCTCCCTTTTCTGAGTAGTGTTTCCCCAGATCACCTCCAGAGCGACACAGCCAGGGGGCATTTACCCAAACCCAGCTGGCTGTCTCTCAATAGCAGCGGCTTGATATCAAGGTTCTCCTAAATCGCAGAGCTTGCTCAGTATATCAGCAAAGAGTGAGACTAGCCACCCTGTTGTGAAATATTACCTTCGTGCTTTCAGTCACTTCCAAAAGCTTGTGACCATATGTTAGGGGCTTGACAAGGATTGACTATTAAATTGCAGCCAACACAACTGACTGTCAATCTTGTAATCTTTTTTTTTTTTTTAATCATCACTTGATGAAAAAGATGTTGCATACTGCTCACCAACTTTCATGACTGCATGAAATGTCAGCTTCCTCAAGGTTGTTATTGCATCTGACATAATCTCTGCTGCTTCATCTGCCTAACATCCCAAGGAATTACAGATTCACACTAAGTGAGTCAGATACTTTCACTTTTACTCATCGGTACATTTTTGATAGATGCTCTTTAAGTATCGGCCAACAATGAAATCCCGTCATACAAGAGCCATACAGGGCATATATTTTGAATAAACCAAAAAAGGTGGATAATGATTAAAAACTGTGAAGCTGGCGGAAGCTGGAGATCAAGCTGTCATCACTAAGTATTTTTGTGACACTTGACGTCTTCAACATAGAGTCACTACTTTGGACATCCTGTTCATGATTTTAGGCTTGTTTGTGAGCACTTTAAACCAAAAATCTTTCACATTACACATTTGAATTGCTGCTCTCTGCCAGCTCTGGCTGTGGATTGAGAGAATAGGCTCAGGAGTTGAGACTGTTTTTCTCCATTAGCTTTGCATCAATAGCACGTCCAATGCATGCCAGAGCTAATAAGTGACCAGCTGGTGCTTAGAAACCAATCGCCTGAGGCTCTGTCAGGAAGCCTGCAGTCACAGCATTACCCCCCCCCCCACTCCACATACAACAAATTTCTGGTGACAGCATGACATACGCTCAAACCAGAGAGGACCGTGACACTCTACTTATGTCTTCTCCATTAATTACCAGGAGATGCATCGCTGCCAGAAGTGGCAACAAAAAGTATTTTCTCCTCGCCCCTGAACCCTTATTAGCTCGCCTCTGAACCCTTATTAGCTTTTCATGCAAGAAAGGAGAAGTGTCAGACGTGGGCCGGCATCCCTTCTGCTCTCAGATAATGCAATATCAATGAAGTCAGAGTAAGAATTCCACGCCTCAATTCTTTATCCATTTAGAAAGAAAATATACCCAAACTGGCTGCCTGCCTACACATTAGGGCCAACAGATATTGATATACAATAACAGTGTGCTTAATGGACATTGATGTACCCATTTTGCTCTTTAACAAAGAGTATAAATACATGTGAAGCTGCAGCTGCTACCTAATGAGCGTGTGACAAAACTTAGCATGTTCCTCCCATGGATGTGCACGTGCACTCCTAATAGAATTCACGGACAGATAAGCGAAGTTTGTGAAAAACCTCATTAGATAAACCACTTCAAATGAGCTGTTCAGCAAGCAGACTGCTACTGCCATGCTAATAGCTTTATTTCTCAGATGTGGGCAAATTTTTGTGTCAAATTACCGTCACCAGTGCTTCATTACAATGTGTTGCTCAGCCAGCTGGGAGGCAAATGTTTAACACTGTTTCCCCTGCATGGGCTACATATCAAAACCAGCACAATTTCAGAGCTCTTAGGAGAGACTTTGGCACCTACTGTTACATCTGGAGCTAACGGTCAGATGTCAAGAACAAGTTTTATGTGAGGCTTTGACCCTCTTTTTCATGTTTGGAGTAAATGCTGTGACGTGCATTGGTTAGTTTCACGCCGTTTCTCTCTGATGTGGCTTCTGTTGCAGGGACAGGGAGTTGTTGCGGAGAGATGTGTGTCAGTATGCAAATTATTCATATCAGCTGTTGCAAAACTTGGAAAGTGTAGCAACTAGGGAGGTGTGATATGACGTGTCTCTGTGTATAAATATGCAAACAAATGCGTCATTGTGCTTAAACACAATGCACCATAATGCCATATTTTAAAGTGTGTCTGCAGTGCTGGGGGTTGGAAAGAATATCCCACAATTTCCTATAATTCATGTTGCTTTGGTGCTTTGAGGAACCTCCGCTGGGGAAGTCCGTATTTAGAATTCTGGGCCCCTCAGATTGTCCACCACACTTTCATGTTTTGCATTTTGAAAACACCATTGATGGCCCACGGAACCCAGCAAACATTGTGCATGGTGCCCCAAATTTCCTTGACCACACTTCTCTGACCCTAGAAGGGATGCTGGAAAGTTGATGGAAGTATTTTTGGGCTCCTGCTTTTCCCCAACCGCCAGCTTCAGAATCCCACACTAATGAAAGTCCCCTCTTATCTGTCCTCATGAATTTTAATACAGACACACAGATTACATTTCGGTAGATACTGCAAAGCTAGAGGAAAGAAATTGCCAAGATTCAGATTGTATGCATGTGGAGGAACACTTATTGTTTTCCATGAATATATCAGCAAGCCCAGGGATGGATAAAGCAAAATGAAATTGTTCCTCTAAAAGGGATAAGTGAAAGTGATGAATCTCAAAATATGTCTTTTTGCCAAGACTCAAAGTACATTATAAATCTTGTTTCAAACTTTTTATCTTTTGCGATGATAAATTGTTTGATAACCCGTGATACCAGGAAGCCCTAGAGTATAGTTGCATTTTATCAGTCTAATCACTTCTTTTTCAGGCTCCAGCATTGTAAATGGAGCACGCATTGGCAAACTTCACGTTCCTGAAGCCTGGCTCTCACTAAATCCATAACAATTATATCAACACTAAATGTTGATGGAAATGGAGAACAGTGGTACCTGTTTCTGTCCAAAGCTCGACATCATCTGCTGAATACAGCAAAATTGACTTGTTGTACTGGGAGGAAAAAAACTCCTGCGTTGTCCAGTGTGATTGACTCCTTGAGCCTGACAGACTGTCAGCAGCCCCATAGGGGAGAGAGGCTCTGTGATGTGTTTAGATGTTATCGCTAAAGTATGATCAAGACACTATTTATTTTCCTGCTGTCTGACATTTTCACATAGACATTAAAGCACAAGGTTAAAGTAACACATGTGAGATTCAATTTTTTCACCAGGACACAAATTCTGATTCTATAGAAGTCATGTGAAAAAGAACTCTACTTCTCAGTTCATATTACCAAATTTTATGGTCTTAATTACTAGTTGAAAGTCTTCTTCAGTGCCACATGCTGTTCATGTTGGAAATGATTCTCCCATTTGTATGAAAATAGATGACAAAGCAATACATGTTTTAGGGCTAATTGCATTGTAACTGACAAATCAAGATGTCTGACAGATGTAAAGGCAATACGAAAATTTGGCGGAGCAAACAGTGGTCGTCTTCACTTTAGCCCCATTGCAAAGCAGATATTAAGCAAAATTTTGAAATGTTGCTGAGGGAATTTTGTGATTTCAATTGAAGAATGTATGAAACTGGAAACAACCTGGGTCCCATCAGGAACCTTAGACGAAAGTGGAGAGGCCTGCATAAATCAACAGACTGGGAGGATGAAGCCAGCCTTTTCAACCAACACCAGTCAGTCACTGTTATTATAACTAGGGATGCAACGATACCACTTTTTTTCAACCCGATCCGATACCGATACTTGGATCTGATGCTGATACTTGCTGATACCGAGTACCGATACCGATACTACTACCACCAAAACAACCCCCAAAAAACTATTAGGCAAAATGCAATTAATTGGAAGACAGGTTTTATTTTATTCTCTGCTTCTTGCAACGAGTGATGATAAATGAAAAATAAGCATTTTCTGTGAAATTTTGTGGGAATTATTGCAGAGTTTCCACATTTGAATCAAACAAAATATCAATTAACCATTTTGCACTGTCTCCAGGCGGGACGCCACTCCTAAATCTCGGCATTAGGGCGCTTGCAAGCTTCCAGCAGTCGCGGGTCTGAGAAGCTGTGAGGGCTGCGTGCCTCTGTTTTTCTCTGTCGTACGTCATCACGCTGAAGCATATTGATCGCGGAAGTAAACAAGACCGCGGCTATCAACACGCAACTGCTAAACACTAATAAGGAGGCAGCGTTTCTCCATGCAGAGACCCTCTGACATGTTCTCCAAACGCACGGCTGGTTCGGACCATCGCTGGACCTTAGCTCCTCCTCCGAGGACACTTTTTGTGGCAGATTTACCGAAAAAGGACTGAACGGAGGAAACGTTGCAATGGTGTGGTCTTTGAACTTGGTATCGGTTCTTGGTATCGGCGAACTTTAACGAGTACGAGTAGTGTATTAGACCAGTATCGGCCCCATACCCGATACCAGTATCAGGTATCCCTAATTATATATTTTCTGAGAAAGGTAAGCATATGTTTTATTATTTATTGCCAATTCCAACAAGCTTTTCATATACAGTTGATGCTTAAAGATGCTACTTAACAGTATGTCTGAGAAAGTATGAATTTGGAGCCGCTACTTTCAAAATTCAGTTAAATTGTGACCCTGCATTCTTCATCCAAAAACGTCTTTCAAAGTCATTGCCAAAAAAAATAGGTTATCCCGTATCCTGTATCCTCAGAAGGCATTCAACCCGTTTCCCCATTGCAATGCTGATAGTTGAATTTGAACAAGCCTTGTTTGTCTTGGTTAATATCCCCTAAAGATCAGATGATCTCAATTCCTCCCCACTTTTTTTGTTTGTTTTATAGTGTCAATGGCGATGGGTCACCTTGTCCTTGAAGATGAAAACAAGTTGAAGTTAACTGGCGAGCCGCAGTTGCGCGTCAGGAGATGTCGTGCTCCACATTTGGAAAACAGCTCGGGGACCTGTGAGAGCATCTTTACTAACACAACAATATATGACAGGAGAGAATTACTGCCGCTGAACAACTGCCAATCTGCACACATACGCACGTTTTGTGTTATGCGCAAACATGGAAAGACATAAAACCACCTTCTGGCCCTCTCATCTGTTCCCAGTTGGCTTCTTCCCTGTTCATATATAACCGAGAAAATAAAGCTGTTTCGTGACTTTGTTTTGACTTGTGGCAATTTCTCCAATTTCGGACGCTCAATTACTGACCCCCGAGAGGGAAGCATGAAATATTGCAAAGGAATGCTCTGACCCCCCCATCTCAGCGGAGGTTCAACTCATTTTGGATATTTTCACCCCTTTTGAGCAATAGCGTCCTTTGGAAAGGCCCATATGCCACAACTGGGGTGTGATGATACGATTTCCCATGAATGTATGTGATGTGTGTGTGCGCCACCTCTGCTGCTCCGAATACCATTTAGATTACTTTCACCTCATCAGCCCACACATACTTGGCCTGGGCCACTGGGACATTCTCTCCTGAGGATAGATGTTTTTATTGCACTGCACGCATATGTTCCTTAGTGTGTGTGTCTGAAGAGAGATGAAGAGAGAAAGAGAAGGAGGAAAAAAAGGACATTGAGGGTGAGGAAAGCAAAGGCAGTAACCCAGAGTAATGGGTGGGGGGGCAAATAAACATGTGGACCTCTAGTCTGTTACTTCTGGCATTATTTTCTGTCGCTGAGAAAGATGATGTGGCTTCTAAATGTGGTGACACACAGGTCCAAAGTGAATATACATAATGCATATATACATAGGCCTGGTCGAAAGCAATAGGATGTTTTTAAAGGTTAAAAAATTAGAGGCATACACTTGATGTCCCAGTCAACTTTAGCTTTTTAAAACAACATACTTCGTCGAAACAATACAGAGATAGGGAACCTGTTTAACTCAACACACATCATCAATGTCCCTGGCCCATATTGTTGCATGCTCTTTGTAATGATATTCTGCAGTATTAACTAGGGGTGTATATGTATTTGACAGTACGGGCTTCACGGATCAGTGCACGCAGTCATACGACGAATACGTCTGAGTGAGTGTAAAAAATAAAAAGTCGAGTCGTCGCTCCAATCAAGGTGGCGTTAATGAGCCTTAAAGCTGCAAGCAACCGTCATTAGCGACAGAAGAAGAAGCAGTTACAAAAACAAATAAAGGAGAAGGGTGTCGGAAAGTGTAGAGTTAGAAGAGCTGCCGGCTTCATTTAAAACACCCGTATGCGGAAAACGTGTGCAGTGGCGTCCAATGTGAAATTGTGTTTTTTTTTTTCCTCTGTATGATCAGAATCAATGGCATGAGAACCCTGCTAATGCATTTGTTTTATTAGATTTATTATTCTATTCATTAAAAAAAACTTTTATAACAGGAGATGGTTTTAAGTTTTAAGCCAATTCTGGTCTGTTCAAAATAACTGAAAAAACCCCCCGAAAAAAACTGTACCGAACTGTGACCCTCACACCGAGGTACGTACCGAACCATGACTTGTGTATAACCGTTACCCCCCTCGTATTAACTATTCTGTGTCCAAGTGGTGTCATCATAGACTAAAATTAAAACAGACTTAAAATGCCTCATGTCCTGGAACAGAGGAAAGCATAATGTGACCATTTTAGCTATCCTTCTTATGTCATGGCTGCTGCTTCCACTGATTTTCACAGAAATGCATTTGTTTAGTTCACGGAAAGGAAGACGATAGCGGAGGCAAAAAGGCAAGCCTCATGCAGCCACAGCTTTACACCCACACAAGGGGCAACTTCAGTCAGAGCACCGGTCCTCTAAGGTCACGGGCAAAGCAATTTGAAGCTGTCAATCACATGGCATCCGTTGAATAGAGTAATATTTTCTGTGGTCGGCTCATGTTGCTCTCACCTCCAAATGACACCGAGCCCCTCAGTGGCTGTGCAGAGGAAGCATGGTGAAGCTGGCTTGCTTTGAGATGAGTTTTTGAGTGCTTTTATGCACCAGAAGCAGAGTGCATTGAAGCGGTCGGTCAGTGAGTCGATAAGGTACTTCCGGTTTATGTTTATGTCATGTTACTCCGTCATCATTTGATGGCTGACAATGAGCAGGGTGATCCGTAACAGCATTTCCTCTTTACCACTTAGCTGCATGTGAATTGACATAATCATAGATCCAGAAATGCGTGTGAAGATAAAAGGTTTTCAGTTTCATCGAGTATTGGAGCGCATGTCTGGTCGATTTGTGAAACCTCAAAGAAAAAAACGGATTGTACTTGTTATCACGACTCATTAAATTCCTTCTCCTCATGAGCAATTGATGTGAGGCACAATCTAAATAAAACCACATATTGACCTCCATGCGGGCTCTCTCGTCTAATGCAAACAAACGAGCCACTTAGTATTAAGTCGGTCTCTTTTAGAAAATCTGGTCGTCCTCTGTTTTAAAAACAGGAATCACTTTATTTGCAAAGTGTGATAATTTTCACACGTTTTCCATTGCTGGCTCAGAGACTATCAGTGCATATTTTGTGTCCTGGTACGTCGCCAGCCGCTTCCCGAGTTGGGAAACAGGCGGCGCACACTGCAGCTCGCATCACTCAGAAGATCCATTCGCTGTACAGGTATATTCAGTGAAAATGGAACATCCACGCACATGCTTTTATGGCGAGCGGTAAGCCAAGAGAAAAACAATCTTTGCAAGGAATATTTATGAGGAAAATGAAGGCCAGACAGCCTGTGGAATGACATATTGAATCATTTCTCATCACTCGCGAGGCAAACGGCCAAACTCTGAAAGCCAATATATAATAGTTTGTATCAGATACCATACCGAAATGTGCTCTATCTTTCATACAGGGGTGCAGAATGTCCTTCGGTATTGTTGCCTCCTGCAATTCCAGTACCTCCATGTTTACGTTTCAGTGTTTGAGGCACCGACCTGCTCTGCGGATCTATAAATAAAAAAAGTTGTGTTTCCGTATGCCCTCACTTGTTAGACAACCGCCCAGTGAAGATGACAGATCCGACACACTGCTGTGTTGTTTTAATGTGAGTGGGTGATTTTTTTTCCCCCCCAACCATCTCTGCAACCCTTAGTACGTCCACAGACTGCTGTCCACAGCTCGGCTCATGAACCTCCCGCCTTCCCTTTCATTCCACTTCCCTTTCACCTGGAATCATGATGCAACAGCCAACCTCATTAAACATACAACTATAGAGATAAAACTCAATCACGGGGAGTCTTTGAATTGGCACCCAAGATCAATATGGAACAAAAAAGAAAAAAGAAGCGGGTGTCTAATTGTCTGATGTTCGTGTGGGTGGATGAATAAACCAGCACATGGAATCCAATCACCTTGATGACTTTTTTCTTAAGCTAGTCTTTAAATATGGAATAAAACTGGAGGATTTCTTGAGCAAAATGTGCAAGGAAAAATGTACAGTATGCAGCCAAAGCCAGCTGTGTATATGCGCCAAGATAATTGTTCTGTCAGGGAGATGCTGTGTTTTTGCTTTCAGCTTAATGTTCGCAAATCATGTATGGCGTGAATGATCTCTATATTTATCCTGTCAACACGCAAATGGAGTCTTGATATGAGTTGGGAAGTGACAGCAGGAGAAACAGGGGAACAGCGCTCGGGAAATAAATAAAACTAGACCGAAATGGAAACTGCTGTAAAGTCGTGTTCCAAAAATTCCCCAAGTTGTTATTTCCCTGTGACCTGCTAGCTGAGGTGCCGAGGCCTTTGTATTTGTCTGTAGCTGGGATCAGTGGGAAAAAAAGAGCACAACTTGATTGAAATTTAAAGCACTGTCACCTGGGAAACATTAACCTGTTAAACCTTTCAAAGCAGATCAAGGTGTGTACTTGCACTAGATGTGGATACAGCTGAAATCCTAGTTCATTACGGTTTGTTATGATTATATTTCACTTCCAATTAATCCCCTGTTAAATTAGAGAGCAGGGTTTTTGGGTCAATTATGCAAACCTAAACGATGAATCTCGTTTCCACATGTATGCATTTCAAATGTGATGCAGCACACACATACACACACACAGTTTCTCGCTCTCTCTCCCTGCTATCGTTGTGTCTCCCACCACTGCAGCGAGTATAAATAGCATATCAGAAATATTCAAATTAGGCCATGCTTAGGGGAGCATGAAAGATGTATAACTCTGGTCTCCTAAATTCCTGCACATCCATTAGCTTTTGTCCACTCTCGCCACATTAAACCCGGGCTGCCTCGATGTCTACATCATCAGATCAGCTCAATTGAGGGGCGGCTACATTATTGAAAATCGTAAGAGTAGAACAGAATAACATCAGGGTTAAGAAGCTCTTTTTCTCCGGCCCCGTGGTTTGGTTTGAAGGGGCCTGAGAATATTGAGTCGGTGGTGTATAGCGCTGCTTTGCGTTGCTGCTAGTGTTTCTTTACACAGCCTCCCAATTTTTATCCCCCCCCCCAACAGCCTGTGGAAGTTCCACTGCAACAGAGGAAAGATAAAACTTTAAGTATTATCTGTGGATTATTACTAGAACCAGGAACAGAACATCACATATATAAACAGCTACTCATACACATCTACTAACAATGTGGCATGGGATATTTTCCATTTGATATAGATTGGATTCTGGATTTTAATTAATATTTAAATAATTCACTGACTATGTGAAGTTTTCAAGCAGACTAATCCCATGATGACTGGTTAACAAGTATAGTCTGTCTACCCAGAGCCTGATATTACTTGTTCCTCGGGGCTGTACTCTCTCCAAAAACTATTAAAAACATCACAGAGTCACACTGCTGCACTGGATGATGCATCCCTTCATTACGATCGACACGGGCCCCGCTCTATTACCAACCGATCCGGCAAACGGTGTCCAGCTGGTGCAAATGTTCAGTGGTGCACCAAATGTGTATTAATTTTTGACTGGAAATACTTCACACAAATGTAGCATTTACTTCCTGCAGTTATTGCATGCTATAAACTACTCTTTCCATCTGTTTTGGTGGGATTAAATCCTTTTGAAGGTACATATTTGCAACTGTCCGTAAGGGATCCACCCATACATGAAATGGGAAAATCTAAAACTTTCTATTTCTCCGTTGAGGAATCATTAAAATCATTCATCGCCCGTGAAACGCTTTGGCCCATTATTTTTTTGGAATCCTTCTTGGCGTTCGCCGTACATTCAAAATGTTTGTAATCATGGTTTTAATTGACCTATAACTACAGTGGCGTGATGCACAATATACCCAGTCAACCTAATGAATATATTTTGGGTCACTTCACTTAGTAAGGGGTATATTTAGGTAAATTACCATGATGATTTTTATATAGACGCTGTTGCTGTTGGACATTCATCCAACCAGTGCATCCATGCTGCAAGAAGCAGAGGAACTTTCATCGGTAATAAATCTCCGACTGCAGTAAACTGACACGGACAGACTTTTGGAGATGAGGAGGAGGCGTGTCTATGGCATCATCAGTATAAATCTCAACAGATGACAGGACTGCTTGCCTGCTGAGCTCCACTTCTGGATTTCTCAAATCATATAGCTGCTTTAGACCCTTTCAATATGAGCCTATTTGTATATGATTGATCTGACTGAATAGACAAGTTATGCTGATCAAATCATTGAGAACATGAATCTGTGCATAATCACCTAACTTTAACAGTTTCTGACTCAAAGGATGCCAACAGGCAAGAACAAAAAGGCCACCTACTTTACCAGCCAAAAGATCTTTGCCTCATTACAAACTTACAAAAAAAAAGTTATATCATAGTAGATGGTAAGAACCAGTGTGAGCTGTGAAATTTGGCTTGATTTCAGGAACTCTCACTCCTGGAAAGTCATTATTTGTTTTTGTGTTACTTTCAACTCTTTTTTTAAAAAAACCTTTTTTTTCCTCACCCAGAAATAATTAAGCACTCTGCGTCATATCAAGTATCGGAGCGTGCTTTGAGTTTGAGAGAGTTTGGGCGTTACGCAAGGTTATTGCAAGGTCACAAAAAAATCTGTAAGAAAGCTTGGCCGTGGGGTGGATTCAGGCAAAAAAAAAAAGGTCTCTTTTCAAACAGCACCTAGCTGTCTTCATTTGGTTTTTATATTCCTATATTTTTCATTGAGTTTCATTGAGGTAGATTGGAAGGGAGTGTGTAGCTGTTTTTTTGTTGTTTTTGTTTTGGTCTGATATTGTGCCTCGGGGATGGAACAGGAGGCGCTGACGGTAGCTTGTCAGTTTCTTCAATATCATATAACCATATTCACATGTTTTATAAACAAACAGAGGAGGTAATGATGAGAACGATGGCGGTGTGTAGTTTCCAAAGTGAGCGGGTTAGTGGTTTGACTCCCGGGAGTCCTCCATGCATGATAGCGATTACGGGGTCCTTCAGGGACCACAAGGTGAAAGCTGCAATGCTCCTAGCTCATCAGAAAGTGTGTGTGTGTGTGTGTGTGTGTGTGTGTGTGCGTGTGC
>CAESWR010001108.1:658159-682706 GCA_903171835.1 Mullus surmuletus | reverse complement strand
GTTTTTGATGGTGCTCCATCTCTCTCTCTCACCTTTTCTAAAAAGCAAACACAATATTGCACTCAGCAGCAGCCAGACTCACCCCAGGGCAGTTTGCTGTATTAGCTGCTGAAGTGGCTATTTAGAGTGAAAGCAAATGAGTCAAGGGATGACAGGTGAGCTGAACATTTTTGAGTTGGCGATGACCAAGGACACTTCACCCCCCCACCCTCTTCATCACATACTCCCACTCATGCTTTTTTTTTTTAAATAGGAGAACGGACTATTTATTTTTTTTTTTGATATAGTCTGTTTTTGCTTATAATGCTAGCCCTTCATGCTTGCAGCCATTCTCCCACACTGAAGGACATTCTCTTCTCCTGCCTGTCTACCCTACTTTCAACCTGCTGACCGTAGGTTGTAGCTAACACCAGATCTGAAAATGCTGCCCGTCAGGGGGGAAAAGTGCCCCGCATTGAGTGCCTTCCCAACCTCCAACCCCCCAAAACCTAAACCTCTCCTGCTGCGCTCTGAATCGAGCCATCAGGCAGCGCAGCAACGTAGATAAAAACCCGAGTGGAGGAGCGGAGGAGGCGTGCTGTCAGGCGAACTTTAAAAGCATCAAAGCAAAATGTTTGTTCTTGAGGAAGGGGAAAAAACGGGAAGTTAACACTCTCTCTGTCACGGGAAGACATGAAGTTGGACATTTTTTTGTACGTGTGTGTGTGCGTGCGTGCGTGTGTGTGTGTGTGTGTTTGCTTCACAGCCTCACCTGGCCCAGACTTCTTTGGCTGAGTTTTAAGTGCAGTTCATACGAATTGTGGAATACAGTACTGCTGGTCTTTCTTTGGCAGTGTGCAGTCAGAGGAATACACACTAGACTCACTTTTCTCCAAAAGTAAAAAAAAAAAAAAACAACAAAAAAACATGAGCTTTGCTAAGAAAAAATGTTTGTGGGGCACCTTTATTCCACGTATGTTGTTTTCTATGTGCCTGGCAAAAAATTGGCTGTTACTACATTTAGATATATATGTAGATGTTTTGTAGGGAAATAACACATCAGCTACCTCACTATTGGGTTGATGCTGAGTCAGAGTACGTTCACCTTTGTTTATTTTTCCAGCAGGTGTACTGTTATTTCTGGCATTTCTAAAATATGAAGCGTAGGATTGTGCTGGTGACAGCAACATACATGCAGTGAACAGTGATTCTATTTTTCCACTGTGATGGCACTGCATTTCACCACTCACAGATTTGGGACGGAGTCGGAGAGAGGGCAAATAAAGTTCACTCTAAGTAAACAGATATCGAGTTACTGTGGTGCTTGAATAAAGAGGCGACATTGTTAATCTTGTTAGTAACACCTGTGTGGCTTCTGTCAAAACTACTGCTGCGAAAAGGTCTAGTTTTTGCCTCAAGCTGTTTCTTTTGGCTCATTTCTATTTTGCTAATTCTCTGCATGTTTTCCCCACTGTGGGACTAAGAAAAGGAGTATCTATTCTATTCTATTCCGAATGGAACTGCTGTTTGCCTTTTACAGAAAAGAGTTAGTTGGAGATGGAAACGCCTTTGCCGAAGGTTTTTACGCACTGAGCCATCACCCCAAGACTGATCTGCTGTTTGTTTAGCTAATTATGCTAATTAGCCTAAGCTAATTAGAGTCGGCTTGGACGTTTCACCTGTCAACCAAAAGGCTTCTTCTAATTAATTTAATCCTTCCCAAATTGAATAGAAATTCCCCCTCTTTGCATTCTCTTCTCACTTAAAATTAGCCAGTGGATTTTAATAAACATTGCAAATCGTAGCTATGTAATTCAAGACCCAAATTTAGCATGGCATTCTCTGACATGTCCGATGGAAACAGCAAGTTTGGCACTAAGCTTGAGCTCCTAATTTCCTCTGGGAGTGTGTGCACTTTCCTTAAATCCGCCATTGTGCTTTCATTTGCTGTTTTGTGCCCACCCTGAATGCATGCCAGGTGGTGTGTGTGTTAGTGTGTGTGTGCGCGTGCTTGTGTGTGGAGAAAAGCTACAACTTGATTAATCAATACGCTATCTGTTTTCGTGTTGATGGCTCCAGTCCTTAAGTCAGCGGGGACTGTGCTGGCAGAGATGCGGTCAAGGTGGCAAAGAATTCTGTTGCCCGCAGGAATTGTTGAGGAAAAACGGTCCACTGTGCTTTTTCCTCCGGTGAATGGTGTATGTGTTGTTTTCATCTCCAAGATGAAGAAATGAAATTCAGAGTTTGTTCATCTTTAATTTCACAATGTGTAGATCTGACTCCTGTCCCCCAATTTTTCCTTCTTATGTGTTTTCTCTTTTAACTATATTCATGCAGTTTCCTGGCTTGATCCCTTTAAATAATTTAATGTCTGAATAAGACTGTGCTTGATATCTCTTTCTTGTTTCACTACCTTACCTTCTCAGAATAGTCTGAGGTGGAGACCCATGAGATTCAAGATAGGCAGACCTGGGGAATCTTAATGGACGGTTGTTTAAGATGTATGTTTTCACGCTTAAATGACCTGGGGCTCCTTTTGGTCTCCAGTTCCTGCTTTAGTTCCTGAGTTTATGTGCTCTCGTACCTAATTTTCTTCCAAGGTAGCCATTTTCTAAACTTATGAGTTTGAGGCTAGTGTTCAGTTTCAACTTGGGATGTAAAATGGCTGCGGTGAAAGTGCAAGTACACCTTATTCCCATTTCTTTCCTCTTTCCAATGGTTATTAATAGACGCCATCAAACCCATAATTACCCCCAGCAGTGCTTTTGATATTTTGTGGTATAATTCCTGGTATATACGGGGTTATCTATATTAATAACCTGATCAAATGTTCCTTGGCAGCCATATTGAATATCCTCAAGGAATCTATTTGAAATGTGCTCAGAGTCCATATCTGTTACATCATCTTGACTGCTGTAGCGAGATATTAGAAATCCATACACTCAAAATATGATGTATGACTCGGCAGTTGTGGAATTGACTGGGGCTTTCGCGTGTTGCAGCACATTTTCTTTTCTGGGGGGGCAGGTGAACGAGGAGGATGGGGGAATCAAGAATAATTTGCACATTCAGTATAGTGGAAAAGGTCAGGCCCATAAGGCAGCTTAAGAAAGAGGCTATTACTCTTGATGAGGACAGATCGCATGTTTTGTGGGCCACATGTGGCAGTTAAGTGGCTCAGATGGCTGTGATGTGGTACGGCGCAAGGTAATTTGGCCTGATTTTTGCCACTTGTCACTGTGCTTTCACAATTAGAAGGAATTTCTCACCTCTCATCATGGTAAGGAAATTACCCCAGAAAAGAACACAGCTGAGAGCACTGTATAGTGGGGCATGTGGGGTTTTATTTGGGTACCGTTTAGAGGCTATTTTATTCACCATGTACAGACAATGCTATCAATGTGAGATTCAAAATGTTGATGATGGCTTCCAGCGACATTAATATACAGTTAAATCAATGCGAACAAGCAAAAAAGTTTTAACGGGAAGTGATTTATTTACTTATTTTTTATAGTTTTAAAGGAATAAATTGTAGATGAATCCCTTATAATAAAATTCTCAGGTCTATAACTATAATTCTACAGCTCTTTTTTTTCTGCCCGGGAGCCACTAAATCTATACAGTTCTGACATCATTTTGCCAGACCCCTGTATCCTTCACTACTCTGTTCTCTCTATTAACAAGGAGCTCCTTTTTTTAATGCTCTTGGCAACTTTTGCGCACAGTCATAACACCAAACGGACCGGCCACGTCAGCTGGCAGGCTCGCGACTATAAGTACGTGGCGAAGGAAACGGAGAAGGAGGATGATGGGTTTAAGTGGGGGAGTAAAGATTTGATGTGTAGGACAGTATTTGTTCGGAACAGTACTTAGCGTTATGAGCTCAAATCTGCTAGGTCAATGCTTTCTGTGTGCTGCAAGAATTGCAAATGTGGAATAATGGTTTATCTTGTGTCCCCATATTCTTATTACGTGGATGATTTCAGTTTAAAAACTTTTTCCAACAAGGAATTACACCACTAAGCATTTGTTTGAGGTCAAAATACACAAACATGTCCTTTAATTTTCACTCTTTTTGTCTATTTAAACTGTGAACTCAGAACATTTGCAAATGCAGCCAAGTGTGTGCATCAAATTGTGTCCCTAAGTGTAAAATACTGGGTAAATGGATTACTTCACTGTTTTACTGCCTGTCCCAAGAGAGACATTGGAGGATGCCGTCCAGTAACGGCTACATATGCCATCTTAATCTGTTTCCCCTGCTGTGCCAGGTGTGCGGGCAGCAGGCACTTCTGCAAGGACACCCGACTGCATGGAAACTCTGCACTCAAGGCAAAGCCGACGGACAGCGGCGACATAAATCCTTTTGTAATTACGTCGTAAACAGAGATTGAACAGTAAAGCTTTGTTTAGATGGATTTCTCAACAGAATGGGAGACCCAATCTCAGGCAGATTGGTGGTCTTCTCTGCACACTCCTTGTTGCTACTGCTTGGAAGAGAACAACCCTGCTAAGTAATTTTACTCGCCAAGTCAGTGATTAGTGCAGGACCCTCAGCTGGCCATCCATGTTGACTAAACATTTTGGGCCAGATGCGTAAAACTATAGATTCTTGACAAAAACTGTGCGTACCCAAACAACACATGATTTATTGATTTGATGCAGAAAAGAAAATGTAGAACTCTGTTGTTGATGTTTCAAAAATCTGTATTAATTTTGAAAACATATAGTGTTGAATTATTGTTGCAAATGTGAAGCTCCTGGCTACAAAAATAGGAAGCCTCCTGATACAAAATCTGGTGTTTATTTGACCTGCTTCCCTGGTCTGGAGAAGCTCTCGTAGCATCTTGGTAATTATAGCCAGGAGCCACTGACAAACTTGGAGTATGAGCAGCATCTGGAGAGATATATAATTTTGTTGAAAGCCAGAAATTTAATGACTTTTTAGTAGAACTCATAACGATGCCACATTTACACACAAATGAAAAGCAAAGCAAACTTAAAAGTCGTGAGAAAAATATAATTACCATTTCAAATCGGAGGATGTTGAACTACTGCTGCCAATACTGTAGTGATAAAACAAATAAATAAATCAGAATAGTCGGATTAGAATAAAAAACACCTGGATTGATACCTAATACTTTTTTTACACTTCCTCTCAGCGACATGTTGGGTATGCCGCCGCAAAAAAAATTCCTCAACATTGAAGCATCAGGTTAAGCTAAAGCCTGATGGTTGTCTCGCAGTTGAACTCTGTGTTTGCTATTAATTGTTCAAAAATGAATCCCCCACCAGGGATTTTCTCTTTGCGGCTCCCTTCCAGTGCCTGCACATTTCTGCAGCGCTCAGCCAAATTTAACATCTACTTGTGTAAATGAACCCTTTCTTGGGGGAAGTGAGAACATTTCGTATGGGTCTGTCGAGACTGCTCGGTTGTAATCTAATATTCACCTGAGCGCCAGAGAAAACCAAGCTTAGTATTTCCAAGAATTCAATCATCTTTTTTTTTTTTTTTTTGGTCTGCTTCCAGTAGTTATAAGGTATTGGGAGGGGGGCATCTCGTTTGAAATGTCACATATTCCACCCAGGGAGATAAAGGCATTAAGTGTGTTCTGCCCCGACTCTGCGATTGCTGCCTCGCCACTTGTGTTTGTTTGAGGCTGTGAAACACTTTGGACTCCTGATTATCGCTCCCAGATTGTTTCTCTTTATTTTGCTGTCATGCTGTCTGGCGTGGCCAAAGAACTCACCGGCGTTAACGGGAGAGAACGCTGGAACATTGACTTGTGTGTTGTTTGTGCTCTTGAGGTTATCTGACACATCCGTTAAGAGATGGGGTAGCCACACTCCTCTGTGTGGTAATTCTTTTAGTTTGATCTGGTCAGGGTAGGCGTGCAGCATGGCAAAAAATATTACTTACACAGGCCTTCGGATGCATGTGCCCTTCATGCTTCTCTGACATAAAAAAATGCAGTTGCATTCAGGCCGAGGCAAAGAGATTGTTCAAAGTTGGAGTCATAAAGCTTTCCTGCTACCTCACAAATCGTCAGCCTTACAAAAAACAGAGGTGCAGTCAAGGACATATTGGATATGTGGACAGAAGGCGACACCAAGAGCTTTAATAGATGGGCCATTTACATGCTGGCTGCTTTCGAACACTAGTCAAATGTACGTTTGTTTTGAGAAAACTCCATGCCGTGTTCTCAGATTGAAGCTGCCGCCTCTACCATTCCGCTAATCATAGGTGGTTTCTGTTTTGAAAGCCAGTGTATTATAAATTTTCTTCCAGAGATAGCTACATGTACGAGACGGAGCTGCAGAGAGCATCCTGGTGGAGTGGTTTTGACATGCCTGGGAGGCAAAGTTGGACTGGATTTGGTTGAGAGAATGGGAGAGTGGGGAAGGTGAGGTGAGGAAAAATTGGTTAAGGAAACAAAAGTAAATCTGTTGCACCTTTTTTCGGTCTAAAAAATGTTGCACCTTTTCATACATCTAATTGCCAATTGTATCAGACGGCATCGAAACCTGCTTTGCCTCTTTTTTTTTGGGGGGGGGGGGCACACATTCAAGACCAGAATCCAATCCATGGCTTTCATCAGAGCCATCGTGATTTCACTTCAGCATCTCCCTGTCAGGAATTTTCTCCCTATCAAGCCCTCTAAAGAGTCAACCTACCCACACAGGCCCATTTAGCCATTTAACTCCTTATTAGTGCACACATGGATTGGTGGGATTAATCCATTAATCCTTTGCTCTGTAGACCAACAGATAACAGTAAAAAAAAAAGCCCATCATGGTCACCAGCTGTCTAGCTTTCTTAGTTGAAAGAGAACTAGTTTAGTATAATTAGGGCTGTTAAGATTTGTGTGAGTGTGAGGAGGCCGGGAGAAACTGGAGGCAGACCCATGTAAGGGGGTGCAAGAGGAAAAGCAATTTAAAGTGCAGGAAATATTTAGACCAGTTTTGATGCAAAGTATATGCATTATTTTTTATATAAATGTTGCAAATCCAGCAGTTATTTTTTTTACTTATTGATAAATAGAATTGATTTTATTTGGGACCACATTAATTTCCATACAAGTAACATCAGTTGCAGTTGTTTTTAATAACATTTTTTGTAATTATCATGAAGCAGTGGGCTTTTTATAGCCATGTTATTGCAGTCAAATGAGAAAGTACACTTGGCTCTGGATATAGCGTACATATTACCTCAAAATATTGTTTTTGTGTCTGGAGTTATGGTCAACCCGTAAAAAATTATAATCCATAGGGGAGTATGAAAATCATAGCTCTGTATTGTTAAAAGTTTTCATTCCAGAGATACAGAGCGTTGTATAGACTTGTTATTTAAACCGGTTTGTTTGGTGCCAAGGAGGTGCCAGGCCCCCTCATTTTTACATCAAGGGTCATGTTCAGTCAAAACGAAACCCCCACTAGTAAGTCATTTGCATCTTGTTTGTGTTTGCAAATTTCTGGTTACTTTTGAGGCCCTCAGAATTAACCTCAAAATAAAGATTATAATTACATTGGGAACTATTGTGCTCTCTGCACCTTCCGATGCTCCAGTCCTAATCAGGCATTCATCTATATATGTGGAGGAAAAAAAAAAAATCCCCAATTGCTTTTCGCCTTTCGCTCGTTCTCGAGTTACTGGAGGGGAGCTAATGGGCTAAATGCAAATTAGAGTTGGCATTTGGTTCTTCTAAGTGAACCCGAAAGGTGATGTGAAGGGATCAAGTGGAGGGAGCATGATTATCATGACTCATGTGAAGGCTACATCCATATCCATGTTTGTCGTATCCTTGGCCTCGGGATTGGAGAGAAATTGGAGAGCCCGGAGGGGTCAAGAGGTGTCGCTGGAAATCCAGAGGAGCGATGCACAGGGGGAAAGTAAGTGTTGAGAGTGTAAAGCGTTGGGAAGAAATTGCAAGAGAAGGGCATAAACACAAGATGGAGCGTGCAGGTGTCACTCTGTCCTTGCTATTAGTCACTCCCGTCACAGCTCCATGGGTTTATGGAGATCTTGCTGTCATGGTGCTGATTTTTAATTGACATTAAAATGCGCTGGCCACTGTGTCACTACCCCCCCTTCCTTATCTGTACACCTCCACTCCTCTTCTCACTCTCAATCTCTTTAACTCTCCTTGCTTGACTGACGTACAACTCAGTGTGAAAGAAACGCCACCCTCACCTCGCATCTCTGGCGCAGCTGTGACGGCCAGTTTCGCTCATCAGGATGCTTTGGCGTGTAAAACCTTGTTGTGTATTCTGCCAATCTGTACAAGCACTGGCTTTTGTGTGTCAATGTCACATTTCATGGCCTTGTCATGTTAAGAGAAGCAGAAGAAGAAAAAAAAAAACATGCTCAAAATGTAGTGCGTTCCCATAGGAGTGGAAATCCTGCTCCCGCGAGTGAAGCTGAGCTCTCAGATGTTGTGAGGGGAAGGAGATGGAGACTAATGCCTTTGAGGTCAAAGGGATGCAGATCTTTGATGCAGAAAGTGTGCCCTATTAAAGCAGAGGCAACTTTTAGCGAAGAGATTGAGAGCACCATTGTGTGTACATGCACTCAAATAGATGAAAACCTAAACGTTGTTTTAAAGTGGTGTGATGCAAGTTTGCCCCTCTGTCAGTATATATTGCAATAATGATGTTCTTTTTTTGTCAGACAAGTCATCGCATTGCACAGTTACTGATAAAATGTCATAGAAGCCACAAGCTCAGAATTTTATACTGTGAGAAAAGTACCAAAATGTGAGCTGCATAAATAACGTTTCAAAAACGAGATCTGAAGCGAAAGATCGGCAAGGACACGAAGACCATTTTTGATAGAAGTTACAAGTTTATAGATCTTTTTCAACCAAACACAGATCACTCGTCCTTTTTGATTTTAAACAAAGATAGCAAATCGTATCCCTTTCCAATCAGTCGTCTAAAATAAAACATATTTTTTTTGGGAAATGCCTGTAATCTGCTGTGCCAATTCTGCTCCTTTCTGCTCTACTTCTCCAGATCAATGAAGTGATATTGAGAGAAGACTCGTGGTATTGATTAATGTGTGTTGCACCTGCTTTAAAATCGAATATCCCGGCTTTGTATTGTTGTGTTGTACGCTTGTTGGTTGTACTTTGTGTGATGTAATGCCAGTATGTCATTGTAACCTGCTTACACATGCGTGCATATGAGAGATTAATGTGTGTGGATCCAACACTTGGCACACACATCCAGGATAAGAGAACATGGAGTAATCAGTGGTTTGTAAAGGTCAGTTAGTGGAGTTACTTGATGGATCGCTGTTAACAGGGGGAGTAAGCGAGAGGAAGACGGATGGAGGGACGGGCGGTAAAAGGCAGATGGTCTATTAGAGAACAGATGAAAGACGGATAAATATAAAGTAATGGAGAGCAAGATGACACACATGGAGAGAGAGAGGGAGACGGCGACACTGAGTGTATTGACAATGCGCTGTGTTGCCAGCATGCCAAAGCCGTTTCAAGGACACACGCCTCCTCCTTTTCTTACGCCTCGTCCCACAGGCGAAGATGTTTCTGGATGCAAAGTTTATGGGTTCACGTCCTCCTGGACTGCTGCCCTGCTCCGCTTCTCCCGTCCACTGCTGATGACTGGTGTTAGTAACATCACCCCCACCCACCCACCCACCCACCCCTCCAATCCATCAGCAAGCACACATCTACAAGACATGGTTTTTTTTATGGTCTCACTTGGACCCAGAGAGAATTTATCTCACCTTACTGAAGAATAATGATTGTTTTTACTTGGATGTCTGATATTGATGCATATATGGTGTCTAGTGAGATATCTTTTGATTTTAGCTGTTGGAAAGTAAGGAAATTATTAATTTATTACCATTGTTAGTAAATGATACCATGTACAAAATAATCACAGACCTCGATGATGATAATGTTAGTAATGATGATAAAGGTACTAATAACTTTTTTCTTGCCAAAGGTGTTTTGGTGCAGTAAGGCAAGGCAATACAATTCAGATATCAAGAAGTACCTCTCTAGTTTCTGAAACATAATCCCCCGCCTATGTCGTCCTCCACTAACTCAGAATACACAGTTTGAAAAAACATTTCTTTCTCTGGAGTTCTGTCTTCCTTTTTATTTTTATTTTCTTTATTTTTTCAATTTTGATGAAGAAATGTGGATAAATTCTTCTGCTACAGCACGAGTGTCTCTTTATAAGTTATATGTAACACTCCATGCTGAGCCTCAGTCATTCTCACCACCCAGATATGATGACAGTAGTTTAGGATGGCAGATAATAATGTTTTTTGTTTTTTTTACCGAAATGAAGGGAAAAGCATGTAGCCTCCCACGATACATTTTATTGCATTTATTATTGAAATAGATATGGTAAAATCCAGGGCCTTCTGCTGAGAAATAAGAGGTTGCATCTTTTACATCTGTTTCGATGTAAAAGTAATGATTAAAAGGGGAAACTTCTCACCAACAGTAGAGGTAATACTATAGAGCTCACAGCTTACCTGTACCTCTTTGTGTGGCTTTGTGTGGTTGTATAGAAGTGTGTTGCTCCACATATTTTGGCTGTGATAAGTTGTTCTGTTTGCTTGAACGAGGAGGCGATGCAGCTGTGTTGCAGGTGTTTGACTGTGGACAGGCGTCCCTTCTGAAAACATTGTGGAAATGAACGAGTGGACACAACTCATTTAACACGTGAACAGCATTTTGTAAATCAGGCAAAGCAGCACTCAGGTGTCGTACTTTGAAAGGTTACGGTTTTCATTGCAGCGGCGTCCTACACGATATGCAGTATATGTGTGAAGGGGCTGCTGGAAACTTCGTGCTTTTATTTGTCCTTGACAGATTTGAGTTTCAGGCACCATGAACGGGTACTTTAGTCTGCACAAGCAGGTGGTCCTCTTTCTGTTCATTCATTCTGTTTATCTTGAGTGTGGACGGGCATATTTACTCTCCAGTGGCTGTGCTGTGAAAATGTAGGTAAATGCATTTTTATTTAAAGCTGCGGATTTCTGTAATTTCCCATGGTGCAGCTCGACCCTGTACCGACTACTTCAGATTACACTGCTGCTTATTTCCCAGTCCAGTTTCACAGTCTCTTCTTTGCGTTTTTCATCTCCCAGAAAACATTTTCAAAACATGATTTGGTAATTGAATATAGAGCAAGTAATAGGATGACCTTGGCTGCAAAATGAGAATTTATTTGTTCTTGTCTCTACATATCTTGACCACTGCTCCACCCTATCAGACCTTACACGAACTTGACAAAACTGATCCTGACGGCAGCTCCGTCCTCGCCTGAGCAGTTTCCTCTGGGGAGTTGAGGGGCTGTTTTTTTTTATATTATATATAACACGGCTGAAACTGAGTTTTGTTGATGTCAGCAGATAATTGTGTTGTGCAACAATCTGTGTCATTTGGTGACACACGCTCACACATTTATTTTGACGGCTGTATTGTTTTGCCGTTTGAGGAACTGAGCCCGAAAAGTAATAATCTGTGACAGTATCACATGAATTAATTCCTGTTTTTCTACCCTCTGTGACCTATTGATAAAACACACTGGTGGTGGAACTCGCAGCCAGATATTCCACGTTTTTGAGATTCACAGCTTGGAAGACGAAGTATGTGGGTTTCTTTTTTTTTTTCTGGATCACTGCATATCTTTAATTTTCTTTACTCTCATTGCCCTTTTTTGTGATTTTGAATTTGAAACAAGCTTGCAGAAAAATAAAAGATATTCAGAGGAGGCACAGGCTGCCAAAGCCGATGACTTGCATATCATTACAAAAATGTTGAGATATTCTATAAAGGTCCATGTAATATTTCCTGGAAAAAAATAATAGTAATTTAGGAAAATAAAAATCCTGCGTTTTCCCTATGATCCACTTATGCCTCAAAATCTACTTTTCTCATCACAAGCTTCATCCTTCCACTGAAAATGTGAAAGGAATAAAATAAATAAAATATGTAAAATTTAAATCTGGCAGCAGTGATATGCGACTTGACCGCTGAGGTATTAATCTTCATTTTTGCAGCAGTATAGAAGCTATTCATGTATTGTGTATAAAATATGGTCTGATAGGATAATCTAAATGCCGCACAGCCTGGGAGAAAAGGCCGTTTGCCACCGTCAGTGCATCTCGTACCACTTTGTGTTCCTTGTTGTTGGCAATATGTCTCTCCTTGTTCACCCTCGTCTTCCTCAGCATCGCTTCATTTGAATTTTGCTCCAAAGACCGGGGAGAAAGATAAGACATGATAATAGGTGAATTTGAATTTTGCTGAGTAAACTCAAGGTGACATTCAGTGGAGGTGGTGCGGGAATATTGGGGCTAAAATGAAGTTATGCATTGCTTTTGTGCATGCAGAGCAATGTTGGGGGACTTACAAACTGGTAAGTGACCAGCTCAAGAATGAATAACAGTATAATCCACTTTTTTAGGTGGTGTGCTAGCATATCCCTCAGTTTATATATATATATAGATATATATATTTTTTATTTATTTTTTTATTTTTTTATTCCAAATTGGTACAGGAAGAGGGAAGTATTGCAACCTCGCTCTCACCCTTGCACTTCCCACAACTCCCTCATCTCTACCTCCCACTCTGAACCATTCAACAACACTGGCAAATGCAAACAGAAGAGGTGCTACTTGATAATGAGCCTCAGTGGCTCGTTCCCACCATCCTCAGACCACATGATCCAGCGTTATTTACACTTTTTCCCCTCATATGTCCGGACACCTCCTGCCCCTGAAAAACTCAGCACTCTCTGTTGAATTTATCAATGAGGATTTATGTTCAAGTCAACAGCCTGTAAATGAGCTATGCACTCCCTTCTGACATAATATATTGGAACAGAGTCCAAACAGGAAATCATAGATTAAATGTTAAATATATGACACGGAAACTCCCAATTACTTGTGATGACTGATGACCTTCTTACAAAATATCTTGTATGGAGTTCTCACGTTGAGCAAACACTCTCACGCGCTAATTGGCCTCAGCGGGATGCCCTCATTAGCGGCGAGACCTAAACATCCACACCGTGCAATGATGAGAATTTGTACAGTGATAGATCATCGCCTCTCAGGATGTCATGCAATAACCTATTACCCGCATTGATCCCAAAACCACATACAGTAGTTCGCTGTGTAATGCAATGTATCAGATAGGAACAAAAATGAGATAAAAAATAAGAAAGCATTCATGTGTGCTGCACAATGTGAGGCTTTCAGGTTAAAGCACATTTAGTCTCTTTAAGAGAATATTAATATTTCATATTATTGATCCCAGCTGATCTATCTTCCTATCCGCTACTCCCTCACTCTCTACTGCAGCATTTGTGTCTTAGCCAAAGTTGAGTCTTTTTCTAGATGTCCTTCCCTCTTCAGCTCTTAAAGAAAGTTTTTGATGTCTCTTCCCACAGTGTATGTGGGAGACGTAATATTTGCATTATAAGATTGCGTTCATCGTTTCATAAAACATTACGAGATGGACTGTGCGATGTAATCGCAGTGTAACCACATGGGAGTAATTGCTCGCACAGCCGTAAACTTAACGGAGGTGTGCCACAAAGGGATAAAACCATCACATTTTCTGTAATGTAAATGAAGTCTGTAAGCCAGTAAACAGCAGCTTCAGTGGGAGGACGGAGGAAGGTTCTGTTGTGGAGGAAATGCACTTGGAGGGGTACAGCTAATCGGCAAAACTGAGTGGTGGAGTACAACGCCCACATGTGCCCATTCAGCCTGTATTATTTTTTATTTTTAAGCGACGTTTGATACACATCTTGAGTTCTTATTTTGGTCGGCCTTTGACAGTGTCAGCCGCATAGACCTGTATGCATTTGTTTTTCTGGGCCGCTGCAAAGTCACTCTGTCAATTCTGTCTTCACAGTGACATGACTGACAGGCAGTGATTCTTGTCATAGCCGAGATGTTTTGGTGACTTATCCTACTGTGTTTAGCCGTTAATATTAAATGTTCTTAAAGGAGTGAAGTGGGTCTGGTATAGCTAATTCTTCTGTGTTTACAGGCCGTCATGGCATTTTTTAGCCCATAGATATTCTGGTTCTCTTTAGAACATTAGAAGTCAGTGCTCTTTGGTTTTGGCAGTTTTCAGATGCTAAAACCGCTGGTTCAGAAAAATGTATCACCTTAAATTATAAACAATAGCATGGAAAACTTGGGAATGAAAGTGATAATACAGTAACAAACACTGCATACTACTGAGGTATCAGCTCATCAAGCATAATACAAAACCAATTCCTAAAAAATATTTTTTTTAAACCCTCATACAGCAGTAAAACACTATTTTTTTCAGCTTGTATCATATATTAGCAGGGGATTTTAAAAGCAGCTGTAATATTCATCCTAAAATGTAACGATTTACTTTGCGGGGACTTGCTTTTTGACCCCAAACGGGAGGCAGTGTGACTTTGTAAACAGATTTACGGCCCCATGACACGAGGCACACACTTTGTCCAGCCGGCACAGGTACACACACCGCAGCATATACGCACACTAATCACGATTTTCTAACTGAGACAGTCCTGAAGGCGCGGCACTCTGTTGATAAGGGTGAGCAGTCGCGTGCTGACCAAGCAGGCCCCCGCCAGCTGCAGCCCACTGAGGGAAAGTGTTTAGTCCACTGACCTCCCATACATCACTGAGTGGCCAGTATCTGAGCAAGCAGGGGGGAGTTTGTGTATGTGTGTGTTTGTGTGAGTGGGTGTAGATATCTGTACCTTCACAGAAATGGGAATGCTGTGCAGGAAATACTGAGAAAGTTTATATTGGTTTTTAACGCGTGTGTGTAGCAGTTTAGACCAGCATTTGTAGGGTGGATGTATATCTACATGGCTTTTACATGTCTGAAAGTACCACAGCATTCCAGAATTTGATTATTTATTAGTATGACACATTTGTGAGCATAAAATACATTGGATTGATTGGATTTTTTTTGTTATCTTGAGAGAATGGGCATTGACTGCACAATACCTTGAAGAATAATGATACAAATAGAAACTGACTCCAACAGAATTAGATATTTTTAGAATGGCCTTCAAAACTTTTTGTATATATTTTTTAAACATATTGAGACAAAAATATTGTTCTTGAGAAAATGGAGTTTCAATGTCATAAATGAGTCTGAATAGCCTTTGTATCACGTCGAACCTACAAGCCTTTTGTGTCCTTTTAAATATTAATATAAAGATATTCAAGTGCAACTATTTAGATTGATTTGCTGCACAAATTACCTGCAAAGAAGAGAGATGAAGCAAACAAGCCCAAACTTGGCTGTCCTTGCATCATCTTCATTGAGACTCCCTCAGATGTATCCGTGCACGAGTTTGCTCGAGAGAAGAAAGTGGGGAAAATGTTGAGCTCGGCAAGACAGAGATGTTGAAGACCCAGCGCCGCTTTTAATAATTCTTCTCTAGGTTTAAATTAAAGATCAATAACTGATTTTCTTTAGGATGGAGATTTTTTTTTGTTTTAAACATGAGGAGCTCCAAAGGGGCTATGAGGCAACGCGCTGTAATGGTGTGTGTGTGACGTGTGTGTCGGGAGCGGGAACACCCTCGACTCTGCTGGACTGACCGGCCTGAATAATTGCATGCAGTTTTGCACCGCTTACTTCCCGTGTTTGTATCATAGTATAATACCATTCTCTGTATTCAAAGAAGCAGCTTACTTATTTTTGGCTCTGATCTCTCTTAACTATATTCTTAGCAGGTCATCAGCGCTGTTTAGGAGGACTCTGTCTACAGAACAACTGTAAGCTCATTGCAAACTCTGTATGTGTTGAGTGTGGTGCTAGCGTTACAGGCATTATTATAAGCGATATATAAATTGGGCAACTAATGGCAATTTTCTATGCAAAAATATGGTGAAAAAAAGACCATCCGTAGAGGGCATTCTCACATAGATGATTTTTGTGTTGTGATCTGGGCGTCTTTGTTCTTGGTTTGGTTTTTTGTCATTTTGCATGTCGGTTTTTACAAGCCTCTCCTTGTTGAACTGTTGGCTCTCATCAGAATCAATCACATTCATTCCTTACTGCAGATTACCCTAAATTGTTTTTTGGATTTGTTTATTAAATTTGCAGAAAATTAAAAGATCGGATCTGAATTTGTCCAAGACTTCATATACATATTGGTGGATCAATTGCTGTGCATTGCTAACAAATTCTGGGGTTGGGTGTTTTTTTAAGCAGACTTTGTAAAGATAAGGGTAAAGCAGGATTTTCTGGTTCACTTAAAGGGAAATAGATAAAGACCGAGGCTTTCTCATAACTCAAAATAATCACCTCACGCCTGTCAAACCTCTCCCTCCGTGGGGGGTTGATAGTGTTTATGATCGATAACAAATACCGAGCTAACGTTTCGCCGAGGGATTTAGCAGCCACACCAGACCAGAGGCAACTGTGGTATTTTTATTTTGGTCACATTTCGGCGCGCACTAGAGGGCGCGCTTTACATAGGAAGTTACATAGGAACATGAATGAATCCTGATGAATGTTTAATGAAGCTTTGGTTGTGTTTATTTTGTTTTCACAGAAAGCCATGACTGGTGGAGTGACTCTGAAGGGATGTCACATGCCACTATTAGTCGAATATTGATTTTTCTCTCACTCTTGATTTCTTTTCAGATCTGTCTTCTTCTATTTTATTTACTTTTTCCATCCTCCTCTCCTCTTTGTCTCTTCGTTGCGCCTCCATCCTTGCCTCCGCTCCGTCTAGATTGTTTTATCTCAGCTCGAGTTGTTTTTTATGAATGTTAGGGAGCAAGGAAAGGGGCTGCAATGCTGTGGAGTGTGTGCAAGATTGGCCAATACATCATAAACCCCATCATAAGGTTGACCCATTAAATAGGCTGTTATTAGGTTTTCGCTGCTGTGTGTTTGCAGGGGGCCGTAGTGTCTGTGTTTGATGTATTATTTTTATCCGTTGTGTCTGCTGACTGGGAGAGTGTTCTCAGAACCAGCTGGAGTAAATCAAACTTGACCCAAAACAGTTGGAGATGCTGCTCCAGAACTCATCATATTGTACTTTTTTCCCAGTTTATAAAAACGTGAAAAAAAACAACCAAACAACTCACGGGTCTGCCAACTACTACTACTTTAGCTGGGTGTACAGGAGACAAAGATGGCCCAGCTCCTTATAGTTTTGCTGTATAATTATGGTGTGCAATGGTCCCACACTGTCATTTATGTCTTATAGATGACATAACGTGCAACACGCTGTCGGCCACCCACAGCGACAGCAGCTGGCTGAACCTTTCCACCACTGCTGTGTGTATATACACAACTATTGCGTTTTTTGTGTGTGTGTGTGAGTCAACATGGACCGCAGAAGTCTTTCCCGGTCAGCACCCAAACTACTCTTGCCACCCAAGTGTGTGTACTCTGTCAGGGCACGTGCAGCACTGGAGGATGTATATTTTTTATGTTGAATGAATGTTGCCTTTAGAGCCACCACAATTTCCAGGTTACATCATACATGAAGTTACATCATACATTTGTTTGCCAATGAGCGTTAAAGTATTCCGGAGGTTGGATAATTTGACTAATTTCCTGAGGTGTCACGTCCAATAACTGGGATTTGATAGTCAGGCCCTATCAAAAAGACAGGTTGGAGAGATACCCGTACATAAATGTTAACCTGACTAAGGGCCTGCAGCAATTAAGAGGTGGTCATGTCAGCACTCTTTAAGGCCAGCACCATGCATACATTTTTTCTGATCAAGCAGCTCTTTGCACTTGGAGTATTTTGATGTATGCTCAGCTGGTCATCCAACTCATATGCATGATCTGGAGAGCTTTTTAAATGTTGGCATCATTGGTGCTGGCATTTAAAATTTTACTCTGCACTGGTTTCCATTCAAGATTTGAAAGATTTACATTACGTCAGCAAATTTGTGTGCCTTCCGTAGTTCACGTTGAAAATCAGACTGACTGTTCAGTCTCCATGCTTTCAGTCAGATCACTGGTTCACTGCTTCATACTATAAATGTGGATGAAAATTGTCTGTTGTAGAAATGCTGTATTTGTTACAATGTATTCAGTTATGACCTGACGGTGATGCTGGTCTCAACAAAAGACAAGAGACCATGACTGGCTCCTCTGTCTTCTCTATCTCTCTCCACCTGCGTGTCCCCCTGAGAGGCTCATATTGGTTGGGACCCTCCTCTTCGATGCTCAGCAAGCAATCTAGTGAACAAAGTACAACCTTTGACCATCCATAATGACTAGGCTTCCAGCAAGTTTCAATTACAAAACTACACATTTTCAAATGCAATTAAAAGAAAAATGGAGCTGAAGTGAACAGATGGGAGGCGTGTTGCTTTAGTTTAAGCACACGTGTTTGAAAAATAGTACCTGTGTAGAGGTTGTGTGTCGATGTATTTCTGAGATGAATGTACGTAACGATATTGTGAAGCGGGAGATTGACTGCACTCCCAGAACTGCAAAGCAAAGCATCATGCTAGATTGGCTATGGATCTCTGGCTCGTGGCTTTGGCTCAGGTTCTCTGTCGCACTCCCCATCCTCCAGTGTCCCCTCGGTGCTGCCTGGAGATTCCCGAAAAGCATCGAGTCGTTCCAAACGGATAGCGGTGACAGTCGTCTCAGTGGAGAACTTAGCGCTGATGCAAAACAGGACAAATGGAGCGGCAAGTCAAGAGAGGGAGAACAAATTTTGAGAGATGACTGTGCCATGACTGGATGGATGAGAGGAGCGAATGAAGAATGACTAATGTGGTGTGAGAAGAATGGACTTCTTTGGTTTTTCTTTGATAGAATCAAAGGTGTCAGAGAAAAGTGTGGTTGTCACTATCATGCAGTGGGCTTATACCATTTGATGTGCTGTACTTTTTGAATGAAAGAAGGGTTCTACCTGCGTCTGTGCTGCTAGTTCTCTGATTTTATCTTCCTCCTGAGGGTTTTCTAACAAAGACAGCAAGCAAGGATAAGATAATTGGCATCTTCAGCCGAGAGTATTGATCATAGTGGCACATAGAAGTGTTTTCACATTTAACACCTCTATTGATAGTAACGGCCAAGATAACATCAGCCTTCTAACACTGTTATCGCTCAATGCTTAAAAATACCTATTTCTAAGTGTGTCAAAGCTGTAGAACCTACGTAAAAGGGGCAACTTTGTTTGGGTTGTGCCATTTTTTGTCCTAACTGCCACAATAATTTCACATTTGACAACTTAACCAAAAACTGGTCATCCTTATTCAGTAGCATTGTAATGTAATTCCCAGCTGTTTGTTGATCTACAAACAGTGGCATTCTTCATCTTTGTCTTTTTCTCAACCAAAGTAGCACTGGACAGATGTTCCTCTGGTGATCTGTGCTTGCAAAGACGACAGGTCGGTTTAAGGGCAAAACAATCCAGAATGGCTGAGTTTGTATTCCTTTTGGCAACTGGCGCTTCTAAGATCACATTGGCTGAAAATAGACCGTGACAAGTTGGGACTTCGTTTCGCACCCGCGGCAATCTCTAGGCAAATGTGTTTAATTAAAAGGTAAGATTAGAACAGAAAACATGGATCTAAACAACAGTTAAACACATCAGCTGTTGTTGGAATCTTACAGACTCTAGCAACAACAGTCAGCGTGATGTCTCACAGGATATCGATTCTTCTACACTATTCTACACATACAAATGCTTATTTACATGTTTGCATCAAAACAATTCCCTGTGCATTTTATCCACTCCCAACTACACTGGGCTGAGCCAGGTAAACCAGAATAGCGTAAAAACGATGCAGCAACATGGCTGTAGTAATGAATCTCATTTAAGATGTTTCAATTGGGTTGTCAATCTTTAACTTTCGGCCCCAACGCAGTGAAGTTAGCGACACCTTCAAAACTTCACCAGTATATTTTCACCCTAAACCCGTCTTAAATCTCTCTTCGTCAGTTTCTCTGCGTCTTTCTCTTGACTCAGTGTCCATCTGTCTCCATTCCGCCTTCATCCTCTGGATCACCGGGTTGCGCAGCCTTATGTACCCTTCAAATAATTGGTGCCAGTGTCTCTTGATGTAATATGAATGGATGGCATTGTGTCTGGGGGATACAAAGCACCCTAAGAGCCTGTGAAACGGCACACAGTAATAGAGGGAGAGAGGTGGGGCAGAGAGGAAAATCAAAGCACAAAGCTGCAGGGAGAAGGGACAAAAGTGAGAATGAGAATTGTGGGGAGAGTTCCAGATGGAGAAAGAGAGAGAGAGAGCAAAAAGAAAGGGAGTGCAATAGTGGGAAGCACGTCTGAAAGAGATGGGATGGTTCAGCGAGAGAAAATTTGAGGACTGTGTGCAAGAGTGACAGAGAGATGAAGGGGATTCAGCCGCCCTCCTCGTTTTTCATCTTCCATCACCGGCTTTAAAGTAGCCTCTTCTCCAACCACTCGAGCTCTCTGGATCTGTCATTGTGTGTCTGACTGGCAGTCGCTGCCGCCAAATGAAGCTGTTCAAGCTCAGCGTACGTCTGTGACAACTTAAACATGCGACTGACATGTTCACTCAGGCTGGTACAAGAGACAGTTGCTAATGAAAAAAGCTGCCGTTTAACAGAGGTGGAAACTGTTTAGAATCTCATTTTTGCGATGTTTTGTGTCAAAGCTTTTTTTTTTAATTTCTGTATTTTCAAAATCACTGGCTGGGAAATTAAATCTGAAAGTGACAGGCAATTAGTGTTTCCAGGGAATCATTTTTATTCAGGAGTCAAGGCAACCTACTAGAACTCATTTATTGCAACAGTGAGTGACACCTGCTTAGCCTGTTCATATTGATAGTCAAGAAAACATAGGAATTGTTTCATGATATATTTTAGTGAGCAGTTTAGTGTTTTGTTCTATTCCAGTACATGCAGAGGGAGCTGTGTATATTCATACCCCTTTGGGACATTAGCAGATTTTTCTCCCTGTTCACAAGCAAGTCTCCGGAGACCCTTCAGTCAGTCCCCTGAAGAGTGCAGATAACATAACAGTCATTGGTGAGGAACCTTCTCACAAGAGGCAGGCACAACCAGAAGAACATTGAATTAAATATATTAAAAACAGTGGTGATGGGATGAAAAGTTATGGGTAACACATCAGATCTACGTAATGTTCTTTCTTTGCCAGTGAAGGCCTTATCTTCAAAAATGTCCCCAACCCCTTTGATGTATCATCTCAAATCAAAACACCTGACCTCTACAGGGTTCTCGGTCGTAATTAGTCAGGTAATTAAAGCTTGGGTTAATTGGGTGGCTAAAAAGAGCTGCCCAGTTAATGTGGTAGGTGATGGACTGGAAGATATCTTGTGAAATGCTTTGAGAAATCCTCTTATAATCTGCCATCAAAAGGATCTTATCAAGGATACGCTCTTTGAAAGAAGAAGCGAGGACGTGGAGGATGAACAGGGCGTCGGGCCTCTGTCGTGTTGTATATGGCATTGTGCGGCTCATTGATAAAAAATGGAATCTGCAGTCTTTTGCATGAAGGGTTATTATAGGGGAAGAGTGACATGATACTGATAATGGCTTTTGTGGTTTTGAAATGTGTCTGGCAATGTAAAATAATTTCTTTGGTGAAATCAAGAAATATGACCGAGCTGCTTTGAATCAAATTTTTCAGTCTTTCATGAACACTTTGGATATTGTCATTACATCTTTATTAGGGCTTTATTCGATCCGATTCGATATCGATCTAGTCATCGATATCAGTTAAAATAATCCTGTTAATTTAGCAAGTAACCTTTTGGCCTGGTACATTATTAGAAATATTGCAGTATCACCTTAAGTACAGTTCAACGTATTGACTTTATTTTATATTGAAAATCAACCGGATATTTTACTCTGTAGCTGCATACAACTTCCGCTGCTGCTCACGCTGCACTGCACTGAATTGATGCGCTGTGCTGTGGCATCCGGAAAAAATAGATGCCTCGTGTATCCGATCCGACCCCCGCAGCGGAGCCACAGCCGTTCCAGATGCGGTGGGTTTTAGCCGTTAAACTCAGTGCCTTGAGAAGTGGACTCGCTTCCGTGGACTTGCTTCCTGCCATGCTTGACTGCTGGCAGTAACATCTCACGAGATCTTGTTCTGTGGAAAAGCAGCGCTATAAGCTGATCGCGCGAGACTAGCAGGGTTGGGGGGGGCTGCTTCTCCGCATGTGCAATGAAGGAAAAAACCACTCAAGTTAAAAGATCGATCTTTGGATTTTATGAAACAATTGTGAACCATTTAAAGAGAAATCGATTAAAATTGATTAAAATGATTTTTTAAACCCAGCCCTAATCTATAAATAAATGTAGATATAAATTGATAAAGAAATTTCTCTTAATAAAGATTTTTGTCTCTAGAAAAAAAAGCCACACCTAGTTTTTCAATTAACCAAATGTCATTCAGTTTGCAGTTCTGAAAATCGAAAGTTAAAAATGAGAAATGTTTCAAATGAAAAATGACATCGCCTCCCACGTTTCTCCAAAATCGAGAGTTGTGACATATCCAGTTGCAGAGAGGGAGAATATTCTCGAGGCTCACCGCTGTATTTCAACTCTCCACCCAAAGAAAAGGTGCTCCATTCAGCCACGGGCTTGACAACAAAACGGATTCCACTTGGCAACACATGGGAGGTTTTAAGGTTCAAGGCCTTTTGTGTCTGAGCCATGCGCCTCCATAACAGCCTGGTTTCCTTTTGCTGGGCAGGACAGAGGGAATGACAAGCTGAACTGAGATCAGTACACCTCCAGAGTCAGGGAGTGGGGAGGAGTGATTACCACAGACCCCCCACACCCACTGGCTGTTTGAACCACCACCATAGAGTGACATGTTTGTGTGGTGATAAACCACATGAATTCAGACAGTATTTAATTATGCTGTAGGTTCTTACATGCTTGTTTTTCATATCCTGTGGTATAAAATTGGCTGCTGAACTTCACTAGCTGCTAGTGTTTTTGCTCTTTTTCATAGATATCTTGTTTTTTTTTTTTCACATGTCCTTTCCATCTTTTGCAATTGATTGAAAAAAACAAAACAAGAAACAAATGCCTTGTATAATAATCTCCATCGTCTCAGAATTGCTCCAGTGAAAAAAATACAAAAAAGGAGTTCTTCCATTATGAAATATTCAGGAATGAGAAAAGTTTTAGTTGGCGTGGACGGAGGGATGAGGGAAATATATCACTAGATTAGTAGAGGAGTGAGTGAAGCGAGCAGAAAAGACGAGACGGAGCGGTGGAGTCTCCCTGTGGACTGGTTGCTTGTTTAGACTTGGACTTGGTCTTGATCTTGGGGGTACTCAGTCAGGGCAGAAAGATTTGCCAACTCTGTTCTCACTCTGGAGTTTCTTCGCAGCCCTTGATTTTGAAGGTGGTTCTTGCACCTTAGGACCCAGCACTTTTTTCTACCCCTCAAGATGTAGTCACTATAGTTCTAGCTGTTTATAGATCTGTGATAAAAATAACAGTATAAGCAGCTGTATTCCAGGATTCTTCAGATGATTGCATGCATCACACAGCCAATTTGTCTTACTCCACTATACCACAAAGCACATCCTAATCTTGATATTTTGACCGAAAACCTTCTTGCTTTGTTTGATTTTGGGGCCCATGCCAGATGCCAATTTGTAGATTGTATTGATTTAACCATAGAGAAAAAGTTACGGTTTTATTATCTTGTTCCACTCAGACATTTTTCTCTTGCTGTTTTACTCTCACCACAAGGGCAAGTATGATTTTTGCAGCTCAGGCAAAGAAAGGGCCCAATCAACCAGTGAGTGATGGGAAAACGAGCTACCAGGATGATTTTCCCAAACCCTGTTGGGCCCTTTAAACCTTGGTGAAAATCCATTATACAAAAAACGTTCTGTCAAGAGATACAGACATATACAAGAGATACCAGACTATACAAGACTGGTAATATAATACTATTTAGATTCTGCTGTTATGAATCCAACGTGACATTTGAAACAAGTGGATTTTACCAGAAAGCTGGATTACGTGCTTAATTCTAAAACCGCCTTGTAGTTTTTTTTCTTTCTTTGTTGTTTGCAGCATCCTTGTGTTTCCGAAAAAACCTCTGGATGAGACCGTGCGCTCAGTGTGAGAGCATTAACATTTATGTGGAAACATGGGGCTGGTGTTTGACGTACAATAAATGGCTATTTTCCTAGTTCGGATGGATTCAGATGGAACAACGGGGACGGCGCTCGCTGGACTGTCCGTCGGCACTTGGTAACCCCGCCTAAGAGCCACATACATCAACACAATAGCTTTTATCTGTCAGCCTCATACAATGCTGGCTTGTTTGCATGTCGGGGTTGTTTTGAGGGGAAGCTGGTGGTCGGGTGGAGGGATGGCGGGCAGTTATATGTCAAGCCTGCTTAAGAGCCTCAAAGTCAATGGCAGCCACAATTTCAAAGTCACACACACACAAACATGAGAAATACAATGTGCAAGGAGCACAACTGCAAACAAATACAAAATCCCAGAGCAGGGACGACGTAATAAATCATATGAATAAATCCGCCAGCTGACCACGAGGGAGCACTAATAATCCGAAC
>CAESWR010001108.1:641155-658142 GCA_903171835.1 Mullus surmuletus | reverse complement strand
CCCCCCCCCCCCCCCCCGGCTTTGTTGCCCTGGCACTCTCCCTCTTTTAAATCTCTGCACACACTCACACTCCCCTGAATTCTCCCTTTCTTTTGCCATCTTGCCCCTTATTTTCTCTCCCTCCTGCTGTTTCTGTCTTTGTGCTCCTCCCTGGCTACACACACACACCCACACTCGCATGCACATACACACACACACAGACACAGACACAGACACACAGAGAGAATATTGTGCCCGGACCTGTAATAAATTAATCAGAGCTGGGGCAGCTGTGTATTTGAACAATACCACCCTGAGAAGTTGGCTGGAGTTTTGGCCATCAGTGTGTGTTTGTGTGTGCCAGTGGGGAAAAGCAACTAGCAGCATCTAAAGCAGCGATATTGACTTCGGGTTTGCGCGTGTGCTTGTGTTCCAGAGCACAGATGGGGTTGACCATAAGACCCCTATAGGAGCATACGCTTCAGAGAGAGTCAATATGGTATTATGGCACATTTACCACTTTGCTCTCCTGTGTCTCTACACTCTGCCTGACCCCTCATCAGTCGACACAAAACTCCACCCTAAAATCAGTCATTCCTCCACTACCCTGCTTTTCTTGCTAAATGTTTGTCTTTACTTATCCATATTTACTGCTACTTCTTCCATAACTCTCTGTTTTCGTCCACCAGAGGGCAGTGAGAAGTTGTATTGTATTTTTAGTTGTTGTTTTTTTGTTGTGGCTGAAAGCACCATATTCCCCGAACTGTAGGTTCTCTATCTCCTCCATACGTCCTGTTTGTTGTTTCTTGCTGTTGGTGTTGGCACAAACTGCAAGAAAGCACAGCCAGTCAACACTTGCCTTCCAAAAATGAAAGCCACCAGTTTGATGTCACACCAGTGAAGCGACCATTATCGTCACTCATATGAATGGGCTAGTGGATGCCGACTAAACCCACGAGTGACAGGTGGCGAGACAAATTAGACCATGGAAGTCCGCCACACTCCGGGTAATTAAAGGGAAGCTATACGATAGGTCATAGGTCAGTGGCCACAGGAGATAAAAATTCAGCTATGATTTTTATTTATTTTTTTAACTATGTTTAATATATGTGCTAATTTTGACAGCACTATTTTATACCCACATATTGTAACATTGATCAAATTGATGCAGCAGTGTTGTGGCTCAAAACAAACGCGATGTATTCCCAAACGGTGATTCATTCATTCGTGGCACAAACATAACACCTGTGAACTCACGGCGTATTCTCCCTTTTGCATAAATAGATGCATTCGCTCATCTGATTGCTATTTGGATACGATGTCCATCTGTCAAACACGGCTGAAATGGAGACACCTGCTCGCCGTGAGCTCGTTGGCTTGACTGATTGTGTTTGTTCACACAAACTCTGTGGAAAACTTAAATCAAAAGTGCCGTCTCTTGTTGACGTCCCTGCCGTGCTCCTGTTGGATTTTTTAACACTTCCCATGATGTCAGTGGCGTCTTTCTGAAGAATGGCACCACTGGGTGTTTTTATGGTCTGGAGTAAATAAATGTGGCACACGAGCTGAAGCTACATGGGGGGAAATATGATAAAGTGCAAAAAACGATGATTATCAGCAGAATTAGACTGCTCTTAGAGATACCCTGCATCCATGTACAACATGTTCGTGGCCACACTGGTCATTTCTTCCCTGCCTCCCTCCTGCCCTGCTTTGACCCAACCTCCCCACCCTGAGCAGTGTATCAGCCTCCCGTATCTGATCTGCTCCCCTCTCTGGAGTTTCTTTGTCAATGGCTGTTCTTTCCCGCATTTTATTGAACTAAACTCCAGGCGAGTGAGGAGGATTCCACAGATAAGCTATCGGGCGCTGGCATCACACAGAGAAACCATCAAGCCATGAAATATGTGTCTGGCTGTGAGTCAGGATGGCAGCGCTGCGTGAGGAGCGGGAACCGGCGCGCACACACACGCACAGAGCACTCAAAGCACACGCACACTCTGGACAGAGATGCTATCAAGCAAAACACACTGCTTATGGAGACATGGTTACACAAGCATTCGCACTCATCTCATATGACCCGATGCAGAGCTCTTCTTTTTCCTGGATACTTAAAGTCTGAGTGATAGATCGAGGACATTTGTTGACAAACTTTTTTTCCCTTCTTGATCACCCAACAATTATTGAACGCTTTTGTATTACCCTTGACAACGCAGTCTATTGCAACCTTTACATCAGAATAGTCATCCATGTTAATTTTATGGCAATGCGCCATTGGTTTGCAAATGTTTGCTGCTCAGATGAATCAATCGTAGTCTTGAGATAAAATATTTATGGGTATATAATTTAATTTGGCCTATTAATCACAATAAAATAGTATACACACAAACTTCTCTCTGCTCTAAGTGGCGACACGTCGTAATGTTTTATCACGTAGTAACAAAGTTGGTTTCTGATAAGTATGGAAACTTTATGACGCACTTAGATATTGCACACTTTCTTGGCTCCATGTTCTCCCACTGACTCCATTGACATCACCAGAGCCTTTTTTTTTTCTTCCTCTTTCCCTCTTCTTCCCTCTGCAGGACATGTGTGAGAATCTTGAAAGCAAACCCGGCAGGCTTTTAGGATTGTGAGAAACAAATAGCATAATTCAAGAGAGAGCCCACAACTGCAGGCTGTTGGACCACTCCGCTTCACACATTGTAATTTGGATACCTTTGAATAGAAGAGCAGCAGTCGTGTGGCCACCAAAAAATGAGAAATGGAGGGACAGACAGATAGAAAAAAGACAGGCAGATGATATGAATGCAGGACAATGGAAAGAAAGAGAGAGACAGGAAGGGAAACACAGACATTAGTGTGATTGAATGAGGTTTGGCTTAGCTTTTGGACCAACAGCGTTTTCCTTTCCTCTCTCTGCCTGTAATATATATTTCCCTTAAAGGCTCCTTATGATAAATGAAGGACTGTTGAAGACGGGTTGTTGGTTAATCTGTTTTTCCCCGCTTTCAGACTGAAGTATGAGGCTTTATTCAGGTCAACATAAAAGGAGAAAATGAAAACATGACGACGCTGTAGGGTTTGGTGGTGTAAAGAGGAGGCATAGTCATCATAGCCTGGCTGCCTCCTCCACCATCTTAATTTCCCCCCCCCCCTTTGCAACAGAAGGTGCCTGCATTTGCCCTGAGATACAGCAGGTTTGCTGTGGGTGTCATGTACCAAATGCAAAGTATTTATTCTTATCTTATGCTAAATGTGACTATTAATTCATAAAATCAATCTGTTGACACTAGAGTTAAATTAAGTATTGTGTGTTTTATCTTGTTGTTTGACGTCCAACTATTCATGCTTCTCGTGCAGAATGTTTCAGTCCTCTCTTTTGTGCAGACGATGTTGTAGACGCGTAGAGAAAAATCTGTCGCATCTTGTCAAGACCACAGTTACAATCTGTCAGAGGATATTAGTACCTGAAAAGCAGTAGTTATTGTTGAAATATTGCTGTCAAAATTCAGTTTGGGAAAAGCCTAGAAAAGAAGTTTCATTTATTAGTTGGTAATAAATTTTATTTTAACTGTGCTGAACAAGCTGCTGTCAAATAGCTTTTATTTCCTCACGAAATCAGTGACATTTCTGTGGTGCGGATGGAGTGATTTATAATGTTTCCAGCTATCATTTCTTGACTCAAAAATAATTTAAAGAATCGATAGCAGACTAAATGACTAACGATGGGCATTTTTTTTTTTTTTGTAAATGTAGTGAACTGGCAGCGGTATTAGTAGTTGTTTTTCCTTTCTTTCCTGTTCTGTTTCCTGTTCGGCAAATTGACGCCCTATCGACTGCTCTCATCTCGACCTTATCCTTCCTGATGATTTGACATTTCCTCTCAAAAGGCCACAGATAGATCATGTGTCTGCAGACTGGGAGCTGGAAGACCTCTTCTATACGAAGAGTAATGATCCTTGGCCTCAGTGGGAGGCAAAGCTGCTACATGTGTGTTCGTGTTCCAGTCTTGGCGTTAAAAGTTGCTTGTGATATCACGCAGCTACACAGCAGATCACTAAAGCGACGGTGGGTGTAAAAATAGAAGAGCATTTATACAGCACACCTTCATGATTTGTTGTGAATTTGTTTGTTGTGTGTACTGCTGCTGTCAACAATTTTAATTTCCCCACTGACGGATGAATAAAGGATTATCTATCCATCTATCCATCTATCCATCCATCCATCCATCCATCCATTAGGTAATGTACTGTAGATCAACTGCCAACAAACGCAGAGCAGAGGTGCTTCAAAACAGACAAAACTTTATGCTCTTGTAAGTACAGTTTCTAATAAAAAACAAAGAATTAAGTCAATTGCAGTAGGGAGATTGGTGAGTGAAAGTGGTGTGAAGACAACCTGCACCACCCAGGGAAACACCAATTTGCATGATACTGGAGGTGTTTTGTGCACAGTGGGTAAGGAGTCTGTGGAGATTGCATTCAATTTTTCGGATTCAGTCTCTACTGCCCTCCCGCCCCCCCCAAAAAACAAAACAGCACCACATAAATCTGTTTGAGATCACGGCAGAGATTAAGATTGAATTATTCCTTTTCCTCTCTCATTCCAAGAGAATCTCTAAAATCCCCCAGTCAGTCATTTTCTTTTGGCTTTCACATCACCCAGTGTTTGTAGATATGCATCGTGAGTGTGTGTTAACCTGGACTTTGCAAGAGTGTCTTTGCACTCGTCTACAAGTGAGGATGGAGTGGAGGTGGAGTGAGGCAGTGAAAAAGTGTAAAGCAGGCAGGGACTCTCTTCACAAAGCCAAGAACAATGAAGTGTCGCTGCTCTGGCTCTCCATCTGTGAGATCCATCTTTGTCTGATAAAGCGACTGTGAATAAATCTGCGTAAATTTGGCACCTTACATAAACAGTGCTGCTTGAAACTTTATGCACCTTTTAAAATGGTTCCTTTTTTATGCTGTGTGTGTGTGTGTGTGTGAGTGTGTGAGTGTGTGAGTGTGTGAGTGAGTGAGTGTGTGAGTCTGTGAGTGAGTGAGTGAGTGAAAATGCCTCAAGTTTCCTTGAAGGGTGAGTCAGGGAGGCGTTCCAGTTGGTGGGATGACAGTCTGATAGTCTTTTCTTCATATGAGGCACAACCTAAAACACTCAACTTATTATCTCTTGATGAAAATCTTATCTCGACTGCCACAGACTCTTTTCAAAGGGAGGGAAAAGATAAAAACGAATCAGAGATACTTATGCTCGTTCAGCTAGAAACTTTTCTGTCAGGCAAATTATGTACAAAATGGAGAGCACCTTTTGGGTACTCTTTCTGGTGAGCTCTGTGATTATCCCTGACTGAAACCTACATAAACCATCAAGAATCCATTTGCTTATGGCTATATGGGCTAGACTTCAGGTGCAGTGTCCTTTTAAGGTCAGAAAAGGTTATATTTAATGTTTTTTCATACATTTGTGCCAGTGAACTTGCGCTAATTGTGTGATGAAACACCTTGGTTTGAAATATCGTTGACTCTAGGTGTGTAATCGTCGATAAACTTGCACATTGCAGCCCATCAGGAGCTGGTATTCAAGATTTCCTTAATTAAAGGGAGTTATTTGTTTCCCCTCGGCTTGCTCTCAAGTTTGTTTTTTGGTATAGATATTCAAGAGCGTGATCTGGACTAGCTCTAGACACAGCTGTTAGTTAGTGGTGACATATAGCCATATCTGTTTGTCTATTTATTGGCTTGTTTTCTGTAATATTAAATCTCCTTAAAATCACATATTTATTTGTTTTTCCTCTTCAAGTCTCTATTGTAATGCAGTCCCTTGTGTGTCATGAGGCTCTTTGTACACTAGACGCACTATAATTTTCATAAGTGATGAGTGCAGAGTGCTGATGATTCCTCGCCGCCTGCGAGATGCACATATAAACCTCTGGGGCCATATCTTGACATTACCACACGCCCCCACCTGCCAAAAAAGGTTGGGAACCCCTAAAGAGACCCGAGCAGAGGTCTGCACAGAGGCAGACTTGGCCCTGCGGCTCAGTGCGATTGCCAAGCTGCGCACACGCACACGCACACGCACACGTACACACACACACACACACACACACACACACACACACACACACACACACACACACTCACACACAGCCTGGCACAGAGCAAGGCCCTGGCACCAAATGAGGCATGCTGTCTGTCTGTGAGTTCAGTCCCCCCCCCCTCCCCCTCCCTTTCTTTTCTTTTTTCCTCTTTTTACCCCTCTGCGCTTTCATTATCCTCTTTGGATTGCTCCACTCTCGGCCGTGCACCGTTGCCACCTTGACGGAGAAGAGTGTTGGAAGAGGGTGAGACAAAACACGTGGAGGAAAGGGTCAGAATCAGGGAGGAAGAATCAGCCACAAAAACAGCAAAGGGAGGATGAGGGAAGATGTGACAGCGGAAGAGTGGAATCTGTCAGTTTGCGTGACTTGATTGGAGGGGATGAGGGATTTTGAGTTTTGGGGGAGTGCCGGGAATTTGGACTTAGACCACGGATGGTCCCTCACAGGCTTCTCAATCATGTCGCTGCTGACAGATTTCAACTGATGCCTTCTATTGAGAAAATAAACCGACCCAGAAAAATGTGCTCGTATTTGATTTTTTTTTCTTCATCTTTTTCCACCCGCTCACGATGCATGCTTAAAATGCACGGAGAAAGTAGCTCTGCGCCTTGCTCTCCTCGAGAGAACCGTGACTAAATTTATACGGAGGAAATTGTGTCTGTTCTAGCGCTACGCCAATTAAGGTTGAACTCGTGCGAGCGCCGGCGATAACAGTGCGGAAGGCTGCTTCTTTAAACTTCACACGTGTTAAGCCAAAAGATCTCCCCCTCAAGGCCTCACGCAGGAGGCGATGGAGAAGAAAAGCACCACGCCACGCCTCAGTCAACGCTCACCCAGTCTTGCCTGTGACTTGCAACACTCATTAAGACCTGTAATCATTAGCAGAGTACAATTAGTAGGCCTTCGTCTCAGCTGTGTTTACGGAAAAAAAAATAGATCGCCTTTGAAGGATTCAACTCTCTGTTTTGGAATTTACCTTTTTGAAAAAAAGAATACCATCCATGATAAACTGTTGATTCCGCGCGTTAATGTGAATCACTTATCACACATCAATGTGTTAAGTGTGTCAATATGTGACACCAAAATAATCATTCAGCATTTGGAAGGATCAGAAAACAAATTCATTGTAAATATACCTCATGATCAAGTAAGCATTTTGAAGGCTGGTGGGGTCTGCATCCATGCATCCAGCTCTGTTCACAATAGAATATCAGTAGATGAAGAAATACAGCCTAACCACAAACACGTGAGGTACGTCATGTCAATCACATGTCAAATTTGTAGCGGCTAACCTGTAGATAACACACACACACCTACAGTAGCTGCTCGACAACAGAATTCCTTGTTATCACCTTTCATGCCTTCCTGTTGCCAGGGTGAGAAAAATGTTTTTTCACCAACATGTTTCTGCTTTGCTGTGAGAAAGCTACTGTAATAATAAAGATAATGATATTATTTGATTTCTTTCCTAGGCCTTGTGAATGTGGTGCAAGATTCCCCCTTTAACTTTGAACTTGCTCTGACACAAGACCCTCTTGTTGTGTCCTAGCTGACACGTGACGACACCTCATTTCTCCCCTCGTCTCTGCCGTTTGATAACTAAATTGCTGTCTCTGAGCTGGCGTGGTGCTGGCTCGCCCTGACAAGGCTCTGAGTGGCGATGCGGACTGTCATGATGCAGTTGTGACATTCATCATTCACTGAACCCGGTTACAGGCCCAAAGAAGCCATCAGAGGAGGGAAATCGGATAACAGGCAGGGAACCGTATTCATCATTCTCCCACCAGACATTGCAGGAAGGGAGATGATGTCTGTATTTATTCTTAGTTTTCAAGGAATGTTTTTTTGTTTTTTTTCCCAGTGTCTATGTTTAGCGCTGCCACTTTTTCTGTGTCTGCAGATATCAAAGAAGCTGAATGTCATTTATACCACCTGGATGTATTCCGCTCTTTTGAACATCGGGTCGATGCTTGAAACATCGACATTACATCATAGAGCTGCTTTTTGACAGCAGTTGTCATGTGTTCATTATGATACAGTTAATTAGTCATAAAAAATTATTTCCAAATGTACTATTTTACAGTAAAACATACACAGCAGGGAAGGACACATGTAAATGATACATAAATGGAGATGGGTCATAGTCATTACTTCACAATATTGTCTCATATTGTCAATGCAACCATTGTTTTTGTATAGCCAGATTAATTCTACTGTATATTTACCACCACCTGGGTTCGTGTCACAAAACCATTCTTACAATATTTGAATATTTCCGAGCGAATATCTTTAGTTGTCATATCCACCGCACGTTTAAGGGTGTGATGATGACTGTGTTGAGGAGTGCTGAAGATATCTGATGCTGATATCTGATTTAAGTGATTATCATCACACTGTGGTATTTTTAGGCTGTGGCAGCTTTTTTCTGCTTTTCACCTAGAATGAATAAATTCAGTGTTCAATTGAATGCTTCTTCACTTGGGAGACATTGCGCTGAATTACTTTTCATACGTCTGCCAGGTGATGATATGCTGATCCCTCCCCCCCCACCACCTGAAAGCTGTATTATGTAGAAATTTCACTCTTTGACAGCGACTGGTTTTTAATGAGTTAAGAGATGATAACTGTTTTCACTCTTGTAGAAAAGAAAAGGTCAACTAATGACCCTTGAGTATTAAATTATTAATTAAATTAATATACTTGTCATTGTGTCGAGAATATCTCAGAGGAACACTTGTGTGGAATGTCAGTTTGTGTTTGATCATCTGGTTAAGATGCAGACAAGAAGAATTATCAGATATGCTGTTTTCTCGTACAACCGTAAACAGTTTGGTGGTTTGTGCTTCTTTCACATTATGGAAAGTCAAATGCATGTCAGTCGTACGTGTGGGACATTTAAGTGGTCTTTTCTATTCTTTAACTGGTATTGTTGCATATTTATCACTGTAAGTCATTTTGATTTATGTATTTTATTTATATTTTGTAGGATGAATTCTTTACTCCGGAGTGAAACATATGATCTAAAAAGGAGTCCACAACAAAAATAAATGCAGCCAAAGGATGAGAAAAAAGCAGCAAATCCTCACCAACCTCAAAAACTGAAAATGTTTGTTCCGTCCAGTACACAGGCTAAACAAACACAGAGAGCAACAGGGTGTGAAACAGGAAACCGCACTGATCTTGATCCCCCCCCCCCCCTTTATATCTAATGAAAAGAGGATGGAAGGGATGTAGGTGTGAAAGAACAAAGCTGAAAAGGAGTCGACATTTGTCTGCTTTTCCTTTCAATCACATTGTGACAGTAGTATGAGGAAAAGTCTGGATTTTATAGAAGTAAAGACACCTTTTGTTCTCAGCTGTTCTGTCTGCAACCTGAGTTTAATGAGCTCCTTGAGGATGATCACGTTTGGTTTTTCTCTGTATGATTGCTTGTACCCTGCTTTTGCTGTAAGTTTTTTTTTTTTAAGAATAGAAATGTGCTTGTGAAGATACACATTTGGCAGTGTTTGGATTTTCTCCGTAAACTCCTTCGAGGTTTTTCTTGGATCATGTGGCCGTCGGTTGTTTTGGCTCCTCTGTTATGTGCTGTCAAACATTTGCTGAAATGTGGGATTTCACATCTCACTCCTGCCTGTGAGTGTGCATGTGTATGCGTGTTTCGGGATTGGGAGCGGTGATGTGTGTTGGGCTTTGTGTGTGTGTGTGGGTCTGTGTAATTGTATTTGGAGGCGAGGTGTGTGTCCCTGTGAAAGGATGTTCACAGATGACTGGCCGTTGTATTTCGTGGCGTGACACCGTTGATGAGTTATTGACTGCTGCATTCAAACCCACACAAGCTGATGCATCCTCTTTCAGGAGGGGTTCCAGGGTCGTGTAATTACGAGGCAGGCTGGACAACATGGATTGTCTTTGCTTTAATTGAATTACAGCGGTCAAATTTGAAGAACAGGTCGTAAACATGCATTTTGATCAGTTGAGGGATATTGTCTTTTTCTTGGTTCATTGAACTGTCAAAATCACATCAATCCCCCTAATGCACCCTTGAAGTCCTAAGAAGAGAAGTGGAAAGACATCTTGGTGGCTGTTTAACAATTTGATAGGCTCTGTTTTGTATAAAATTGAGTGAATATTTTTAACGTATGAGTTTTAGTTCCTGTCTCAAACTTTTTTCTGGCTGATCTCAGTTAACATGTTAGGAAAGAAACCATAGAGGGAAAGTTGCACTGAACCAACAGCTGACACTGGGCTTTTACAACACTATGCCACAGCTGTCTCCTCGGGTCAGTCCCTGCCTGGGCACCTTATCTTGTGTCGGATTCAATCCGTCTTGGCTCACTTCTACTCTTGGCCATTTATCCCGTCAGCACCCTTCATCCTTTGCGTGTGAGCATGTGTGATTTACTAACAGTGGAACTACAGCTCTAGAATAGATCCATGGCTCAGCGTTAAATGAGCTCAATAATACCTGGAGGGTCATGATATTTTACTATTTCCAAAAACCATGTCAAACTAAACAAAAAGTGAAAAATGCATCATGGTTACCCAGAGATCTTCACCGTGTTTTGTGAAGATCATCCTAAAACATATTCTTGGTGGAACAAACTCAGGTGAGGCATAGGCAGGAGTGAAGCAGCTCCGTAATCATGCATTAACTTTCATTTTCATAGGACATGAGCACCTGTCCAAATGATCACATCTTTTTCATTTAAATTTGTGAGCACGGTAAACCTCCCCAGCATCTGTGTCTAATGATGGCAGGAACGTGGCTTGTAACACTGATCCCCGTCAGTTCCTCCGTCAACAAACTGTTTAGCTCATTAGTTAGACAATTTATTCTTACATGATTGTGATATATATATATATACCTCCCTGAGCTTGCTCTTGGATTGTAACTGGTAATTGAGATGATGCGTTTCTCTCAACTTTCTCTAGATTCTTCTCAGATCAAGTCCCTTTATTTCAGAGCTATGGAGTTTGACATCTATTTCTGATCCACATATGTCGTCAGTTATGGAGGTGTTGGAATTGCAAAACCGAATAAACATAAGCTCCCTAAACCATCTGCACCTTGTGATGCAGCTGCTCTGAAAGGAAAATCTTACCATCACACCTTTGGTAATAGGGAGCTTCAAAATCAAGCACAATTAGTCTGAAGACGGTGGACTGGTTTTTGCCTTCATTGAAAGTCACATTTTATCGGCCTCTCTTTCCGTGCCACTTTGTCATTCCGTGGTGTACTTTCAGCTCCATTCACTTTGAAGATTACACCTGCTTATGCTGAGTTGTCTGAACAGGACGAGATGGTCTTGACAGGGAAACATGCTGTGGCTTTTCACTGCTGCTGCACTGCTACGAAGCAGCTTGTTGGAATATGCCTGGGATCGAATAACATTTTATTTTTTCCTCCCCCCTCTTCTGGCAGCTTTGATTGCTTTTGTTGGAGAGCGCCTGACAAATTCACGGGTAGTTAAATGCCACTTCATCCTCACTTTTTTTTTTTTTGTAGATCCAGTTGTTCCAGCTGTGGTGGAGAGTTCCTGTCTAGAGACACCATCATTGTGCGTTATCTACAGTTTTGACTAAAAATCTCTGAGAGAGATGCTCATACGCTGGAGAGATGAAAAAAAATGCAGAAAACTTTCAGGTTTTTTGACACTTTAGTTTCTCATTTCTGCGTGTGAAGATTGTTTTCCCTTTTCAGCACCTTCAATGCCGAGTGGCGAGAACATATAACAGATCGTGAATATTGCGGAAAATGAATGAATTGGCTAATTTGTGCATCCACTAAACATTAGTGAGTTCACTTCAAACCTGTATCACCTCTACATCATGAAATGTGCATTAAAACTCTCCCAGAATCCAATTATTTTCTCAGAATCCATTCAGAAACCTGAATGATCTCGTTATAATGAGTTTTGACACTTCTTGTCTTTCTAAGATGTGATATTTCTCAACCTCCACCATTTGACGACAACAGTTTTCTTGCAACCCCATCGGTCCACCTTTCATATATCTTCATCCTTCTTCTTTTTTTCCCCCTAGTTGCTCATCCCACATTTCAAGGAAATAAGGGGTGCAGTCCAGAGAACGCCACGCTGTCAGAACATTTGTAAAAACACTTTCATTAGATCGCCCTTAAATCACCAGTCACCCTTGTAAAAATGTAATTTGCTAATTCCTTTCAATACTCATTTCCACCCAGCTGTCCCAGCAGGATTAACATGTCCTTTAGTGGGATGTGGGAGAAAACAAGCTCATAGTTGATTAGCGAAAAGCAAACAGAGAAGCGAGGAAGGAGCACAGAGGGGAGGAAGAGGTTGATTGCATATCAAGTGCTGCCGTATCTTAGTGGAGCTGCCAATACAGCAGGATGCTCCAGCCTCAACCCCTCGCTCTTCCTCTCAGGTTATTCATCGGATGTTGTGTTTTTCATGGTCACCAAATAACCATTTTCCTCCAACTTGATGCATTTTCAGTCATGCAGAAACTCAAATTAAAGCAATCAGAACAACTTAGCTTAAAAATGCATGAAATATCCTGGAGTTTGTTTGTTGTGGTGACAGTGACAAGAGAGGGCAAGACGAGCGCGTCACAACCAGCTCGCCGTTCATGCCTATTGACAAAACTAGTGTTCCGCTCGCTTATGTGAAGTATAGGTGGGCGGCGCTCAGTTATGAGAAACATGTGCGCCGCTCACCAGGAGCTCCATAGTAACGTGAGCCAAGAGGGTTTTTCTGCTAGATACTGTTGGAAGAGTAGGTGAAGAGAAGAGAGCATGGAACATGGAAAAAATACAGGATTTTATACTCTTAAATTCTGTTGGTGTATCAGCAGAAACTCAAAAGGAAGTGCAGTTTTTTTTCTTCCAAATTTCAGCCTGAAAAGTGACTTGACAGAAACAATAGATATAGTTAAAGGAACATTACACTTCTCTGATCAAAACAAATTCACACACAGCGGAAAAAGTGCTTTAATGTTGTTTATGCCACATTTGCAAATTAAAATGTGGAACAGCACAAAATCGTACTGCAAACTCCTTTGAACCTGTAGTCGACTAGATCTGTCTATTCTGGGTTGTTGTTTTTTTTTACGATGGCGCTCTGCGAAGCTTCCGTTTTTAAGTAGCCGTTTGTGTGTTAAATCCAACGTGTCTGCTCTCTCCCACCCACAGTCGACGGCTGCGAGAAGGCTCACTTTCTGGATCGCTGCCTATTGAAGTGGGATAAGCCAGAAGCCTCGGTAGTTCCAAATAGGTTTGGGCCGGTGCCTCAGCAAAGCACATTTCTGTGTCTGCAGGGGTGTGTTTACGGAGTATTGTTACTGCTATTTTTGAGTTTAACCATCAACTGTGATATACAGTTTTCTTTGCGCCGCTTGCAGGGAACATGAGGTCTTTACTTCAAATGAAAAGGATGCATTGATTGAATGTGATAAAAGCCCTTTGCATATGTTAAAACAACAACCTACATAACACCTAAACACATGGGAACGTAAGATTTAAAGTTGTAAAGTAGTACTGAAGCGTCGTTTGCGTGATGCTTGGGGTGTAATGGTGAATGTTGATGGCGCAGAACTCTTGTCAATGTTGGCTGACCGGCTTAAAAAAACTGGTGGTGTGGTAGAATTGCAAGCAGATTTCAGCTGTCATCATCACACTTTTCATTTGTTTTATATCAATAAAAAGTCATTTATTCCAAATGTGCAACCAAGCTAAACTCTCCGATGTGATTGATGGCCACGTTTTCCTTTGGCTTCTTTTGATAAGATGAAACTGAAGTGCTCCTGTCACCAACAATTAAAATTATCTTCAGAAATGCTACAATTAAATGAAACAAAAGGCACAAGAATGATGATAAACCTCTTAGAGGCTTTTTGTGGATCGTGATGTTGAAGTGTCTGTTGACATGCAGTCGACATCTTGGAGACAGAAGTGGATGATCCAGATCTCTGAGTCAATGTTTACTGTTTACTTCAACTCTGCTGAAACAACATCTCTAATTAATTGAGTGATTCGTGCCTGCGTGCTGCCCACAGACCCGTCTAGTCTAATACGTCTCTCATCGTGACAGCCATTTTTTTTCATCCAACAATACAATAAATTGGCTTTTGTGGCCAACTGAGCTGTACAGAGAGTAAAATAAGAGGGCCTTTGTGCTCTCAAATCTCACTTCATCTTCATCCTTTGATAATCACAGAAAGCATCATGACACCTAATAATGTTTCAATTAAATCCAACAAGCCTCCTACAATACTCCTGGAGATAGCGTCGTTCATCACACACCCCAGTACTTCATTATTATTATAACGTGTGCGGGTTCTGCGGCCATCTTTGAAATGTTTACTGTGGGTTTCTTTACGCTTGTACATAAAGTAAGTGGGAGGTAGAGTCTGTAGAGCTGTATTTAAATGGTGTCACCTGTCCTGCTAGTTGCTGCCTTAATGGAAAAATATTTCTACATGTTGGGCTGTGTGGGATAATGGTTGCAATTTAGCTTGCAATTATTGTGAACGGTTCTTGACAGGACGATTAGATACATGTCTCAAAACTAAGTGAATTGAATGTTTTCATAAGAGCGCCACGCCGGGTTTCAAGACCAGACGTGTGAGATTTAGTCGCCGCACAACCGGGAGGCCAGAAGTGTTGGAAATAAAAGAGAAAGCACTCTCTGCTTTCCTCTGGTTTCACAACTATTACTTAGGCATGCCTCAGAAGAGCAACCTAAAGACAACACCACGTTACGTCACTCCGTAAAGTCCTGTGCTATCATGTAGAGAGGGGGGATCGCAGTCTCCGTGGTCGCGCCGAGTAATTGGTGCAAATGTTGTCTGTGTTACCTTCGGTCGGCTCGAGGGCCCAGAGCACGCAGGTCCGACGGCGGAACGCGTTGTCTGCGCGCGCACAAGACAACATATCAATTATCTCCATCGGGCTCTCGAGTATCGGACTGTGGAAACCGGGGGAAAAGAGGCTCCCTTGATGGTAAAGTTAAAGAGTCCACAACAAAGAACCACTTCTCCACTGTTGTCCAGCCTTCTCGTGTGTAACTTGGTGACGTCATCATGTTAGAGCTGCATCTCTTCAGCCATTTGAGGTCATGTTAAGATGTGTAAAGTGCACTGATTTTTCTGTTGTTTAGTCTTTATTTCAAATGGACGTGGACCGATGGGCCAAAGAAACCCTTTTCCCCCACATAGGCATTGGTTGAAGAATCCCCTATCAATTAATCACCCGTTTGGGGAGAACTTCTGATATGTCCTTTGGAAATTTTTAGTTACCTGGTATTTTGCTTTTTTATCGGAATTGTGCTTTCTATACTTTTATTTTGCAACATTCATACCTACATCCTGCTTCTTGTTTCTGAGAGGAAACACCCCCAAAAGGATTTGTAAACGGATGAAACTGTCACGAGTTCTGGAATGGATCAATACTGGCTGGCTGTCACTGTCAAAAATGAAAGCTGTACATTTTGTGGTATTTAATGTTACAGTATATTTCCTGTGTGTGTGTGTGTGTGTGTGTGAGTGTGAGAGAGATTCCTCACAGATTACTAGTGTAACAGAGTTTAGAAGCTCTATGGTTCAAACTAACTGTTTTAACCATGAAGATATGTAAACCTATTCCAGAAACACACCATTGCATTTAAAAGGGGGATTACGCTCAAAACCAACCTCAACAAAACAGAAAATAACTTTTCAAGCTTTTCTTCTGCTCATGAAAGATGCATATTGTTGACCAGAAATGTCCATCATCACTGTCAGCAGACGAGGCCCTAACACCTGTCATCATTATTACAATGATGATGATGATGATGTGTGGTTCACGCTGAAAGTGTCACATCAGCCACTTCAGTAGTTCTGTCTTTTTTAAATCGCAGGTGTCACGTCTGATGATTTCCTGACTTCCATTGCCTCTCTGTGATCACGGCCGGTGTGTGTGTGTGTGTGTGTGTGTGTGTGTGTGTGTGTGTGTGTGTGTGTGTGTGTGTGTGTGTGTGTGTGTGTGTGTGTGTGTGTGTGTGTGTGTGTGTGTGTGTGTGTGTGTGTGTGTGTGTGTTGGGATGTTTTTGATCTGGCTTCATGTCACATCAGCAGCAGGCAGAAAGCAAATCCACTATTCTGAGGTAATTTTTCACTTGACGCAAATGAAAGATTTATTTGTCACCGGAGGGAGAGATCAGACTGGATTGAATCAGCCACAAGCTGATTCATCGACTCGTGATGCTCCGACACTTAGTTTACACTCGCTTGGTTATTTAAACACGCCTGAATAATGGAGAGCCGCTCAATATTGAAAAGCAGCGCTAACAGCTGCCGAATCACAATAATCATAAACGCACTCGCCTTTATTTTTGTGCGTCAATCGATCACTTTACCTTCAGCGGTTCAAGGGTTGATTGTTTTCCTTTTAAGAACGTGAACGTGCACTTTTCCTGTTGTTTGGAGCCCGGATTTCTAATAGTTTCTCAGCAGATTTGAACAGAAGACAGTGAAAGGATGTCTTGACACGCCACCCATTAAAAACCACACAGCTGAATCAATGTCGGCGTCTCGTGCAGCACCTCTGCTCTAATCAGAGCGCTCTCCGCGACACCTCGCCATGCTTTGTTTTCCTAGTTGAACTGAATGATGCATTGTTGACAAGTTCTTGACGGAGCACTCTGCGCCGCGAGAAGCAGCCCTAATGATGGAATCATCACTGGCTTCCCCCTCTTTTTTTCCTCTTTTTTTCTTTAATGCTAACAGCATGGCCGCGTGTCACAACAGCGAGGGCGACTGTAACAACACGGCCTTGCTTGCTACTGTTTCATGGGTTGTTTGTGGAGTGTCGTGAATGATGCATGACGCCGTGTCGAGCTGAGGCGTCGACGTGCAGGACACCTCCTCCTCATTTAGTTGTTTGTTTGTCCT
>CAESWR010001108.1:615088-627296 GCA_903171835.1 Mullus surmuletus | reverse complement strand
GAGGTCCGGCCCTCTGCTCCCCGCCGCCCGGCCCGCCCAGCCCACCCGGCCCACCGCCAACTCAGCATGTGTGAGGAGATGAGCTTTGGCGGCGCTGAGGTCAAACCACAGTTCAGGGGACAAGCCGAGCTGTTCTGGCTGCGGGCTTGTCGGGCGCCGAGGCCTGATCCTGCAGGTAACCTTGGATTGTCAGTGCGGATCAAAATCTGTGCAAAGCGGGAAAAAGTCCACGTGGGCCGAACAACTTTAACGCTAATTAGGGGTGTTCTGATACAGCCTTTTCACTTCCAATACAATACCGATATCACAGCCTTGAGTAATGGGCGATACCAAGATCTATCCGATATCAGCAGGAATCATACATACTTTTATGACTTATGTTGTAGTGTGGAATGTTAGGAAAGGCTTGATCAGGTGATGTTACTCAAACAGTGAACAATAGTCAGCAACAGCAGCTGTGAGAAAAACTGACCCATTTTTATTATTATTTTTATTATTATTAACTAATGGCTTACATACATTTGAACCTTAAATAAAATATATTAAAAATAAATTAAAAGACCCTGAAAAATTACCTCAATAAATCCAATAAAAACAAAAAAAATATATTTTTAAAGTGCAAAATAATAGTGCCGGAGCAGAGTCTGGAATGGACTGCTTATAATCAGAGTGCTTATATTGGAGATTTTAGATGCAGGCCGATATCATCCGATACTCGTTTTTTTTTATTTGCTGCTATTGGAGCGAAAATCCGATATCAATATGGAATATCATCACCGTGTCCATGATGTTTTCCAAACCTCAGACAGTCGCTGTTGACATCAGATTGTATTCATGTGGGTTGGCAACATCCACCCTGATCCGACAGCAACCGGTGTTTAAATTATTATTATTATTCGTACAAGTTGCTCTCGGTGTTCCTATATCTGCCTGCCGAGCTTCAGACGTTTCAATGTGACGGATAAACTCTTGCACCAAATAATTAGGCAGAGCAGACACGCAAACAACTGTACGCGTCAGGAGCTACGAGCTGAACTCTCCTCGGAATCTAAAGCTACGGAAACACTCAGAGCAAACACACACGTGGGGGGAAGTGTAGGTTTGAAGGCCGCTCGGCTAATTACAGCAAACAAAATTTAAAGGTCACAGGGGAACTGGTTTGGGGCTTGTGTGGCCGTTACTCCTCAAAGTCCCAGCTAACAGCTCACGCTTTGCTCCCCGACAGAAAACTACAGATGACAGAACTGTGACTGCTGTGCTCAAAGTAAACCCAGGAAAACATGAATTTGTTTTACTGCTTAACAAGCCTAGGTGGTTTTTTTTTGTGGCAGCTGTACTGTAACGGATCAAGTCGGTTTTGTGAGAATCTCCTGCTTAATTTTTTACACACATCATATCTATAATTTAAGCCTCGGAATCGGGACTTCTCGTACTGGCAGCTGAGCCGCTCATGAAAAATAAGGCAAAAACAGTGCAGTCATCTTCTGCCCATCAGTGCGTCGGATACATCTTTATCAACATTTAATATCTTTAAACTTCAACTGCGACTGCTGGTCTTCTTTTGAGCCAGAAAAATCCTCAAGTCGTATTTTACAGTTTTACAGCTATTTATATTTAAGTATCTGAGATTATTCCGGTTTTTAGTGCACTTTCTGGACAGTATATCTTTTTATGTTCAAATCTATGAAGCTGCTTGTAATTTCACCTGAATATAATAATAAAAAAATACATTCAACATGTGCACGTCACTTCCCACTTATTTACTGAAACAAAAAGCAGCCACCTCAGAAAGCTAACGCGACTACACAACCAGAGGCTTTTTTTTTCTCCTTTTTTTTTGCCATCTGGTTTTCTTTTTAATTAGCAGATGTGACTTTCATTTGCAGGCCCGGCAGGAGGTTCTCGTCGGCGAAGGTCTGACACAGACTCAAGGTTAGGGGAAATATAACAGAGATGCCGTTCGCGCCACCACAATGGCAAGAGAACCATGGAAGCTAGTGTCTCAGAAAGGTGCCAGCAGCAACCATCCGCTACGATGTTGATAAAGGAAGCAGTTTATAATAGAGGTAGTGGGGGGAAAAAAAAAATCAAGCTGCTCTTTTTGAAAAGATAAGCTGCAGTTTGAGGTGTTACTATAATTTGAGAAAAGTATCCGAGCTTATCAGAGGTCTCCCTCAGGGGATCTGACGACTTTAAAACAAATCATTTGCCGAGCGAGCGCTGCTCCGTGTCCAAGAGGCAAACATGAGTCACAAATGAACTTCCTGGAGTGGGTTTAGGGAAGCAGTGGTGGCTCAGTGCCATTGGTTCAGTCACCAACCAACACTCTCGAGGAGATGGCAGGTACATGTTGTTAGGGGTGTCCCGATCCAATCTTGATATTAGATATCGGTCCATCTAAAATCTCCCATATATATAGTATTGAGGTTATTTTTCAGGGTCTTCTAATGTATTTATTTATTTAATTCAATTGTAGAATATTCTTGTGTTTAAGGTTCAAATGTGTGTGAGTCATTGGTTAATAATCAATGGCTCAGTTTTTCTCACAGCTACTGTTGCTGACTGTTGTTCTCTGTTTGAGTAACATCACTTGATCAAGCCTTTTTCCATACTGCAAAATAAGTCAGAAAATGATGTATGATCCGTACTGATATCGTATTGGATTGCTATCGGTATTGGCCTAAACTCGAGGCTCAATATCGGTATTGTATCGAAGGTGAAAAAGTTGTGTCTGGACATGCCAACATTTTGTGTCGTGGCTTATGAAGTCTGGTCTGGAGCGCCCGCATGTTCAGATTAGTATGAAAACGTACTTTTAATTGCTTTGGAATTTTTTTCTAGTGCCTCCCAGTTTTGTAAAAGGGCCCTGATCTATAGTTCCAATATCGGCGCGTCTCCCGATAACTACACATGCTGTGAAAGGTCGTTTGCTGAATGATGCCTTCACGCTGCTGTATAAAGAAGAAAACTGCTCTTGGAGAGCAGAGGAAGAGAAAGTGATGATAACAAGGTCAGGTTACAGGTTCATAATGCCTGCTTTTTTTTTTTACATTCTCTGTTACTTAGACTTTTACTCCTCTCTCTCCTCCGCCTCCCTCTCCTTGAGTTAGGCCTATTTCCAGTCATCCGGCTCCTCAGTATAAATGATGCCGACCCTGGGAAGAAACCCCCAGGGGTTCAGTCTCTAAACAGCCGTTACAGGCGAGATGAATGGCGAGCCGGCCAGCACCCACCTGGGCACCATATTGTTTCAAGCGCTTGAGGTGCGCTTGATTTATTTCACCTTGCATGTGGTCCCTGTTACATCTGTTGGCAGTTCAATGGTGTGCCGAGTTGAATCCAACGCGCCCAACACGGACAACATCCATACTGTAATGCTCGAAAAAAGTTGGTGCAAAGTAAGAGGTAATCACGAGCCGGGTGTTGCTTATGTACCGACTTAAGAAAAACAAATGTGAAGCAGCAACACCGACGCCGGCTTCCCGCTGTTTTCTCATTTGACATCATTTTGGATTCTGATCCTTCACTAATGCTCCCCTCGCTCGCTCCCAGTGGGACTCGTCGACACGCAAAGTTTTCTACGGATGCTTTAAAATGTCAGTCACAAGCTTAGAGAGGAATAATTTATGTGGTGGTGTGGTTAATTTTGTGTGTGTGTATTCGTTCCGACAGGCCTGATACCTGCTCCACCCACCTGCACCACCCGCTGCGCCTGGATATCGACAACCAGCAGCCGGCTCTGGAGGGGCTGGGTCACGTAGATGTACTTATCCCTGATGTTGACTGCTGAGGACCACACGCAGCGCTGCGGCGACACCCCCTCACCTTTAGGGCACATCTCCTCCTGTGGGACGGGCAGCAGAGATCAAAGGGGATGATGGGAGGCAACAATGGAGGGAGAAGCACAGGCATGTCAGGAGATTATATTCCAGCATCCTTCGTCAGACATAACGATAATGATAACCATCCTATACTCGCATGATTTGACGAGAATCTGTCCAATTAATCATGAACTCTGAACTCTTGATTGATTCTCAGATGCAGATTTAGTCATGAGTGTTGTTTACCTTTGTTTCTGTGAAAAAATAGTGCTTTTGTATAAGAATGATGACCCAAATTGAACCTTCTGGTGACAATGTTAACATATACAGGTGCCTCTCAATAAATTAGAATGTCATCCATGTCCAGTAGTTCAAGTCCAAAATCCGCAACCTAGTATTGAGTACATATAGATGGACATACTTTTCAGAGGCCGACATTTCCATTGTCCATTTTGGTCTTTTGTAATATCAACACTTTTTGAGACACTGAACTCTAGGTCTTCATTAAATGTAAGCCATAGTCATTCTAATTAGTAGAAATTAAACAAATTAAGACATGAAATGTTTAATTCTGTGTGTAATAGATCTATATAATGTATTCAGTTCACTTTGTGTATTGAATTAATGACTGATAAATAAACTTTATGATATTCTCATTTATTGAGATGCACCTGTATATTTATTCTTCTATAATAATAATAGAAACCAGGTACTGCCTGCAGCGTGCCGCCTTTGCTGACAAGCCTTTTATGCACCCCTCCCCTCCCCCCCCCCCCACACCCCCACACATACACACACACTTTGTGTTTGGAGAGCTTTCACCTCACCAAAGTGGAGAAACTGCTGTTTGCAGCAGGAGCCGGCTAACACATAGCTTATTGAGTTTGTATTGATCTCTAATACAATTACAGAGGCCTGTAAAACCCAAATCCCTCAGAGGAACAAGCAACTTTTAGCATCTAAAGCCCATCGCTCTGGTAGAGGGATGTTTTCCACTGGATTAAAAACCTTGGGCTCTGTACTATAGACTACACGATCTCTATTGGTGCGAGCTGTTGACTAATGGACACGAGTAATCCCATTGCATTTACTGGGGTGAGGAGCCCTGCTCTGACAGTGGCGGGGGAGGGGAGGGGAGGGGAGGGGAGGGGAGGGGGCATCCTCTCATACTCAATAGCAGATAGGGCGAACTTCAAAAGCCGGAGTGTTCTCTCTCTCCTCCGCCCTGTAAAGGACACAACACCTGGCGTCTTGCGGTGCTCGTTAAGATTAAGGGACAACAAGCTAATTAAGGCCCGTTAGTGGCTCGGTCGGCGGTGTGCCGGGCTTAATGCATGCACGCCTCTTTAAATGCAAAGAAGCTCGCTAAATGGCATCCTCTTTTTGCCTGCGTGTGAAACAGCAGCTACTCGACGAGCCTCTGCATCGGCCGTATTGTTAATTTGGATACGCTTTATTTTGAGCATCGAGCGCTTACGTAGGTAGCGACGATCCGCTCGGTCCGCTTCAGGTGTCTGCGGATCTCACATTCGCCGGGCTGGAGGACCGTGATGCCCTCGTCGGAAAACACGTAGAACATGTTCCCCACGCTCAGCCCTGCAAGATGAGACAGCAGGGATTCAAAAATGAGACCCAGGAAACCAAGAAAAGCAACTTGACAGTCGACCTCCACAGTTGATCGAATTTACATTCAAATTGCAATATTTTGCTGCCACGATTGTAAGCGCTAATCATCTACGATAGCGACGTTTGAAATGCATGCTCAACCACGGCTGTGCTGCACTTCTCTCAAACCAGACTGTATGAATCCCCACCGGTCGCCATGGTTTCCCATCGGGGTATTCTTTAGTCACAATTATGCTACATCATGCACTTTAATAATGCCAAAGCTAGTTCCTAGACGTTATATCTCTTTTCACAAATGATTGATGAAGAATCACGATCAATAATCGTGATATCAATATTGATCAGAAAAATTGTGATTATTATTTTGGCCGTAATCGTGCTACCCGACGGCTCCTGCCAGCGGCAGCAACGGCACAGTTATCGTGCTACAGCGTCAGCCGGGATGCAGAAGAAAGCCCCCCCCCGTCAGCACCTTGTCCACAACATCTTGAAGCGAGCGGCGTGGAATGAAAAACGCTGACTGGTTTTGTGTGTGGGTCGGGACTTGTCTGCGTGACATGTGCGCAGCTGCTGAAGAGTTGGCGAAGAATACCAAAAATGCGCGGACGAGCAACAAGCTGTTACTGCTGTCAGGAACACGCCGAGATGATAAGATCAGCAACAAACACTTGGGAAAAAACAATTAATCAAAATGAAAACACGGCGGTGATTGACTTGTGAGGTTGTTAATTCACTGGCAGCACGAGGCAGACTGACAAGTGATGTGCGCGGATAGACCGAAAAAAAGCTGTTAATTAGCCAAAATAATCTGTGACGAACGCTTGCAAATAATCTTGACGCAGCGCTCGCTTCTAAACCAAACTGAGGGCGAGCAAAGAACAAGTTTTCCCGCCAAAGTGAAAATAATTTTTTCATTCTCCCGAACAATACGGTGGAGGAGCAGCCTGGAAGAGCAGGAAAACACACTTTTATTTGCAACCATTCCCAAGCTGTCAGGGGGTTTAAATGCATTACCTTCTTCCCTCCACAGGATGTTTGCCACTGCACCGCCGACCCGCATGGGGAGAAAAGAGACGGAGAGAAAGGGGAAAGAAAGGGATTAAATGGCCTCTGAAAACAGAAAGGGAGATGAGATTTGCTGAGGAGGCGAGGCGGCTCCTCCCGTGTCGCGTCAGGATGAAACAAAACACGGCCGACAGCCACAGACGCCGCAGAATCAAGAGATACTAATCGTCTCCGGAGAGGACGAGTCAAAGAATATTTTTGTTCTAATTTGGACCGACCTCTTTTCTTTTTTCCCCCCCAGCTCCTTTTAACGGTTAACGTGTCAAAATGAGGCAACCTAACGAAAGGCCTGATATCAAAAGCCAGATGAAAGATGTGATTTATTCTCTATTCTGACAGAGGAGGAGGAGGAGGGCGACTCAAAGCGTGGATCCCTCGGCAGCACAGGAACACAAGGTGGACATGCAGATACGGAGATTTTTTTTCGCTTTTGTCACACAGGTTGTGCTTCTGCTCTCGAGTGCCAATCATAGTGGTTTTTTACGTTGCCCCTACAGATGATTACAAATAAATGTAAACACAGTTAATGTTGGGTATTTAAAATAGGAAAGTCCCGATACAACTTTTTCACTTCCGATTCGATACCGATATTGCAGCCTTGAGTATTGGTCGATACTGTTATTGATACGATACAATGTCAGCACGAATCAAACACACTTTGATGACTGATTGTGTAGTATGGAATGTTAGAAAAGGCTTGATCAAGTGATATTGATATTCTGGGAAACTGTTTTTAAAACTGACTAAAAGTGGGGTCCCTGGCTTTTGAAGAAGAATCCTGGCCTATTGGTGTTGACATCAGACAATGACTGTGAGATAGAGATGTAACATCTGCTCTCTTCCACGTTACCAATGGTGTTCGCCAGGGCGGAATCCTCTCTCCTTTTCTTTTTAACATTGTTCTGAGAATATGCACACAGTATGGGGCTGATTTTGATATAAAGTACAACCCAAAGAAGAGTAAAATAATTTGTCAGAAGCAGAGCAGACAGACAGGCAACCTTCCCTGACTTCCATCTGTCTGGTGCTGCTCTCAGTGTGTGCAGCGAAACTACATACTTGGGCCGTATTAGTGGAAATGTCCTGTCTGGTGACAAGGACATGTAAAGGCAGCGTAGGAAGCTGTATGCTCAGGTCAACATGCTGTGCAGTACGTTTGGTGTGTGCCCTGTACCTGTCAAGACTTCACTCTTTAAAGCCTATTGCACACCCTCGTACACTGCCCGCCTGTGGTGTAGGTATAAACCAGGCAGCATGGCAAAGCTCAGAGTAGCGTACAATGACAGCATGAGGATGCTGCTGAGAGCTCCAAGAAGCTCCAGTGCCAGTGAGGGGACCCACCTGCTCCGCTGTGCTACCAAATCTGATGTACAAACGTATGTGAGGGCATCTGAGCCGCAAAACAACGTCATTTCTGTATTGGCAAACCCTGTACGCAGTCCTGCCGGGTTTTACTCCAACTTACTGAGTTGGAACCACTGGCGAACCTGTCTGTACGCGGTAGATAATGGATTCTGAGGACAGCTGTGTATGGTTTTTCTTTTCTTTTTTTTTACCCCGTGTTTGTTTTTAAGTATGTTTTGACATGGATCCCCCTGGGTCTGAAATAAAGGATTATTATTACTCAAACAGAGAACAATAGTCAGCAACAGTAGCTATGAGAAAAACTGACCCATTTATCATAAACCAACATACATTTGAAGCTCAAGCAAGAATATTCTACGATTTCAGAAGAAGAAAAACAACCAGAGATTTTAGATGTAGGCCGATAAAATCCGACACTGTTTTTTTTTGCTGATATCAGAAAGATATCCGATATCAGTATTGGATCAGGAAACCCTTTTTTTTAAAAATATATGCAGTTATTTGTCAGCTGTTATTGTAGTATAAGTTCCACTTTGCTGCTGTTTTCATCCACGAGCAACAATCTGTCAGCGGATGCAGCCGAGCAGCGTCATCTCTCATCAATAAACTTTGAATCAAGTGTGTGTGTGTGTGTGTGTTTTTTTGATGGAGACATACGCGTCTTCTTGGCCGAGTCCTCCACAAACAGAGAGGAGATGTCTTCGTCCACTCCCACCTCGTTCTTGGCGATGCAGGTATAGGCGCCGGTGTCCTCGTACCGGACGCTGCCGATGAAGAGCTCGCTGCCGTTCGCTAAGAAAGAAGGAAACGAGCGGAAAGAAGTTTGAGTTATCACAGGAGGTGAAGTTTCAGTTATCTATAGCATCTCATTAAAAATTAGCTTTCATTATTCCATCCTGACCTCATGTTAATCTTTGAAAATACTCCAGGAAAAAGTTTAGTCTAAGTTATTTATGACGGGAAACAAACTCAAATCATTAAAGAGCTAAATTTAAATTCACTGAACAGATGCAGTAAGTTTAGAAGCTGCTTCAGCTCGACTCTAATTGAGTTTGAGTTTGAGCGACTACAGTGGTTCATTTAGAGGCAGATATACGTACACAGCGCAGTACTCCGTGTGGGAATACTGCAGAAACAAATCCGAAAAAAAAGGCTAATGAATGATGAAAAGATGGAGGGATCCGTTTACAGCCCTCAGCTGTGATCCTGCACTAATCACGCTGAGAATGGAGCCGGGTTTCCTTCAAAGGGGGCGGGGCTGACATCACGCCTCCCACTGGGGATGTTTAGCTGGAACACGCTGGGCCAAATCTAGCAGTGTGTGTGTGAGGTCAACCAGCGGCTGACTGGGGTCACGAGACGCTCACCACATCTCCTCATTATCACTGCAAGTACGTATGTTTCACAGTGTTCAATGTTGTGAAGAAGCCATGCCTCTGTATGTTATTTGCCCTTTTTTCACAACACCAGTCCCCACAGAGCGCGCAAACACAGCCGTGAGAAGCACCCGTCACATGTTGTACTTTGTGTAGAACTTCAGCCTTCCACTTCAATAAGCCGCTCGGCGCCCGAGTGACGTCGGCGTCTGCGCTTATTTTTAGACAATGCAGCAGTGTGTTTTGTGGCGGCGTTGCTAGACAGAGGGGACGGGTGACACGGGCCAGAGTGAGGTCACCGTCGGAGGCGGGGCCTTTGATGTCTGCCGCGGCGCCGGGCGCTGTGATGCGCCGCTGCACTCTGATCCTCCCGCTGCGTCGCGCCAACACTGATCACAACACACACTCTCCATCCCAGCGGGAGAGGGAGGCGTACGTGTCACAGAGGTGCTCGCCGGGACATTAAAGGAAGCTCCAGCGCTCAGGTTTCTATAGGACGACTCAGTCTGTCTGTGGCTGCCTTTCTCCTCACACCTGTTTTTACACCAGGAAAGTCCTAAAGCTGGAACACTGCGAGTCTTTGTCTTACTTAACAGCAACAGAGCTTACAAATTACAAGCTGTTCTCCCTGGAAATTAGCTCTACCTACCAATTAGTGCCCACTGGGTTGTAAATTAACAAGATATTACAGAAGTTGATGCAAAGTTTTTCACATTAGTGAAATGTCTTTTGGATCCTGATAATAATTCTCTTTTATCAGGGGAAAAGTGTGCAATGCTTTGAAGTGAAAACTGCCTTGAAGTAGGCCTTCATGAAATAAGACACCACTTCAATTAATTCATAATTATGCTCTGATCATTTTTTATTGTAACCCACTGAATCAATCACTCATTAAATTAGCATTTACATCCTTAATTTGCACGCTTGTAGCAATTTGTGGTGACGGGGGATTTGAGTTGGAGTGGTTATGTCATAAATTATGACTTGTAGTTTCGTTAACTATCACCAAATGGGGCTTGTGGAGTCAATGGAAGCCCCGGGCTCGGAGGGGATTCTTTAAGATGGTAGAAAACGTGTGTGAAAAGACTGTATGTTTTGCAAAGCAGCCAATTAAATCACTGGCAAGGGAGAGATAAGGTGATTCCACCGGCACCCTGAGACCGTTTTAGTGGATCGGCAAAGTGTGTTTACTCACCAACAAAACGACAGGACGCAGTTGGCTGACTCACCCTCACATGTCGTTAGGTGCACTTATCGTCAGCCATTACGTTACAGATCTTCAGCAGAACAGCAGAATAATATTGCTGAACTACAGGGTGTTTGGAAGGTAAAGAGGGAGAAAATCCTAAATATTACCGACACCGTGTGTAAGTATGTATGTGAGTATGAGGTCACCGTGGTGAAGACTCTCGTCTCCTCCTACACAATTGTCACTAAATGTGGAAAAGTCAAAGTTGTCGAGTTCACAGCTGTCATTCTACCAGCTCCGGTCTCAGCTCGCAGCCATCCTCTGCCCTTGATTAGTGAGCCGAGTGATTAGAGTGATAATGAACCGCTGGATTCATTTAAAACAAAAAACGAAAAAAAAAAAGTAGCCTGCGGACGTCCACCCACAATGCATGTGAGTGACAAAAGAAGAGGTGCAATGTCACACGTCAAGGTGTCCCTGCCGGCTCCTCTAAGAGGTTTAGCTCTGAAACGCAGCGAGCAGCAGGGGGATCGGCGCCGGCGTTGACGGCCCGGTCGGATCCGGAACACGATTTAACCCGCTAAGTAGCACAAAGCGGATCCTTTGCGTTCAGCCGGGGTCGGCGATCGATACTCCACAGTGTCCGTGTGTGCGCCCGGGATTTGTCCCAATTCACCTTTACAGTCATTGTACCCCTGACGATGCGCGATCGGTTGAGATTTATCAGCAAATCCCTCCTCCTCTCTGGCTGCACCATGTCGGCTCTGCTGTTTGATCTGGCTTTCCTCCCGACTGCCGGCCTTGATTTTTTAATGATAGAACGAGTTGAAATGGCCACAATAAGTCTGAGCCTTGCACTTACGAGCTGGCAGATCTGACACTGTATCCACGGCGATGTTTATGTGTCGGTGAACCTTGCAGTGCCTCGCTTGTTTGACTGTCTGCGGGTTGATAACAGGCTATTACCACAGGTAATGACCCACACACAGCCAATAAACTCTCCCTTAATGAGAACTAGGCCATAAAAGGAAAAAAGTCCCGCTCCATTCTGCTCCTTCTCACTTATATGGAGTGAAAACACAACAACAGAAAAACCCTCCGGCAACCTGCATAAGTGGCTGCCGTCCCCGTCTGACAAAACTCAGTCTTTCATTTTAACTTGAACTCTTTTCTGATCTTCGGACTCATTCACTTCTCCGGTTTGTTTATGTCAGAAGAGCAAAATGAAGAAGCTTGAAGGGGGTGACCGCAATTTGGGGGTTTCCAGACGGTGCAATGCAAAAAATAAATAAAGAGCGAGCCACGGAAAATGACTGATGACACCGTTGCGTAGACGGTATTGTGCAATAAAAGAAAAGAAAAAGACAAAAACCCTCTGTGTTTCTGAAGCGCTGCACCCACGAGATGCGACACACGGAATCTGCTTTTAATGTGTAATCTGCCGACGGCGCCGCACGGAAAATGAAGATAACAAACAAACTGAAGAAGATAAGAAACCAAACTTGTCACCTATGAGGGAGAGCTGTTTGGAGGAGCGGGGCTGCAGGTCCATGCCGTTCTTCAGCCAGAGGAGGTTGGGGTCCGGGATGCCGTCGGCGTGGCAGTGCAGGCTGGCCGACACGCCGGGCTCCTGCGCCTGCGTCTCCGGGTAGACCAGGATGACCGGGGGGACTGGACGGTGCCGAGGACGAGAGGAGAGGAGAGGAGAGGAGGAGAGGAGGAGGAGAGGAGAGAAGAGGAGAGGAGAGGAGAGGTGGGTTTGGCGT
>CAESWR010001108.1:571430-582782 GCA_903171835.1 Mullus surmuletus | reverse complement strand
ATATACTCTCACACTGTTAGTTTTAAACCCTTGAAACCAGTGTGCTTTTACCTTTAAAGCTAGAATTATCATGCATGGTTTAGACAATGGGCTGCTTCCTGCCGCCATCTTGGTCAGGGGTCTGTGCACGTGTAGACTGTTTCCACTGTTAAAGATATTAGAATTTTTGTGCTGTGTTTTGAGATGTTCCAGTGACCAAAATGCCACGTTTCCAAGGGGACAAACAAGAATAAGAGACTGCTGCTTGTGCTGATTAAAATGGCGGCCATCTTGATGCTTATCTGTGACCTATATGTTTGTGGGTTGTAAGCTTTGATGGAATTCATAACAGGCCACCATGATTTTAAAAAGTACAGACAATTCTTGGCGCCTCTTAATTTATCTTTGTTGTACTTTCCAGGGATATCAAAAGCCAAGACAGATTCCAGACTGGACTCACCTTTTCCATCTCCTCGCTGACCAGCCGTCCATCCTGGTTGACGTCCAGGTATTTGAACATGGTGTCCACCAGCCCTCTCTTCTCCTCCATGTCCCTCTGCTGGCTCTGCTCACCACTTTTCACAACTTTGGGTTTCATGTCCAGCAGCAGCGTCTTCAGTCGGTTGTACTCTGACATGGTGCACGCGTTGCCTGTGAGAGCAAAAATACACAAATATGGAGGAAGTGAGAACTCCCAACTGCACGAGCCAAAGCCTTTGAATTGGAGCTGTAAATTGGATTTAATGACTTGAACAGAAGGAGGAGTGAAATAAAGGCATGAGGGACAGATAGTGTGTGCATATAATGTGTGCATTTGACTTGTCCTTGAATGTTCATTCATTTAAAAGAATGCATGGGTTTTTATTTCTTTGCATAAATTGGCAGCTCCATACAGGGGGTCTAATTAATTACAAGTAATCCTTGAACCCACATGAAAACAAAAGGTAAACATTCTCATTGAGAACGTCTCAAGCTCCTTGTTCTCTTTTGCTATGGGATTATAGCATGCGCTTACGCTATATCGGGTGTCTAGCTCACGATTCTCTCCCCGGCTTTGCCTGTCGTGGATGTACAGAGGAAATGAGACGCCGCAAATGATTCACGGACAGCGCTCCACATTTATTTTTCCACACTTAAAATCAATAATTATGCAAAACATGTCAAATGCTGTGTGAAGCTTGATAGTAACGGAGACCAGGCGAGTAAGCACATAAGAGCCGTAAAAAGATGAGGATTTTCTGTCTCTAGTCCTTCCTTTGCTTCTGTATAACCTGATAGCAGCATGATGTGAGCAAGAGAGGCCTGTGTGTGCATGTCACAAACACACCGACAAGAGAACAAAATACTAAAAAAAAAAGCTCTCAGAATATGAATAAATCATTAGGTGATGTCTCCACCCAATCACTGCAGAGCAGGAGACTCCCTTCTGTGAGGACAAGGCGACGGAACTCGCCGCCTAATCCCCTCTGACAACTCAACAACTTTCAAAGCTAATGAACACAAAACGAGGGGACGAGAAAGACTGAAGGAAAGCTGTGTGTCGGCACCTCAGTTTGGTTCCAAACCCGCAGCAGTGGGGGGCGTCACCAAAGCATATCCACAAGCAGAGCCGTCGCCACTGCAGCAGCATCCACCCCGGTTCGTCGAGGCTGCAGCGCGACGACAACGTCCCCTGCTGCGCGGCTCCATGTTTCAGTAAAAGATGCACATATTTTTATGCTTATGCATATATACATGCAAACTCTGACAAAGGGTTTTTTTTTTGTTTTTTTTTGTGGTGTACAAAGCTCAGGGTGACCTTTGATTTAGTCCTCAGCAACTTGCGAGACCCCCATACATACCCAGTTTATCGCAAATGTTTGACCTGACAATGATGACGCGCCGCGCCTTTGTGAAGAGATGACTGACATTTTTCCTTTAGTCAACGTGCCCTGAAAGCTTCAAAGCCACCAATGTGGTTTGTTCGACTTTCAATGCTTCCAAACTTTCCCCTTGACTCTGCAGCACAGCCTTGACTTCGCCGCTCGCACGGAATGAAGAATCTTTCAAAACGAGGTTTGATGTTTGTTTGCAATGCTGCTGCAACGGGTGGACTTTTGTTTTGTTTTTTCAAAATGCATAATAATGCAGGATTCACTCGCAAAAAAACGAACTCCTCGTCCTCTTTTGGTATTGAGTCACTGACGATAACAATAAACGTGGGTTAGACCCTTACTCCATTCAAGCACTGAAACAATTGCACTACAGCAGTCCTCCAGAAAAGCACTGTAAAACTGAAGCGTTGTACCCTGTCACCACCATGAGTCCTCCGGCCGCCATATTGGTCAGGGGGAGCAACAGCTTACAGAACTGTGCTTTGTGGGTCGTCTCATCTATGTTTTCTGTTTGTTGATGTTCAAAGGATGTTTGGAGTTAGGACATCAATCTGCCGAGACAAAGAAATCTTATAAAAACCAAATAAAAGGAACTGCTTTTAAACTCTTGAGCATGTTCAGTCACTGTTGAAGACCCTTTTCATCTCCCTGGGTTTCAGCACTGGTACCATGTATAGGTATATCTTCATATGTGTAGCCTGTAGAAAACTTTGAGGAACTGAGGTTGTTTTAAATGAGTAAAAACAATAAAAAAAAACAACATTCACATGATCAGAAATCTGACTACCAGCAGACTTTGACACACGGAACTGCTGACCAAATCCGAGTGTTAAGTGGCCACAGTTGTTCTGTTGTTGTCAACTTTCGACTTCAAGGTCAGAAAGAAAATGTGGGCGAGAATCAGCGTCAAAAATACTCAAATTTGCTAATCGAGAACATCCATCAAAGTGCTGGAATCTTTGCCCGGGAGTCGAGCGAAAACAGCAAGAATTTAGAGGAAGTCATCGATGCAATAAATCTCAATTACCTCCTGTTTGTCTGCGGGAGGACGCCATGACGTTTGCCAGATGACACGCCTGTACTCACAGTCACACACCAGCACATCCAAACAAACACACACACACACACACACACACACACACACACACACACACACACACACACACACACACACACACACACACACACACACACACACACACACACACACACACACACACACACAGTACACCGCTGACACCTTGTACTCGATGCGCCAGCAGGAGTCACACACCCACGCAGCACAGACGACGCACGCTCAGACACTCGCTGCTAGCTGACAGTCAAGTCAAGGTCTCGGCTAAATCCCTGTTCAATGTTATTCCTGCGAGGGGAACCAAGCGTGAGATGGATCAGACATGAGGGATCATCACCTAGCTGTCATCCCCGGCCCCTGCCCGGGAAGGACAAAAATAAATTAACACCCCACGCTGATTTACATCTCCTCACATATGGAGGGGAGCAGCGTCGCTTTGCTCTGGTTTACTTTTCTACAACTAGTGTATCTGTGTGGGATGGATTCTATTTTAAACCGCAACCGGCTTTGCATAAGAAAAAAACCCCATTGTTTTGGAATGCACTTAACATGCATTGGAGGAAGGGATCTGCCTGACAGAGGTTAATTGAGGCCGCCATCACTCACAACCTCAACACGTCTTCTCAAAGAGTCCACAACTGAGATGTGAATGTTTCACCTGGGTGTTGCGGAGACACTTTCTCTTTCCCAACGTCCTTTCATTCAGTCATCCTCATTCTGCTGAGTGCAGCAGCTGCCGCAGTGGCAGAGAAATATCTGTCTGTATTACAGTGCATCCACCCCTGACTCCAACACTGGTTTATTGTTCTAGAGGGACTGGGACTCTCTTTATTGCCCGTTTGAAACGTTGCCTGCTTAAGTGAGTGATCCGGAGCTGCTCGCACCACGGACGCCCAATGTCCCGGAGACGGAGCCTCTCCGTCTCTTTTTCTCTTTCTCTTTCTCGCTCTGCCGCTCAGAGCTTCGTCCACGCTCACACTTAATAAATGTCCTGACACGGGAAAACAAACAGAGGGGGGGAGAACTGGTGAGGAAAGTCCCTGTCGGGTTGCATGGCGGACAAAGTCACGTACACAAAGGGAAAATAAATAAATGATAAAAGCAGCAATAATGATGATGATTACTTGAAGAACACTCTTAAGGTTTCCATTAACAGAATCATTTTGCTCTGCGAACCAAAGAAGATGTACATTTTTGCAGAAGACAAACTGTTTTAGGGGTCAAAAACAGTTCTAAGTGACTAACAACTTTCAGAAAAGACTTTTGGTTTGATGCACTGAAGAAGGCTTTTAGCGTCTGTATGTCCGAGTGTTGCCCTTTTAAATCATTTTTTGACCTTTTTTATCTTTGGTGAGTGTTGTTGCCCACTACTTTTTTCTAAACCGAAAGTAAATAAATGAATGATAAAAGCAGCAATAATGATGACGATTACTTGAAGAACACTCCTAAGGTTTCCATTAACAGAATCATTTTGCGCTGCGATCCAACGAAGATCCACATTTTTGCAGAAAACACACCATTTTAGGGGTGAAAAACAGTACGAAGCGACTAACAACTTTTACAAAAGACTTTTAAAATCTATTTGAACCAAGAAAGTTTGTGCTCCTTCTTTCAGTCAGAAAAATGGTCTGGTCCTCACCGCCTCCTCGTGGGCAATAATCCAGCTCTGGAAAACAAATGTTAGCCGTCTATTTAAAAAATAAACAAGAGCAGCAATGATTCTCTAGAAAGGGGGGAAAAGCTCATGTGGAGAAGGTTGTCTGGGTAGATGTTGCTGGGACACAAGATGACATCACCCGTCGAGGCGCCAATCACACACTCCGCCGCCCCACGCTCCGGGACGGCGGTCTCTCGGCGGGTTACCTCGCCACGACCGCGACACAGGTAAGTCGCCGCCATGACAGCTCTCCCGGAGTCATCAAATCCTGCCTGCAAGTATAACAAATCCCTGTCCGGCCTGTTTGCTGTTTGATAAGCCTTTATTAATCTGTTACTCAAACTGACCTTCAGGGACCATATTTAATAGCCTGCACCTGAAACAACACCCCCCCCACCCCCCCATCTCACTTTAACACGAGGCTGGCGATTTGTTTACAGTCCCAGCGCAGAATCATGAGCTTAGAGATACTCCTGTAGGTCTTTACTGGATGAGGTCTTGGCTCCTGCTTAAAAGAGTCGGAGGGAGGGAAAGGAGATCCGAGCCCATCAATCCATCAGCTGATGAAACCTCCCTTCGCTGCCCTCCGGGATGTAAAAGTGCTCCGTGTTAAATTTATGTCTCCCTGACCTCCTCCGGCTGAAATGATGGGATTATTTACTGCCACGGCGTCAGTGCAGCGCTAATACGCCACGGTGACGGACCTCCCCTTCCGGATAATTATGAACATGATGGACACTCTGTGCTCCCGGGGGCAGCGGGGTCCAACAGAGCCGAGCCAATCTCACACGGGTGACACGAGTCACGGGAGACTCTCATGTTGCATAATCGCACTTGGCAGCTGTTTAAATCGGCTTACTGTGAGCTTCATAGTCTATGAAGCATTCATTCTATCACCGCTGGGACTCAAAACGCTTCAACTTTGTTAATATTCATCATGCTGGGTGTGTTTAACTTGTATGCAAATCTGCTGTATTTTCGGTCTTTTATCTGACAGGTGTCAGAAGGCAAGCCGCGGCCGTCGCTCTACAGTACACGACTGACAAAGAGTACATGACCTAAATGTGCTTCTGCTAGTTGTCCAATTAGCTGATTAGGATTTTCAAGGTTTCTGTGTGGCTGAAGTCATTTTATGAAGGATTGTATATTATTTTCTATATTTAATCAGGTCGATCGTGTCGATCAAAAGTGTATTCCTCCAGTGGGAGTGGCCATTTTTGCCATCCTTTTTCATCACGGATGGGGGAAAAAAAATGGAAACGGTTTTGAGTGGCTCTCATACGCATCCGATCAGCACGTGAGGCATTCTGCGATGCATGCAATAATAACCTCTTAAACGTACATTTCCCTTAATATGAAACCATGGCACATTATTCAGAAACCGCTTGCACAGCATCCATCCACACAGAGCAGCAGCAGCAGCAGCTGGAGGAAGAGGAGGAGGAGGAGGAGGAGGAGGACGAGGACGAGGACGAGGAGGGTGAGTCTGCAGTCGTCCAGCAGCAGCAGCAGCAGCAGCAGCAGCAGCAGCAGCAGCAGCAGCGACGATCAGCAAAGTACTGTATCAGCTTAAGGTTGCAAAGCCCGCTCCGGCTGCTCCTTGGATGAGTCTGCCGGTTTGATCAGCTGTGAGTCGTCACCCCTGACCATGAATGAAACATTATGACCAGACTGACGTTTCCCCGTCATTCATCCCATGCGATGCTGTTCTCGGGGGGGGGGGGGGGAACTTGCTATTGATAGCTCCGGCAATAATCCGGCACCAGAGGAGCTAAAAAGTGATGATTCATAGTTTAAAGCGACTCCTACGTTTCTGGGCTAATACGTGACTCCGCGCGATTTGAAATGACGCCTGTAGGTTTGCAGAGCGCGGGCGAGCTGTCTGTCAGTTCGCCTCGCCATACGTTCGGCAGAGTGGATCAGCGTGTGCTCAGGAAGCCTTATCAGAGCCCGTGCAGCTTGGCAGTGACTAAATGAGAAACCCATTGCAACACCCAAGTTATTGGCAAAGCAGTGAAGGAGAAATAGTGGAGTTGCATTCAGACCCCGCCTGCCTATCGTCGGAGCGGCTTCACAAACTGCACATCAGCACTACACACATCGGCCTTCTATCTCTGCCTCGCGCTGCCGCCGGATCTGACTCTCTTTCACTTTGACTTACTCACTTACTCACTGGCAGGGGATACTGTCTGTCTGAGGGCAAGTGCACAGAGACATGCAGAGTTTAGTAGCTCTACCGGCAACTGTGCTCTCTCTCGTTCATGGAAATGTGCCAAGAAAACAGTTACAATCTTATAATTACACACATTTTTGCTACTGTTCAAACTGCTATTTTTCATATCCATTTTTTACATATATTTCCTTTATGATTATATATACACTTGTTTTCCATAATGCATAGTGATTATCATTCTACATTATGAATTATAGAGTATTCTAAGTCAAGCATTTCCATGATGCAAACAGTTTATTCTTTCATTTCGGCAGCCATGCTTTCAGACAAGACAAAGAGAGCTTCGAATATTTCCACAAGAAAATATATTACTCACTCAAATGTAAAGGAATATACTGTACCTTTACTTATGCACACACCCCTATCCATCAATTTTAATACATTGATCTGGTACTTTCCTTCTTGCGCAACTAATTAAATAAAACAGAGTAAGAAAAACACAAACAAACAGGAACTCTTCTTGGCCTTGGTATATTGGTATAATGATGGCAGTAATGATCGGTTTTCGTGATTCAATCCAGGGGCTCTGGCATCGTGGACCCTCACTCACCGACGTGTCCTAATGAGCCAATTAATGAAATGGAGCCATCACCAATGTCAGTGTTTTACACTTGTCCTTCTCCTGCCTTGTCAAGTCGAAACGCGTGCAGCCAAAAGAAAGAGGCCTATTAGTGAAGAGCACAAAGCGCAGACGCTGCATTTGGGTTTTGGTGTTCAATGAACTGAAGCTGTTGAACTGGAATTTCACTCATTATTTCCATCGAAGTATTCATGCATACGCCACAAAAACACATAATTAATGGTTTCCTTGTCAAAGCATTCAATAAAATAGACCTTGTAAATAAAACGGCGTACTGTAGTGTTCTTCCACAGGAGGGATGGTGGAGACAGAAAGAGCTGAGAGGGCGGGTTTGCAAAGCAGCAGGCGGCCAACGGCTGAATCATTAAGATTGAGGCATCAGCAACACACTTATCTCCAGTAACACTGGGTGGCTCTTTGCCTCGATTAGGATTATGGAATGTCGACCTTTTTGGTTCTTCTCAGTGGGGGAGCTCGAGTGACTGTTTAAGAAACTCCACCATGTGCCGTGATGGTTCCATCAAGGGCATTAACCATTATTGAGGTGAACAGTATAACACACATTGGAAACGATGGCCAATTAAGGGAAACGTGTCAGTCAAGCACAAAAACTATTGGGAATTGTTGGACTGAATCATTTCACACTTGTCCTTGACAGATTATATAAATAATGGGTGTGGTTTAGCTAGCTTGTTTGGCGTCTTCGGTAAACCTCCAAGTGTAAGGGAGTTGACCATTTACAGATCAGCGTTTACTAATCTTGTTGGCAAGATTTTTGAGCATTGAACAAGTTCGAACGAGTTCTTGTTCTCCACTCCACTGCTCCTCAAAACATTCACAAAAAGACACAATTTAGTGTATGACTGGTGCTCATCCATGCTAAACACGAGGGCAAGTTTCCCCCAGCGAGTAAACAACATTAAACCAATAATTACATGCAGAAAAATATGAAAGCTCAATACGCACTGTGCCAACCAAAACACTACATGGACACAGACCAGGAATTAATGCTTAAATGAGTAAGTAGATGTGCTGTTTTGTTAAAAATTGCGAGTGCTTTTAATTTTTTCACGTGGGCTGTGGGAGGCAGCGGCTGTTCCCAACTGAAAACAACCGTACCAGCCCACTTCAACCAGCATTCTTTGAGTCAAAAGAACCAATGTAAGGCTTTTAAACCGCTCAAAAACCAACCTCTGATTTGATTATCAGAGAAAGAAGAGAACATTCAGTCTCATTCGTCAGCCTCCAACCACTTAATTCTGCCGACACATTTTGAGAGCAGGGATATACAATAACCACAGTCAATCAATAGTACTTTTTTTCCCTGCTCAGTCACTTTTTTACAGTACATGCAGTCTGTGCCCTTTCACTAATTGGCAATGGCTTCATATGTGGTTTTAGTGCTAAGAGCAAATTACAATCTAATGGAGGCTTGAGCAATGGTAGGAACTGTACAATGACCTGTACGACCCGCTGGGTAAACAAAGGAGACCACAGCACGTTCAAGGTACATTCAATGACCAAGTGCTCCATGACACAGATTGTAATTACAGGTGTACCCAGGTCTGGATTTAACCAAAGACAAAAATCCCCCCCCCCCCCAACTGGCTAATAGATTGAGACTGGAACAATCTCAGGCGTTGATTACATTTTTTGTGTCCAACCTCCTCAACACCTGCAGTGCACATTACAGCAATCTCAAGGCCTTTCACAGTGCTTGCTGAGATCTGCAAGCTGCCAGCCGACGGACCCTGGAGGATACAGCTTTTAAATTGACTGGATGCCGGGACCGGAGGAAGTGGCCGCCCCTGGCTGTATGCTGCCCGGGCTCCACGCCGCCGCTGCTGCTGCCGCCAACGCCGACGTCAGAGAACGCTGGACCGACATCCAACATTACCCCGGCCAACTGCTGCAGTGACCTTGCACGGAAAGTTTTGGCGGGGCAGATGGAGAGCGGCCAATTTTAAACAACTCGGACTGGGAGGCGAGTAAGCTTTTAACACTTCCTGGATGTCTCTATTAGAAAATCTAGGGGTTTTTGGGTTTTTTTTTCACCAATCCACAAAAGCAAATCAGTATCTTGATATATGAACAAAAGTGTACGACGAATGCAACAAATCAATCATTTCAATCAACAACATGCGAACCACAGATGTGAACAAGCCTGCTGAAATGAGTAGAAACCACAACACCTTGTAACTATAAAAAAAAAAAAAACTAACCTTTAAGAGGTGGAAAATGTACAAAGAAGCTCTTGCGATGACAATCCTGGCAGGTAAAATAATGAGCACGTATGGCATCAGGCGGGCGCAATGCATTTCCCCCCTTCGTATGCACGTGTAGATCAACGTGGCTGAATACTTGACACTTGAAAAACAAGGAAGACGGTACAAGAGGAGGACTGTCACGCATGCAGAGAACACAGCTTTCATTCTCTCCACTCCGTCAGAGAGGAGTGGGCTCGTACCTTTTATCTGAGAGTCTCATCTTTCATCCACGTTCCGCCTGCGAGCGTGCGCCTTAAGAAGCCTGCTCATCTTTCGTTCCATTTCTAATTGATTTATTTTTTTACCTTCCACAGGTCACAACATCACTTCACTGGCAAAGGCTGAAGTGTTCTTTTACTTGCCGTCAATGTGGCAGCGAATTCAACCAATCAATGCTAAGAAGTGCGCTCATGACTCTGAAGTGAATAACTGCTCATCTTCCTCAACTCTCACACCTTCTCGTGTGAAAAAAACTTAAAATTGGAACAGTAATGAGAATTTTGCGTGATAGAGGTAAATCGATGTGTTTGTCTAATCTTTTTTTCCCTCAAAGTGGACAGATTTGTTTGTTTGTTGTGTTTTGAGTCTCTCAATTTGAGGAAAAACACAGGGAGCTAATTTCACTTTGGATGACAGCGCTCAATTATAGGCACGTTTCCCCCTGAGCTAATGATAGACAGCGCAATCAGCTGATAATGTGGTCATTTATTACCCCCCCCCTAATAATTAAAGTATAAAAATGTCATTTTGTGACACCCCTCCTGCTGTCTGAGAGGTGGCCCCTCACTCATTAGCCGACAGTGACGGGTCGTAATGGGATCGGGTCGGCACGAGCTAAAAGCCGACCCACACATTCACACTCACACACACACTCGATATACTTTCTCCTCCTGCTCTGACAGTCGACATCTCTCCCACTCCCCTTCCCACCTGTCGCACCCCACGAAGTGCATTACCCACAAACCCATGCACTCTTTACAAACACAAAGGACATTCACACAGCATTTTGCTTGATAGTAAATGAATGATTCCACCATGTTTTGACAGATTTTTCGGAAGAAATTTGGACAAAAAACATATGTAAAAGGAAATTTAGATGAACTCCATACACTAAGTGATGGGACTGCCACATGTGACCCCCCCCCCCCAATATATAATCAATATCAATTGCTTTCACTGTTGATTTCCTGTTTACTTTCTTTCAAATGTCCTGTACAAAGTGCCACTCCAAAGAAAAACCCCTCAGTGCTGCAATACGATCCCAATTGATCTTGAACATCACAAATCCACTTTATGTTCCAGCTGTACTGCCTTTCACATGCTCTTTTTTTATTTTCCAAGGAATAGAAAATGAATAAATCAAACAGAACAAGAGGTACATTTGTCTATGTTGCGCACTGAGCTGTTTGCCTCGAGGTTCACTGGCAGCACTGAACTTATAGACTCATTAGAGCTTTACAACTGGCGTCCTACTCTCTGCCAGCAGGTAGAAATAGTCGGAGAACAGGCCATTAACCAGCAAACAGAGCTAATGAAGGGGGAAATTAACAAACAAATAACATGTGTGTTTCAGTATTTGCCCGCTTTTTTTTGTGTGTGTTTTTTCCCCTCTCCCTCCTGTTTGCACACTGCCTCCTCAGTTGTGAAGCTATCTAGGTCAAACACATTTGCTAACATGGGGGGGGGG
>CAESWR010001108.1:548397-571420 GCA_903171835.1 Mullus surmuletus | reverse complement strand
GGGGGGGCTCAAACCCCCGCAAAAGTAAGGTGAAATGAAATGATCTGAACTGACAGCTTTCACAATGTAACCTCAGTGCAGGAAGGGCAGTAAAAAAACTTGCATTTAAACTTTCTCCTTCCCCATCTCTGTTCAGCTCTTCCCCACATGCGCTCTTCATGAATTCATACAGCTGAACAGTATAATCTGGGACGGGGGGGGTTCTGACATGCGATCATAGCAGCAGCCGGTCCCTCCACCGGCAGCCTGTCAAGCAGAGTGACACGTTTCAAAGCGGGAGATCTACAGCTATTTAAATACACATTGGCTGTCTGGCCCCTCAGGAACCCGGGCTAAACCGCCACATCCCTCCTCTCGCGCCCAAGATTGTCACTCAGCACACACACAAACACAAACACACACACACACACACACACACACACACACACACACACACACACACACACACACACACACACACACACACACACACACACACACACACACACACACACACACACACACACACACACCGGGCGTCTCTGAATCTACTGATTTATTTTACAGCCATAAAAAAATACATTTCCAGCCCCGTCCGGTGATGTAGTGGCTTTCTTTATCCCTCGCAGAACACATGATAAGATAGCTACTTCAGTCAAAGGCACAATGGCGGCCCCAGCGCTCGTCTCCAAAAGGAAACAAATGAATAGGAAAGAATATGTGTGTCTGCGGCAGGCGTGCCGGGGCTCCGAGGAGCATTTCCGAGGCCACCTGGCAGGTTCATCGCTGCAGCCGTGACGGAGTGACGGCTACTATTCAACAGGATGTGGATTAATTAACGTGTGAGGCGCGCTTTTCAGAATGCATGTATAGATCTGCATGCTCAGGTGCCCTTTCGAATGTGGCTGCCGAGCCTCGCCTCGAAAAGAAGAGAAGAGAATTAGCCCAAAGTGTGTGAATGCAGGGAGGCAGACTTACTCCAGCTGGTGCGTTCGAGGGCTTCGACTGCGCCCAGGAGTTTTCCCCCGCTTATAGCAGTGACTAATTTAAGAGCATCAGGGAAAGCTTGGCTCATTACTGTACTTTCTTTAATTACCAAATCCCTGCTGCATGATGGGATATGAAGGGTAAGCTCCATTTTCTCTGGAATAACTGTTTGTCAATGGTTTTTGGTCTCACTGAGGGCTAAATAAGGAGAAGGATGAGGCGCTCTTTCAGTTACTGTGAGCATTTCCTGAAAACCACACCTCCACACCACATGGGGGCAGTGTAGCGTGCAGATGATGTATGTTTTCTGCGCCCATCTGTTTATTTGATGGTCCTGTTTGGCCTCCTTTTGCAGCCAAGATCTGTGTGTCATCATCCAAACGTTCTGCTTAAAGGGCTTTAGTGCCAACAAACACCGCTTTAATAAGACGCATTTACATTGATATGAGACGCTGGTTTTTCTATGATTCACCAACAACAAGGTCCTGCCGATGTCGTAAACTGCCCATTAACTGCTTATATCACGTATTTGCCAGAGTTGATAATGTTGCTGAGGCACAATAAAAGCTGCATCTTCGTGACTCATTGATTGTTATGTTCTTATGGGGTTTGGCAGTATACATTACTGAGATTCTGTATAAAAAACATTAATATCAGATCGGTACATCCGTTCTTTGGATTAAAAAGACCAGAAAAACATCCTGATGAATAAATGTCTGTGTTCACATCCTTCCCTCTGACTGGTCTTCACACCAGTAATGACACAAACTACCAACCTGAGACTCAGTGGAGGGTTTTTTTTACTACCAGAAAGTGACTAATTGTACCACAAACGCTGCTCACTCTCAGCTGACGGTGCGACTTTCGGCGGAGCAGAACCATGAAAAGAGTTTAAACGTGGTTAGTTGTACTTGTGGCGCTCGCAGCAGCGGGGAGCTGCCTTTGTTTTGGGAGCCGCTTTAGTCTCGGTAGTCGGGAGCAGCATGCCGCGCGTCTCTGGAGCTTCTTCATCTTGTGGAATAATTAATGGATGGGGAGCAATTAATGAATAATGAAGAAATATAATCTGAGTAATTACTATCCCAAACACAGGATTAACTGCCATCGTCAGGGGTGTTCGACTCATATACACCAATAATTATAATTATTTACTCTTAAGCCGCAATAAGACAAGAATTATTCTCTATTTAAGCAGTTCTGCACTTTTACTAGTCACAGCATAGGATATCCTGTTACTTGTCTGGCTCCTTTACTATGTGAGAGAAAATTCAAAGGAACAGGTAGCACATGTTGCACCCATCAGGCCCCCCCCAGGCCCCCCCCAGGCCTCCCCCACCCGCACGGACGTCTGCATTAATGCCGCTTTAATTAAGCACCCGAAATTGCATTGAAGCTCTGAGCCAGATGTGATCTAATTTCCTCTGTATCCTCGACACACAAATTTATAGATTATGTTAATCCAACACTTACTGTCGATTCTAAAGTGTCGTCAGCAGCTCCAATCAAATTACAGAAGCGCTTTGATTGCTGGTGTCAATAAACCTGAAAATTCTAATGGTGTTTCACCTCAATTACCATGAAAATTAACACTCAAAAAATGCAAATTAATTCATCATACACACTCAATTGAATACTATGATGAACTCAACGACATTACATAAGCTTTCCTTCAGACATGATTTTCTCTCATCTGAACCCAATCTTTTTAAATTACATTCACGTATGAGGGCAGAAAAACGCTTTCATTTTCTTCCATCAGATTTAAAGCATCTCGGTGGATGAGAGGCGGGTATTCAGCCATGCCAGATATATCAAAGAAGTGAAATTCACAGTTGGACAGACATAACATTTTAAGATTAAAGTAGGATAATGCTCAGAGGAAGTGAAGGAGCTGAAGAAAAAAGTTCAACAAAGTGAGAGAATCGTCACTAAAAATCTTGCTAGCACCAGTTAAAGCCTAATCAGCGAGTCTCCCTCCTGAGCCGTTTACTAAATTTTGCACACAGAATGCAGAATGCGATCCGGCCGCATATCAATTTAGCGTCACGCTGAAAAGCCTCTTATCCGGCCAAATGTCTGGATGTCCGAGCGCTGACGGCTGTAGGAAAAGTGCCGTCTGAGCTCCAACGAAGAAGGCGCCGCCGCCGCCGCTGCCTAACCTCATTAAAAATGACGGACGCAGGTGTCAAACGCCCGCCGACGCGCTCCGACTGGGCTGAGATCAAGGGTAGGTGATATTACCGGCGCCATGAAACAGGTGTTTCACAGCAACCGCCGACCACGCGAGATAAATGCATGAAATAGACCTCTTGGAAACGACTGCGGCATTTTCATAAATAGCAGATTACCTGCTGTTGTCTCTGGGGTGGAGGGAGAGGCGACGTGACATATTATGATTGCAAGTCTCCGTCACCGGCTGACCCCGGCGGTTATTAAGCCTCCGCTGTGGACTCTCCAGGGAATAATCAGCCGCCGCAGAGGGTGGTGCATCCTCTTTGCATTTCCTTTGTGCCCAGACGGCTGATTGCAGGTGTGGGGAGAGCTGTCATTCCGCATGCTGTCACACACGCTGATGGAACTCTGCTGTCCCGGCAGAGTTCCTTAGCCAAACACGGACAGGACACGAGCCTCGTTTTCCTCAGCGATACGCTACACAGAAATATCGCCTTAATTGAGCTCCAGCTGGTTGCTTTTTTTCCCTCCTTAGAAAGGGAAGTGCTCTCCTCAGTGCAGCAGATGAATAAAAGTGCACACAGCTTTGTATTTCCGTTCTACACTGACAGCTTGAAAACAAAATTGTGTGGCGGCTCCATGTTGCTTGTTTGAGCGCTGAAGAAAACACAACACATGGCAAACCCAGCAAGGTCCAGTGCCAGAAGGGCTGCGGAGGTGCTGGGTTGAGTGGTAAAAAATTATTTGTAAAAAAAAAGAATAAAATAAAATAAAATGAAATGAAAATCATGCAATCTGAAGGTGCTCAACAGCGGGTGAGAAGGGACCAAAAAAAGAGAAAAAAGAAGAAGTGAGTAGACGAAAGCTCGGTAGATGGGAGCAGTTTTTGGGGAGCGGAACAGGTTTAAAAGCAGCGTGTCGAGCAGCGTGTGTTGCCGGGCGCCTCTGTCATGGCTGGTTTATCAGCCGCTCTGGGGTGGCAGCCTGTAAAACCCAAACGCACTTTGAGAGGCTGGTCTGACCCGACAGGAGGAAAAGCTTGGGATCCCGTAAAATATGGGCACCTTTGATGTTAAAACAGCAACCTCTATATACTATAACACTAGTAGTTGGAGAGGAACAGGATCCTCTGTCCCACTGGATACTCTAATTCATATATGATATTGGAAAAAACGCCTCCAACATCAGACGCAACTTCAATCACCCTCCAACAGTCTGCAGCAGCGTTGTGCTCTAGCACACCGTCGAGAAACTGATCCCAGCTTTATTAAGTATTTTAAAGGCTCCACATTCCTTTTGCCCACTGAAACAAAAAGACAGGAGACATTTTCAAAAGTATGCCACACACTGTTTAGATTAATTTCCTCCCTTCCAGGCAGGCATTGGTTTCACTTCGCTGCGGTACAGTGCGCTATAAAAATAAACCTGTAGAGAGTTCATTTTGTGGGCTTTAGTTTCCCTTTCAAAGTTACATAATTGCAGAGTGGAGGCTGCTGCCAGCTGAGGCTCGCCATTGCACCGCCGACACCGCTGTCAAAAACCCCGGCGCCACAAAAAACAGAGTTTTCTCCAGCTCGCTCACGTTGCGACCTCATGCCGTGACCAAGAACGTTTCAGTGCCTCAGGATCAAGGGCTTGCAAAAAAAACAAAAAAAAAGCACAAAGGTACAACGTAAAAAAGATGCAAGTTCCACAATTTTAGAAATAAAGGCAGTTCTCATCAAAAGCCACATCGGCCTCACAAATGGCTCTTATCTGTGTTGGCAACCAATTGTTGTGTAAAATATTTGGCAAAAAAAGTCAAACTCATTGTGCATCAATCAGAGTCTCCATCAGTACCATCCCAAGATTTAACAGCAAAAATGCCTGCTCCAATTGGATTCCGCGAGTATAAACCGGAGAAAATGAGGAAAACATGCAACAGTTTCCTAGGAGGCGTCGCATGACAAATCAGCTTCTGTTTGTTTTGCGTTTGATCAAGAGCCACTCGAGCAGATGAGCACCTCAAGATGGTCGGTCCATGAAAGGCACACGCGTTCCTCACACAGTGTCTTTTCTATTTACGCGCCCCGACACTAATTTCCATTGCCAGAGCAGTGTGTGTGTGTGTGTGTGTGTGTGTGTGTGTGTGTGTGTGTGTGTGTGTGTGTGTGTGTGTGTGATTTTGTCTCTGCGGCGACGGGCCGTGATTGGGAATGTGCCTCCGACTGCAGCTGCTGGGACTCATGATTTAATCAGGAAGAGACACACTTCTGACTGTGTGTCTGTGTGGTCTGCTCCCGCTGCTGCCATCCTTGTTTCTTTTTTTCCTTGCCTATCTCCTTGACTCCTTCCTAGCCCTCTATCCTCTGCAACCTCTTAAAAAAAAATCCATCTGTCCTCTAAGGATGGTGGCAGATTCATACGCAGGGGCTCCTTGTAAATAATGCAAGTCCCTCACATATGCATCACTGTCCAGGGTTACAACACACGCACTGGAATTTTTATACAGATACACGACTATGCAAAGAGACACACACTTTGGAACACAGCTCTAACCCTTGAGGGAATCACACAGATGTCTGGACACCTGGTGATCCATTCTAAGTGCTGCCAGTTGTCATGCCCGAGATCTAATTTACAGCCCAGATAAACATTTTCAATCCCACTTTGTTGGGGAAAGTGACATCAATCCCGCTTTAATTGTGAGCTCTTTCCTCAAGGAGTCCAGGATAATTCTTCCAAGTCTTTTTTGCTTGATATCACGATGACATTGGTGGAGATTGTGACATCAGTTTTTTTTCCAGGATCTGCGAGTCACTATGCAAATGTCTGTTGTGTTATTCAGTGACCGCGTTATTAAAAACAACCACGCTGTGTGAGTGGGAACTAGAGTGGACTCGTCATCCTCCTGTGCCAAACCAATAAAGCGGTGAGGAAAACAGTGACACACATGATCAAAGATTGACGCAACTCTACAGGCTGTTAGAAGTCGCAATTAATTGAAAAGGCTTCTAGCACGTTGACTGAAAGTTACCTTGGCAGGATAGAAACATCATCCGCTGTTCAGGAAAAACAGGCTCGATTGAACACTCAGGTGAAACAAAATGGCAATTTGCTTTAGTCCATCTTGAGCTCCTGATGAATGCAGAGCCTGGAGGGCAACAACCAACAACCAACATGGCCGCCCGCTCACTGGAAACTCTAGTGCTTTTCCTTTTCAGAAAAAAATCAAATAAATGCTCAAGATACAACACTTTACAATCTGACCAAGTTAGTGAAAAACAGGTATGTTCAGGTTTTCCACAAAAATAACATTTCAGACAACTTACTCATTTACACACCAAAATATGTCCTTTGAGACTCCATGTTTGGAATACCACAGTTTATAGCTGTTGGAATTGATGACAGAGCTAGCATTAGCATTAACAAGTACTGTGTGTTTGACAGCAATTTCTCTGTTTCATTTCTTGACCTATAAACCCAAAGAAATTCTGAATGTTGACAGCTACCACGGAATAATGAAACAACATGTGCTCCCTTAGAAAATGACGAAAGGATTTGGTGCTGGCGGCCGACTCTTGAGGCCAGTCCCACTGATGGGTTGAGGTCCCAAAAAGTAAACGTGACTACTCAAGTAAACTCTGTATACATTACCGCTGCTTCGTCCCTGCTTGCGTGGACGGCGGCGCACTTTGCAAGTAGGTCACATGTTCCTCCACAATGCAAGAATCAGAATTTTAAATGTGGCATTGTGATTGATGAGCCGTATTCATGAATGCAAGGCCTCCCTCTTAAATTACCATATAATTGCCATGAATATATGCAGATTGATCTGTCCGAGGATCGCACATCCAACGTCTTCCCAGGAAACATTAATAGTAAATGTCATCAAATGGTGCTTTCAAGCTCATTTTCCATGCACAATTCAGGCTGAAGATTGTCAGCTATTAGGGAAAAAAGGTACCTTTTGGCACAGGAGGAACATACAGATGACGGTAAGGCCTAATAAGTGGCAGCGATAATGAGAGAGTGTCCTGACTCCTGCATAAAGTATTTTGTAATCATTCCTTTGACGGGTTAATGCTTTCTTTAAGCAGCCATCTGTAGAATGTAATCAGTGTCCACTCTTGGTCACAGTCATAATTGATTCTCGGCAAGTTCCGGAAACCAAGAGATGACAAATGACTTGAAAGATGTGCGAAAGTGAAATACGGACAAGTAATGATGATTTATTCAAGTTCCATGCCGCTGCAGTACTAGTTTGGCTTTTTTGAAAACGCTTTACATGCTGCATTAAGACAGGATTCTTAATTAGTGCCGCATAAAATCAGAGCAACAGTTGAAAAATATCCATTAGCAGGAAGATCTGAGTCACAGTAAATTGACTTAACACCTGTGACCACAGAGTGATGAATTAATAAGGAAGGCAAACAAGTTTGAAGGGGATGAGATGAAACTGCGCAACGGTGGCGATGTGAATTTTGAGGACTCTTGTTCCTGCCACAGCGGAGGACGGGATGTGACTCTGCAGTTTTACCCGGAGTGGGAAGGTCATTTCACCGTCGGGGACCAGGCGGCGGGACAGCAGGCCTTTGCCAGGACTAAAATTAGAAGGTGGCAACACATAAGCAATAACCAGAAGCAAGCGAGGCTGTTCGCTTTTACAGAGTGACTGAAAGGGCAGCCTTTATGGCCACATTTGAACCGTAGCTTGTTATTGCTTTGTTTTGGGTCATTTAAGCAGGAGAACACGATGCCACTGCTACTCGGATGACTCCGAACAACTGTAATGAGACGCCCAAAATTGGTTTTGGTCTCGTTCCGGATGAGCAGAAATGGTGACCACTACAAACCGCAGAGTGCTGGTTGCGGGATAACAACGTTCACTGAAGGCACAGTTGAGGTCCAGATAATAACGTCGAGTTTCTCTGTTTCAGCAATTACTGGTTACAGGAGTGCAGGCTGCTCTCACTGAGGGGGACAGCAGACACAAACGTGGAATGCTTCATCAGGATCATCAAGGATCATTTCCTGATTAAGGACTCACTTAAAAGCGACTCAATTTGGCATGATGCTTTAATAGGCCGGAATTCTTAATTAAATTGGAGGACTTCTCATTTATTTCTGGGTTATTTGTGACATTGAAGGGACTGTAACTTGTTTTTAATGTGTTGAGAAAGACAGTTTGGTGCAGTTAAAGCTACAAATTTATAATCAACGATACAAAATCTATACTTCTATTTAGCTTGATACGTTTATGTTTTTGCTATTCTATTGGCTTCATAAAGCGCCTTGAGCATGCAGTGTTTTGAGAGGTGCCATATAACTGCATATTAAAAAGACCCTTGTCTTTAAAAAACAACAACTTTTTTGGGTGATTTTTTTTACAGTTATCGTATTAATTACTTTCATAATACAAAAACTAATCTGTGAGCGGCAGGTCTGAGTACACCGTGTTTATTGCGTAAGTATGCTAATGCAAAGGGGGATGAAAATAAAAATCAAAGGGTTTTTTTTGTCCACAAAAGGGACAAAGAAATGTTTGCATCCTGTGAGGGACAAAGTGGGACAGCTCATCTGAAAATGAGCCGACACGAGATAGGAAGACAATACATATTTGCTCTACTTTTAAAATATCACGTTTCGGAGAAAATACGATCCTCAAATGAATATTAAATCAATAAATAAATCTGTCACTGCGCGGCGCCTTCCTGTAATTGTTATGAAAGTCTTTCAAATGTCACCGTCTGTGCGCCGATCATCAAAACGACGAGAGAGGAGACGGGCCCGGAAAGACGGCGACTGCTTAATCAACTCCACAAAGAAACGTCTCCAGCACAAGAGCGAGTCATTGGCATAAAAGAACAAATGCGATCACACTACCGGGCGCAAACAGGCACAATAGCAAACAGGCGCCTGTGATGGTTCTAATAGCCGGCGAGAACACAAACACGCCGGCACAATACCTGAGCCACGCCGACACAGAGGCTTAGCACATCAAAGGCGCGTCGCGATGTTTTCATCGTGCAGAGAGCCAGCTGCTGTCCTGTGACACAACCGCTGCCCTTTGGACGTGGGGAGCGCAAAGCTGAGACGGGGGAGAAATAATAAGAAAACCAGTGTGCCTGGATGTGGTGCTCAGCTGGGCTGAAGTGGAGAAGAGCCCCGTCTCCAGTACAAACAAATGTGTGTCCATGCTGGCCTGAGATGTAATCCTCCCTCTGCTCTGTCCCACACCGGCCCGCCCCCTCCCGCAGTGTTTAGTCCGAGAAAATAGTGAGAGACTGACCTAAATCAGGACAATATTTTTTTTGTTGCCTGGACGATGGGCTATTGAAATCAGAGGCGGCTGTGGCACCACCGAGGAGCTGCGACCTCGGCCGAGCCTTCCAGTCGAGCACGTGGGCTCCTGCGATGACATCACACCTTAGCTCGATGGGATCAGCGTGGAGGCGGAGATGACGCCACCACGGTGAAAATCCGGACAACAAAACCTGAGAAAAGCCATTTCTCCCAAATGTGTAATCTCATAATCACATTTTTGGGCAGCGATTGGGTCCAAATCTTTTAATACAAAACTGAAAATAAACAATTTTTACCGCTCAACTACTTTCTGCAGTTAGAAGCCTCCATGACCGTGTGAAATATCATTTATTATTTACAAAATAGGCTCTCTGATGAGTCGTTTGAGAAGATATTCTTAGAATAGAAGTGTTGAATCATCAATTCCTGTAGCTGGTCAACTCTTTATTTAGGGATTTAGCAGAAAGAGGAGGCATCCAAAAACTGAGCTGTCAATTTTAAGCGCTTTACAAGCAAAAGTGCAAATATTAACGCCACAAATGCGGTAGGAAAGCTCTAAGAATGGACTAACCTATATTGGGAGTTCAGGGAAAGGGTTTTGATGTGAAAAAACATGTGATGTGTGTGGATTTTACGCACAGAACCATCCTTGCTTGCTTGCTTGTCTTTGCACCTCATCCTGAGGTGAGATTGATCTGTACTAAAGCTGCCGCTGCCTCTTCTCCTCCGAGGATGGGCTGCCGTGTCCCAAACCCCACCTTCAGGAGGTGTACAGCAGCCCTCTGGGAAACACACTACATTTGGAAGGAAAAGAAAACATGCTCTCTCGCTCTCACACACACACACACACACACACACACACACACACACACACACTTTCCATTGCTTTAGAGGACCATCCACTGAGAAACCCGAGTCGACCCAAACTATCCCACAACCTCTAAGTCTTCCTTCTAACATACCCCGAAGGCAGGTGAGCCCCCCCCTCATCTATACGTCCATACAATAACGCAAACACACACACATTCCAGGAAAAAGAAGAAAAACCCTTTCCAAATATTGTTCCAGTGCTCTATCAGCTTGCCAGGGGGTACATCATGATGAACGGTGTTTGCCTACTTGGAGGCCATCACCGGCTACCTGGGGAGGAGCCGGCCGCTCCGAGAGGCTGCGTCCTCCGGTCCCACCTGCTCCTCGGCAAGGAACATCCTCGGGCAACGACCGCCACTGCCTTCCCATCCAGCCATGTGGAAATCTATTCATCAGCTGGTGTAATGAGCTCACATGCTGCCTGGCCTACTGTACATGACACACACACACACACACACACACACACACACACACACACACACACACACACACACACACACACACACACACACACACACACACACACACACACACACACACACACACACACACACACACACACAAAGCCCTGGAGAGAGATTTGACTGCGTCCAAAGTCAGCGGGGGAAAGTTCGCCGTAGTAACAGGCAGCAAACAGCTGCCGGCGGCCGGACTTTTTGTCCACATCTGCACGCTTCTTTGTTTTCTAATGAGATTTTACTTTATGGCGCTTTTGAGGTCCAGACAAGAAGAGGAGCCCACGCTGTGAGATGATTTGAATGCAGATGGGATTAAAAAGCTGCATGTAATTGGCTTAATTCAAGTGACATCCATTTATCTTGAAACCGTATCGTTTTGATTTTGTTTTTTGGGTACATGTGAAGAACTCGCGTGTCACACGTCCTCTGATGTGCTTTGAAATCAGCTGTTGAGCTGCTGAAGATAATTGAGGCAAAGTCGCCCACATTGCATAAAATGTGAAAACAAGTCAATCAACGTGACATCTAAAGAAAGTCTCAGGAAAGGGCCCGAACTTGGCACAGCCACGGATCTAACACAGAACTGAGAGAAGCACTTGTTTCAGAATGGAATTACTTCAAAGATTATGACATTGTTGACAGCTACAGTCAATGAAATTCAAAACAAAGATAATTTCTTATGGAACTGGGATGTTGAAAAGTAGACAAATTGAGAAAAAAATACGCAAAAGATGACGAAAAAAATGGAAGTCAATTTGAAAAAACAGAGTAGTGTTTTTCAGAATGGAATTACTTTGGAGATTAGGACTGCTATGACAGCTATTGTTATTGAACTGGGATGTTGAAAATTAGACCAAAAAATACACAAAAGACTGTGAATGACACCCAAAAAATGAAAATTTTTAAAAACCAATCTGTGACCATAAGAAATGTCTCAGATTCTCCTCAGCCTCCAGCTCACTCGGACAGAGGGAGGCTTCAGACGTGGCGGTGCTCTGTGTAAGAGGAATCTCGAGTCAGAAGAAGATAAATAGTTTGATGGCGGTCCGTGCAGGTGAGCGAGGAAGGCTGGTCGAAGGTGCAGAAACCAAACAATGGCCAGGGCGAAGGTGATGGAACAGAGGAGCGAGCCCGCCACAACAAAACTCTCCTGTGAGGAGGAATCTGATGAGAAAGGTGTAAAACAGACAGAACCACCATCACCAGAGCTCACAGGACTCACTCTGGACGCTGGTCCGAGGGCGTCCATTGGCGCTGCGTGATCTCTGGCTCCTCAGCACCCCGAGTCAGGCGGGGATTTGCTGGTGCGGCGCCGAGGGCTTTGGTGAAGTAGGTCACATGCCGCCGTCCCCCTTCACAGGCGGGGGAACAGAGAAAGGCAGCGGCGCAGCAGGGCAGAGCTGCACAAGTCAGGAGAAAACTCCAGGCTCTTTGAGAGGGAATGCTTTCAATAGAATTGGATTTTAAAAGTGTGTGTGTGTGTGTGTGTGTGTATGTTTTTGAAAGCGCGACACACACGGTGAGAAAGGTGGTTGCCAGAAAAGTACGTGGGGTTCCTCTCCATCTGAAACAAACTGCTGTGAAGTGTGAAGTCAGAGTTCTTCTCGGAGACCTGTTTGGAGGAAAGTTCTCCGAGGATTGTTGAGCGCCTCAGATATCCAAATGTCTGTAACTCCCTGCTGAGTTCATCTAGCTGCATGTTCTGCTGGTTTTTAATCAGCATTTAATGCCAGAGTCGTTTCCTTTCAGATTTCGGCCTGCTTCCGCCGATGTAACCCAGCGAAGTTGCTCTGATGAATGACGATGAAGACTGGGCCTCGATGTTCTTGGTGCAAAAGAACCCTCTGGAAATCTAAAGTGAACTGCCGTTCATTTGGAGCTAGACTCTTTATTTTTGTGAATTTATTTTTAGAATTTATCCAAAGAAACCTACCCAGATAGACTAAAATACCGTCTGCATTACAAAGTCCACAAAAGTCAAGTTAATGCGATTCAAACTCAAGTTCCCCCCCCACCCCCATTCTTTTCTATTTTTAATTTGGCATGCCTCAAGAAATTCCTTACATTGCAGAGATTAAATGTAATCTATTTGATCTGTGCTGCAGATACGGGTGAGACGTCTCTGGCACCACTTAAATGGTCTGAGCGTTTGCACTCTCCACTTCCCCTCACATCTTCCCCTTCCTCTTGTGGGCCCCGATAAATCCGCATTTTAAATGCAATGTTTCGTACAATCATTTTCCATTTCAGAGGGGAAATTAACATCCCTTACATAATGACAACCTTGGCCTTTTGCTGTAATTGAGGCATTGGGGAGGGAGTAAAGAAAAACGAGGGAGGGGCACCGCTCATAGATGCTCAATGAGACCTTTTAAACACATCTTTGGAAAATAGTAAATCAGGAAATATGTATCGATTTAAAGGAGGGAACCACTACAGAGCAGCATTATGCAACATTCAAGGTGGTTAATTAACAACTTTGTAGAATTCATGAGGTTCCAATGTAATGGGGGGGGGGGGACCTTAGGTGAACTACAACTGGAAGTACTTCATAATGCTTCCATGAGTCATTACAACTAACTAAATATCTAAAGAACAAAGAATTATGACATTTAAACCGGTGATTCATATCAATGATGCAAAGACAGGCGAGTCATGGCAGATGTGGACGGTACTGAGCTGTTGGTGATGACATCAGAGTTCAAAAAACTAAAAACACCTTGTGAAAATGATCAACACCTGACTTCTCAGGAGGGAAAAGCAAATCTCCTTCTCTGTGTAGACTCTTCCTGCAACTCATTAGCTGCTAATATCTGATCTAAGCTCCAATTAGTTTTCTTTTTGTTGGAGCAAAACATAAATTTACTGCTAACTAGAGAGCAAACAGTTGAGTGTTTATTTTGTTTAGGGAGGAGAAGGGGTCATTAGGCGGCCCGTGTAATGACTCGCTTTTTAAAATTCAGTTCACGCAGGCTGGCAGAAACCTGCCCAACGTCGCTTTTTTTTCTTCTTTTTTTTTGTACTGCAACAATTTACCAGATTCTTGCAAATTCTGAACAGCGGAGCCACTTACATGTGAGGCCGATGCCAAATCAGCAAATATTCTCCCAGGCAGATGTAACAATGTATACTGCATATATTTCCATATTTATACACATTTATAAAAGACCAGACTTGCTGTTTATCCCGCTGAGACGAATGCAGAACATACCGCAGGATGTGTATGCTTTTAGATCCTTTCTCCGCCGTACACCAGGTACACTCCAGCAGATAGAGTGTGGTATTTCTGGGAGCACTTTAAAGAAAATGCAAGGTGTTCCTTCCTTTTTGTCATCTGCATGTGTTCCCATGGCAACAAACCTGCGGCGGCAAAGGAGGACGCTGGCCATCTCTGTGAGACAGCCATTTTATCATCACCCTTAATCTCTGTGTCCGCATGCGGCGGAGGTACAAACGCTACATAATTACTGTCACGACTGCTGCGAAATAAGGTTAATGAACGGTGAAGTGGAATGCGGCGTCCGTGATGGTTTGAGGAATGTTTCCCCGAGTACTTTGCGCACACACACCTGTGTTCTGTGTGTACACTCCGTTCATCTGCAGAGGTCAAAGCTTCATGGCCGGTGTGTCCTTCTGCTGGCCGTGTCCTCCAGCTCCTCCCGCGGGGCTCGGAGGCTTTCCAAGTCTACATGCTAGAGTGAACTTCTGGCGTGGGTGTGCCGGACCGCGCTTTACATCTGACAGCAATATAAAGAAAAAAACCCAAGCTAGATGACCCTCTGCAGTGGTCACCGTTTGAGGCTCCTCCAGGTTTTACTCCTCTTCTTTCACAATTCAACCAATGGTGGAAGATGGCCGCCCAAACTTTGAATCTTGGTTCTGCATCTGGGTTTCCTCTGCTAAGCGGAATATTTCCTCGCCACTGTCACCGAGTCTTTGCCCTTGGAGGGTTGGCTCCAATAGAAAGTACTGCTCTGTGTCAAAGCGGCAAGAGAAAACTATGATGATTGCAAGTCATGAAACTTAAGATCAATTGAATTATCCTCTTGTAATCATCGCAACGACAGTTGACCTCATCTGCACTTCTCTGGGTTGGAAAGGAAGGTCATATTTTGGATTAAAATATACAATATAAAATATGTGATTTGAGTGTTTTCTTGGTCTTTTCAAAGGAACTGGATACAAGTATGATTTCCCATGTGTGTTTAAAAAAAATCTGTCTTCCCTTAAATCACCATCATCATGACTCATTTTCCAAGGGCACTATCCAAATTAGGAAATCAGGCACTGCCTTGAAAAACATATGAAACTCACATTTCAAGACTAATGAACACATTAATATCCACTTTTATCCTGTGAGGCGAGGGCTCTGAATCTGCCAGCCAGCAGATCTATGGTTCACACCAGCGGGGGAGCTGCACTGTGCGGCTGCACATCTCTGGAAGGGGGTCTGGCGGCAGTTAAAGGCAGGGCTTTAGGATGCTCATGACTCGGCTGATCAAAGACCTGCAGCTAAAGGGGCTCTGCAGGCCCTCTGCAGGGGTGGTGATAGGTTAGGAGATTGAATTTTTCGGGAGGTTTCAAGGTCTTAATCAGCACGGAATTCGGGTGTCTCCAAAGCAGAGGGGAAGACAGGCAGTTTTCCCATGAAACTGCTTTTTGAACACTGATCTGTGGAAAAGTTTTAAACTGTCAGACCTTTTAAATTTTGGGTTGAATGAGGATTATAATTTAATTGACATTCTGTTGGAAGCATATCCGCTCCATTTTTATATTGGATAACTTCAATTTGTCTCCCAATTAGTCATTATATTATTGCAAAATCCATTCTGCAGATCACTAGGGATACTTATCAGTGGATAAAGTTGGGATGGACATGCTTTAATTACATGTTAATTCTTCTTCCATCCATTCAAGTCCACTACATTTTCTTAAACAATCAAATGTGGATGAATGACTGTACATATGCTGATCATTCATAACTGTTCACATCCACATTTTGTGTCAGCGTGTTGACGACACTACATTAACTTATTGATGCCAGAGAACTTTTTGCTTCTGAATAGAGACAAAATGCTCCAGTGGCTCAGGCAGCGGACAGAAAATTGCAGCTCATCTCAGGTCTCTGTCTCCGGAGAGCAAGAGTGAAGTCAGAATTCGGGCTGTAATCATAAAGTAATCCATGCATCGATGACAAGTAGACCATGCTGCCGAGATGGTCTATTCACCGTCCTGCCAAAGTTGGCAAAGTGGCGACTACAGTTAATTCAATATGCGGCCACACGCCTTCTCACTGGAACTGAAAAATCTGGACACGTCACAGCTCTGCAGTCACTCTCGGCGAAAAGTTGAAATGACACTCGAGTTTTGCAGCTTGAGTACAAAACTCTAAGAGGCTCTGCACACGACAAGCTAATGAGCAAATGGCTGAGCTCGCCATGTAAACAGTTGTTTGAAAAGACTTTAATAGCTTGCTTTGTCATTCACACTAATAAGCATGTAACATAGACGTAAGGCTCGATTGATCCTCCTTTGGAAAATCAATTTGAATGTTTCCAGAGAAAAGCTTTGAGATCAAACTCCAAAGTGGTCTCCTCCTGAGAGGCATCCAAACATCCAGCAACTGCAACACTGTGATGCACATCATATGGGCATCTAGGTGAGTGCAGTGGCAACCGGCCATTAACAAGGAAAGAAGACATGAGGAGTGTGCACTGCCATGGGACCCCATTCACCTTTAAAGGTGCTCTATATGATGTTCTACATCTCAATAAAGAATGGAAAAACGATTAGCTGTATATTAGCTGTGTTTGTTGATATCCAAGCCTTCTTGTTCTCTGTTTGGGTGGCTGACCCCTCCCCATGTATACAAAAACGAGCTAGTAGGGGGCGTGACCCAACACTACGAAAATGGAGAGGATGGTAGCGCTGCGTGACTCAGTGTTGGTTGAATGGGGACTCTCCAACGTCTGTTTGAACCAAGAAAACCCATTCTATTACTCAACCAAGTTCAGATAAAGAGACAGAAATTCAAAATTTTGATGCGCCTTTGACACATCAAAAAAATTAAAGACGCTATCACCAGATTTCATAGGACTTCCAAATGTTCCGCTTCAGAGCCATTTAGCTGCAAATTGTCGGCCAAGTTGGTCCATCACACAAAGGAAAGGGACTCTTCATCACCCGACCCCGCAGCTGTGAGGTCTGAGCACACCTCCATCCACCGAGCCACTGCGGTCACCGGACCATATATCATACTAATGCGGAGCCTACACAGCACTTAGCTTTACCTCTATTAACTGTTTAGTGCAAGAAAGACTGACTGCAGGCTGTCAGGCAGAGCTGCACTCCCCACAAACATAAATCTGACAAATCTCTGCGGCGCTTTACAGCTGCCATGTTGCCAAGTAGCCTGGGCCTAACGCAGGATTGGCAAATCCGTTTTTTTGTCAAAGATTCCAAGGCGAAAATGCCTGTTCAAAGGTTGCCCCCGTGTTTTATCTGCTTCCAGAGTAATTGGTTTAGAAAATTAGTTTGTCCACAGCCCAGGTTTAATTGGAATTAAGCACAAATATATGGAATGGTGTGCTGCTCCTGCTGTTAGATTAACCGGGTCTATAAATGTCTGCTGAGGTAATCGCGTTAGGGGGGAAATGTGTGTATCGTTCGCAGCTTGTGCAGGCATTGATATGCGAGTCAGTCTCTCTCTCTTTGGGTTGCAGGTTCCTGTGAGTGCACATCAGTTTAGTTTAACCCACTCCGCACAAGGTCAGAGCAAATATGTATAGCTTTCAACCGGGGATATAATCACCTAATTTTTTCCTTCATACCTGCTAATGTGTAGTCATGTCGATCACGCGTGTGTGTGTGTGTGTGTGTTCTCTCCAAAGAGCTATGGAACGCATTACCTGCAAATGTGATGCAATTTGCTTATTTAAGCCTCATCCACCGACAAGAACCCGAGTAAAAGCCTACAGAGTCGGCGATTCGGAGAGAACCATGATAAACTAATCACAGCAGATGCTCGCATGCATTTCAGATGCCCCCACCTTCTTGTAAATCTCTAATTAACACTGTTGATCCTTGTGTGTTACCAAATTAAATCACAGAAGATCTAAAGGATGATTCACAGCCTGTTATTGATAATAGGCTTCAATTAATTGAGAGCTCTTGAAGCATCAATCCTGTCTGAGTGGCAAGCACCCCTTTGAGTAATTAAACATCTTGTGTATTCAGTCGCAGGCGCGGCTCCCGCATTGACTGCATCAAAGATGACGGGTTAATTCTGTGCATGCAGCTCAGGTCACACTGCCTCCTTTAAAATAAAATATGATGTCAGCCCATTCCAGAGCTGCATTGTGTGTCTTTTGGAGCATTTTAGAAGGATCTTTGACAGACAGTGGCGTTTTGATGTGGCCGCAATGCGCTTCTATCGGTACAAAATTGGAGTATCAATTCATTTTGCTGTGATTTACCAGAAGAACAGTACTGTGGCATCAAGGAGAACCCCATGGCACTCTCTTGGGAAGCTTTTCACATGGAACGTTTGGAAATTGTTCCTTTTTTGCACATCTTACAGCCTACAGCATGTCTGGATTAGTTTACAATAAAAAATGATTGCTTATGAAGCATCTTGCATCAAAATCTAATTATCTAACTAATACAAACTATAATCATGTCAGCAGGTCATCTCCTCCGCCTCCACATTCTGCAGTTGGAGAGGTGCGTAGGCTCAACGAAGATGGCAGCATTTCACTCTGATCCGTTTCAATGATCCAAGTCCAGCTGTTCCACTTGCGTATCCCGTTTCAGCAGCAAAACTCATCACACTGCAGATGCCAAATACCCCAAACAGTCTGTTTCAACTCCGATTCCACCATCATTTCTGGCCCATAAAGCACTCGGTATTCATGGCAAAGAGGGGGATATGGTCAGATGGAACAATAAAACGGAGAGAATGAACACAAGAGTGGCAGAAACACACACACTGTAATACTTCTGCCACTGCGACTGACGATTGACCTTCACTGGCCGTGAATGATGGCCGGCCGGGGTCGTACTCGCGGTGTCGCCAGTCTCTGAGAATTTATGATACAGTGCGTCGTTTCTGACCCCGGTGCAGCTCGTTTCACTCGGTGCACCTCGGCGGGATCACAAGCACAGCTGCGATTGCTCTTATAATTCAATTCGAGACTCAAAGAGAGATATCCGAGGTTAATGTCAACACATGCCTCCCCGGCAGCTGTGCACCATTTGAGGGGAAGCGGAGCGACCGTCTAGATCACCGTCGCAAAGCTCGGGAGACTGGGGGAAAAAAGGGTCCCTTTACGGCGAGTAGATTATCGCTGGCTTATCAGGGGAGGGACTGTGACGGAGAGAAGACGGGGGACATAACGAGAGGAGGACGGCTTAAAACTAGAGTTAAAACGCTGATGAGAAGGAAATAAACAATATAAAACATATTTTTCAGCTCCAAAACATCGACGGCAACAAAACCAAACGGGAGAAAGGAGGTCTGAGATGGGCTGCCGGCGTGGAGAAGAAAAACGAGGGGAGAGAGGAGAAAAAAAGGGGGGACGTTGAGCAGGACGAGGCCTCGGGGACGGTGAGCGAAGTGGATGAGTGAATAACGAGCGAGGACACGAGGAGGAGGGGGATGGAGGGGGAGGGAGGGGGATGGAGGAGGAGAGGGTACCGGAGCAAGGCTGCAGCTCGTGGGACACAGTGGCGAGAAAAGAGAGTGTAGCCGCGGGGGCGGCCGCCCCGATGCTTCGTTCGCACCAAAAAAAGAAGGCGGGGATGGAAGTTGGCCCCGGGACTGCGAGTGTGTAACGGGAGGACGAGTGTGTTTGCCCCGTCGTTGGCGCTCCCAGGCCAACCACTAAAGCAGCCGTCCGCGGCAAACGACCCTGCAGGAAAGAGCTGCGTTTGGCTTTTTTCCCCCCCGCCTGCTCCATGTGTGTTTAGCATGTGTGTATTTGCATTTTTCTCTCCTCTCCCTCTTTTCCTCGCGTGCTGTAGCCGCTCTTCAAAAGCAATTACTGAAGCTAAAGTACACTGTGCTTGTTTACTATGAAAGTGACCTGCCACTCAGGATTTTCAATTATCGTCCTCTCTGCCTGCGAACCGGCGCCTAAACAGAGAGCGCAGGGCCGACGCCGAGAAGAATAACATCCTGTGCAGTCTCGCGCAGATAAGGCGGTGCACGTGCCGGCCAAAATGGATATGACTACAAATGCGATAACCAGACTATTAAAACATTTGAAGTGTCCCCCGGTTGACTCTATTGTCTGGACTCACAAAGCCAGAGGGAAATAAAATAAGACGTAAACAAAGTAATTGAATGATGCAAGGAGAGGTGGTCAAACACTGTACTATTTCAGACTATTAAACATTAAAAATGTGATTTTTCTCCTCTTTTAGACAAGTATCACCACAGTTTGGAGTCACTAATTGGAGCAGCAATGACAGAAACAATGTGATGTATTGATATTATCATTGCGAGATTTCCGTGTCTCCGTCCTAGCAGAGCAGTAGCTAACGGCCTCTCAGCCTTTGCATCTGCTGAGGTGTCTCTCTCCTATTTCAGCACTTTTGCAGGTTTTCAACTGTTGATTTCGAGATTTTCAAATAAATAAATAAATGAATTATGAAAAGCTGCTAATTTTACAACGTGAAATAACAATTAACCACTAAATGAGGTCTTCTCAAGCTTGCTTTCACCATTCTTGCACCTCAAATCAGAAACGATTAAAATTTATTCTTCCATCTCAAATGTCTCATTAGCATTACATTCATTGAAATATAATATCTATTCTGCCCGAACAGGTAAGAGAAATGCCGTCCAAAAAACTGATTATACCCGTCATGAGAGAGTAAGTACTAATTATTATCTCCTTTGCTGCAAATAGATGTGCTCCAACTTGCATTAAAGGGAACATAGATTAAAATAGATTTGAATCCGTATATATCTATCAGTTAAGAAGAAAATAAAACCGCTCCTTTGACACGGTCTGTGATCACTACAAACGTCCCTCATTAAAAAACAGCGACTGGCTGCCAACTTGCACGAGAAGTAGGCCTCGCTTTCAAGCAATGCTAATGAAACAAATTAGCAAGTTTGCAATTAATTACACACACACACACACACACACACACACACACACACACAAGCATGAGTGTGTTGCAAACAAACGGTCGCGTGGCCCCTGAAGAGCGCTCGTCCTTTGGCCGTTGGGGAGGCATTTGTCACAGTCAGGTCACGGGTTTGACCACTTTAGCAGACAAATGTTCTATAAAGTGCCCTTTTCGCGAGGCTAGAAGACTCTAATCACCTTCTGAGACAAATGCCTACACGTCGAATATGATTGCAGATGAGAGGGTGAAGCAAACACGACTGCGGCAGCACGCAGTCCTCTGCTCTCCTTCCACCCAGCTGCAATTAATTAATATGAAGTACGGAGAGACGAACTTGGAAGGAATTCGGATCCATCACAAAAGACATCTCGCAGCGTGCGTCACACTGGTGTATGCGTGTGATGAATGTATTTATGGCAGCAGAATTAAGTGTCCTAATAGGCTTTCTGACGAAAATAAAGCAGCCCCCAATGGAGTGCAAACAATATAACTTCCCTTCAAAATGTATTGTTTCTGTTGGGGTGATGCATTTCATTCACTAGCACCAGGTGATTTTGAGCCACAGCGCTACGAGGAGAAATTAAGCAATGACAAAAAAAAAAAAGGAAGCTATTTCAGCTCTCTGAAGTTTTTTGCCCGTATGTTCCAACAACTTTTTGGGTCATGATTATTGGCTGGAAAATCAGCCCTCGGACTTGGAGGGGTTCGTCCATGGCCCAGGTTACACCCCAACACCGAGCTCATTGGGAAGTCATTTCCTGAAGCAAAGATGATAAAGGTGGATAATAAATCCCCCCCCCCAGAACTGGATGATGTGCTTGTCCAAAATGCCTCCGAACTCATCGCCGCGCTCATTAATCCAACCGCTTTTGACGGAATGTGAGAACGTCTTTTACACTGTGATCAGTTGAAGCTGTCAACAGTAATTAGACTGCTGGTTCAGCACTCTCTAAAAACAATCGGTGCTCATCGCTGGGACACTCGGGCGTTTATGTGTGAGGAACTAATTAGAGACTTTGCACATTCGTCTTCTAGGCTGTTGTCTTGGCATTTCACATTTCCCACACGTTATCAATGCTCACGGCTGTAAATCGGAGCTTGTTCGCTAAGTGGATGCAAGCATGTACATTTTGAATATAAACAGAAGTAGGGCTGCACAATTAACAGAGTTTACATCAAGATTGCAATTTTTTACTGCCATGGTTATATGCTGATAATCATCCATGACAATGATATTTGAAATGCGTGCTCGACCCATGGCTCTACTGCATCAAGTACTTCCTCAACTTACAATCAGTCATCCGCTCAGAATCCCCATTGGTTGCCATGGTTTCCCATGACGCCTGCAACCTGCAGCTGAAGTATTAATTCACGCAGAAGTGAAATAAAAAGATGCTGTTCATAAGCTCAGGTATTCAGACCTTCTCTATTCACATTAATGCTGCGCCATAACATAAAGGAACTTGCTCAACGTGTATATCTCTTTTCACAAATGAATAATTGTGATCAATAATCGTGATATCAATATCCCCGTGATATGAGAATTACCGTTAATGCAAAACATTAAAAAAACAAAGATATCCATTAAGTGAGTGTGCAACCACACACGCTGTAATTAAAGATAAAAGCGCAGTCGCTGTCAGTGTGGTGCGTCATGGCAGCAGGCGAGCGGTGGCAGCGCTGGGACGGGCCGAGCAGATGGAGTCTCACCCCGGGAGAACGCCAGCGCTCCCCACTAGCGCCGGCGACACCTGTAACGCGGGCGCTAAAACAAAAAGGTCAGCAGCATCCATCCATACCGCTCCGGCTCTCTGAGGAAATCACGCGGGATGAGCTTGAAAACAATAACACGGACCGATAACTTCCCTCCGGCAGCTGCTGGGGGTCGTTACTCCCTTTGGGTCTCAGAATTAGAGCTCTCTCCGTAGTCAGCGACTTATGGTAGGATGGTGACTCGATGATGCAAATAGGCCCAGTGGTACCGAGATGCTGCTCTTGCTAATAATGAGCATCAAGGGCAGCGTGACGCTCGGCGTGTCGGAGTAGCGGGGGCAGAAAACGGCGATAAAATATGCAGGGGGACGAAAATAAAACCCTTGTTCATCCCGAGGTAACATATAATGCAAACGGTCGCT
>CAESWR010001108.1:490344-547311 GCA_903171835.1 Mullus surmuletus | reverse complement strand
AATAAATCACTGCGAGTGCTTCGAAGCTTTCCGGGTGCTCCCAGTTTACAGAAACTTCATGCGGTGTCTTTTAAGTCCCGTTACGCCCGTGCACGGCGACATGAAAGCAAATGTCAGCGTGAGTGCTGACTGTGATTTGCTGCTATTACAAGCCAAATCAGCCAATGATTACAAAGTGCATAAATGGCAGTAAGAGTGGGTGAAGTCTTATCTTTGTGAGGGCTCTGATTATGAAATTGATGTGCTGATTATATGCTACCCTTTGTATTATGATAATTCCCCCCCCCCGGGCTCTATGCGCCGAGTGGTGCTGGGAAAAAAGTGGAATTCAAAAGGCGAATCTGCCCAAATTGCAATTCATAGTTTTTTTCTTCTCTTTTTTTTTTTAGGTGGCGGGATAGGAAACACTGAATCATGTGGCGAATGCTTCTTAAGGTGAACGCTCTCATTTCTGGTGCAAATTGGCACCCGTACTGCCACAATAACACTACTTTGAGGATAATAAAAGAAGTTTTCCACCTCGTTTTATGAAGTAACACATCGTATACACACTGCTTTATGACAGGATCATTATTTTATGTGTATTATACATAAAGTGTATAGCATGGAGCCAGCCAGCAGAACCCCTTTAGGTGGCAGCCCGTGGGACTTACCTGTTTATGCCTACTTTATACTTTCTGCTGCCGCGTGTGTGTGCTGCTGCGTATTATTTTCACAAAACAATGTCAAGCTGGCTGAGGAATTGTTTGCGCAAGGTGGATAAAGAGCACAGGAAACAGAAAGGCGATGGTAATAACATTCTCAACTACTATGGAAATAATTCATGTGATCTTTACGGACGCCGCGACGGGCAAACGGCAATATTTCAGACCCATAGTGTGTGTGCCAGAGTTTGTGTTTGTTTTTTTGCGTCTTTGCTAAGGGTCACTTTGCCTCGAGGTGATGCTTGTAGCTTTAGTTTTTTCCCCTATTTATTTTATTTATTTATTTATTTTCCCCGGCTCACATTCTGCCTAAGCTCTGAGCCAATTTAACGCAGACCAGGGAAGGCAGCCAGGAGCTTGACCGACTCACTCAAATCCCTGTATGCGGCACATCAGGGGCGGAGAGAAAGAAAGAGTGAAAAAGTGGAAAAAGGCCGCGGGGGTGGGGCCGAGCGCGGGAGAAAGAGCGAGAAGAATAGGACTGCAACGGGTGCAGAGAGGAGTGTGCGTCAGTCTACTTGTTCCTAAATCCCCATTACAGCGAGATATGTGGAAAATCATCCATAATTGCAAAAAAAAAGGAAAAAAATCATCAGATAAGCAGAGTTTTCAAGTTTTCAGAGTTGGGTGCAGAGGCGCTGGCAGCCATATGCATTACCCTTTTTACGCAGCCATTAAACTGATGAAAGTATTGCGAAACGAACGGGGCGAGCCAAATGAATTCATTTGTCACTTTCTAATTTCTCAGTTGCTCAGAGGTGGCTGCCAGCAGCTTTTAAAAAGCGGTGTTATGAACGGCAATAAAAAAGCCGCCCGTGTCGGCGGCAAGCTCCGGAAAAAAGAATTAAATAAAAATGTTGCGCACGTCTGTGAACTCAACACGAGACGAGCAACAACGCTGCCGCCAAAATGGCTTCCCCCAAACAAAGTCATAATGAGGGATCTGTTAATTACCGCAAGTGAGCGTTAGCGAGACGGACAGAGGGATAAAGAAATGATGGTGCTGCAATTTAAATCTCGCCACTAACATCTCACATTTCAATTATGGAGAGAATGAAAAAAAGAAAAAAGAAAGAAGGCTGTATGCGGCCGGGCCGAGCCAAGAGGCCCTTGGTGCTGCAGCAGTGAAAAGGAGTTTTTGATGGGTTTTTTTAATGCAAAGACAGAAATGTGTATTTGTGTGCATCAATGAGGAGGAGGAGGAAGAGGAGGAGGAAGAAGAGGAAGAGGGTGGCAGATCCAGTGTTGAAGGAGATGAAAGCTGCATCAGGTGAATGTAGCTTTAAACATAAAAGATGCAGCCTATAGATGGCTTCAAAGGGAAGTTTGGGAGGCAAGTCTGTTTGTTTTCCATTTTGAAATAAATAATGTGGGGTTTTTTCACCTCACACAAATTTTAATCAATTTTCAAATTTTTACAGTGTAAATAAAAATGAGTTAACTTATCGTCAACCGAACACTATCTGCCTTTACAAGGTGCAGCATTGTTAAAAAGTACAATTTAAATCCTAATTAGCTTGTGTGAGTGTGCAAATAGACAAATTCTGAATATTTTGCGCAGATCACGGCATGAGCAAAGATCAAACATCATGGAACTACATGATCACACATTTGGAATATAAAAGTGCCATATTTGGCTCAAATGGTGGATAAACGGCAGGACTCAGACACATAAGTGTTGCTAATGGCTCATGATAGTACAAATACACTAAGATTGAACTTTTGACTCATGCTGGTTAATCAGGCCGCGGTCACTCGGCTCAGGATGACCAGTTATAAATAGGTGAAATAACTGATTCATGGTCCGTCAAACTTGCTCCGCCTTTGAGAGGCTGTAGGCAAGGTTCAGCGACGCACGCACGCACGCACGCACGCACGCACGCACGCACGCACACACACACACACACCGAGCATGAAGCAGCTGCACAAAACTTCCTGACAATCGGAGAAGGTTGGACTGACCTAAATATTTCTGCAAGGCACCATTAATTAGTTTTCACTGTAAATTATAGATATGTCTTCAACACTGTAGAATGATAAATACTGCACATGGAGGGACGCTTTTTGTTTGCACTATAGAGCTTGTTAAAGGAGGAGGAAACGAGGGTAATTAAATATTTTAGAAGTTATATTACTGCTTTAATTACTCCCTGAGAGAAGAGAAAACTTCTGAAGATTTTTATTTTTCCGTTGCAAACAACATTCGTCCAAATTGTATTGTTTTTTTTTATCGTTATCTTTCCAAAGCTAAAGTGGCACCAAACGTAATTAACAACCGGTGCACCGCAGCTTAGTGACGGGGTTTTGGTGCAGTATCCTTGAAGATGTCCCGCCACCACACCAGTGGGGGGGTGTGAGGGGGGGGGGGGGGTGTCAGTGGCCAGAGAAAGCTTTCTATTTTCATAGGGGAGACTGATGTTTATGAGGCAGGGGACGGGATCCGAACCAGGGGACGTCTCTATCTGGGACAGGGCATCCATTTCACACGGCAAATACTTCCTGTCGTAATGATTCTGCGGGGAGGAAATCAACCTAATGAGGTAAGACCCACGTGACCGGCCGGGGGAGAAAGTAAGGAAACGTTCAAAGAAAGATGAGGGGAGTCGGCCCGCTCGTTAATAAGCCTTCTGTAACAAATAAAGGGCTGTCAGGGGAGGCCTGGGGGCCGTTAGGTGTGTGTTTGTGTGTGTGTGTCACACCTGCTGGCCCGGCCCGGCTCCGACCGTTCTTATTAACCAAACCTAACGCGTCTAGGCGGCAGATCCGACGCTTGACTTTACATCCCCGCTGAAACAGTTTAGTTAAATTACCAGCGTTTATAGAAAAAATGTTCCTGTGACTGAGGTTGTTTAAAAGGTTTCCAGCAAAATAAATGAGGGGAATTATTTGCCACAACTCACATCGGCGGAGCTCTAATCAGGTCAGTCAGTTCACACTGCACAGATGAGAAAATGAACGCTGCCGACTCTCCGCTGGTTACCTGACGTGTATTTTTGGCCTACTGTCGATGTCACGGGACTCAATTATGTCAACAAACGTGGTCGAGCAGGGAGGGTGAAAACACAGACTGGTGTAATTATACATACAGTCGGGCTGCTGATAACATTTTTTATTTTTTACTGGAAATTTTAGCTACCAAAGCAGCATCAACTAAAAAAAAGGGCAATACAAATGAAAAATGTTAACAGGGTTTCTCTCATACACGCTGCTTTGATAAATGGAATAGAATTGTAGCCAGAAGAGCCAGGAATGAGGCTGATCTTTCACCTCTTGGATGTAAAATGTGGCCAACTCCTCATGTGAGACTGTTTCAGATCCAGAGTCTCCATCCTGGCCAAAACATGTGACCTTTGACCATCAAAACCAGCAGAACAAAAAAGAGGATTTTGAGGAAATGTTTTAAAATGTAGCACACACACACACACACACACACACACACACACACACACACACACACACACACACACACACACACACACACACACACACACACACACACACACACACACACACACACACACACACACACACACACACATCTTGTGTGTGAAGTGTGGGCGTACTCTCACAGCACAATGCACTTTTGAGGGGAAAAACATGTTTGGCAGATCTATCCAAGCATGCAAAAACATTTTAATCAATCAAATCCAACAAAATCCCACGATTCTCTCTGCTTGAGAATGTGACGGCTGCAGAACCGGCAACACCTTTTAAATCTCCTTTAATCCTTTCCAAAAAAAGGCAAAAAAAAAAAGCTGTTGACCGTCTTATTTCCTCTGTTGCTGCCTTGCCCTTCCTTCATTTTAATATCTTCATCCCTGTAAAGCACTTTGTAGCTTTGTTTTGAAAAGCACGGAAACCCATCATGCCCACATATGCTCCACTGTGGAAAAATAAATAAATAAATAAATAAAAAAAGCCCCATGCAGTGACCTCATCCAGCCTCGGTGATGCAGCGAGAGCCGGAAAAAATATAGTTGATCCCCCTTATGAGGGCGTTGCGTTAGTGTGACCGAGATAATGGCCTCAGTCACACGAGGGGAGCGAAGGGTTAGTGAGCAATAAGATGGACGGCCCGGGCTGCAGAGGCGGGCGGGGGGAGGCGGCGGGGCCTCGGCTTTGATGGCGAAAGCAATAACAGCAGCTGTCAGCCGACGAGGCGGGATGATAAAAAGTCATCAGAGTGGCTGAGGCGGCTCTCGTGGTGACAGACGCGGCGAGGCGGGGATAGATAAGTAAGTGACGGAGGGAAAAGATGTACAAATTCATGATCTTAAGTATATGTAACCTTTCCTGAGACATTTCCAGGGATACGGCACTTGTTAAGACATCGGCTGATGGCTGGTGTAATGCTCCACCTGCCCACAAGGGGGCACCGGATAAATCTAATACAGCAAGAAAATGATGCTTCAACAAACAACCATCATTAACTGAAGAACCTCTGTGGTTAGAAAATGATGATGATTCAGGCAATTAAATCAGTTTACTCTATATCACGATGATGTCCTTGCTCAAAATACAATGAGCAAAACCTTCTCTAATGATGTTGAATTTATTCTTCAGAGCACATGAGCACCAGTCCCTCAAGAAGTCTTCCCTGTAGGCTTCAATCAGAGATCCCCATGGCCCACCACTTAGATGGAAACACTGAGACTGCAATAATAGACAAAGTTGCTAGAAGTGTCCAATGAGTTTTGCCTCCACTCAACAACGACAGACACAAACCACAGAAGTTTAGTCTTTTCAATCTGTTGTCTTAAAAGACTTTAAAAAGCAATGCAAAAAAAATATTGGTAAGCCGGTTCTCTGTAAAGTTGGCAAAAAAAGGCCCATTTTCGGCCCCAGCCATGCAAGTCAAATGGCGCCAATACAGCTGGGCGATAAGGTGCCGCCCAAAGGAGGAACGAAAACATGCGTTGTCACTTCAATCCATATCGGTATTAGTTATCAGCTCAAGAAGTTGGAAAATATGAGCATGTCTGATGGGCAAACAGCCAACTGTTATCATGTATCCCTCAATTGATCACTCAGGAAAACAAATTAAAGAAAAAGTTGCCTGGACTCTGCGCTGTACATGTGGGTGTGGCGCTCCCGATCCATTAATAGGTGTTATTCCTTTTTTATGGTGTCATTTATTTCATGAGCCGAGTGTCATTTTTCAAATGGTGGTGAAAAAAAAAAAAAAGAACGAGCGGATGGCACCTTCAAGAAAAACCCATTTTATGAATTTTAGGCAATTACAGTGTAAATGGGTGATTAGGTTTGAGCTCAGCTGGACCATCACTCTCTTTTATCGACAATGTGCCCGCTCCGGAGCTGTTTGGGGGTCAAACAACATTCGACTTTCAGGATGTTTATCAATTTGGCTTCTGCTTCATCAGTAGACTTTCTCCTGGTGCTAAGACGTTGGAACTGGCATGCGCGGATCCAGAAAGGGGCAAAAACTGAGAGAAAGCGCATTTAATCTGGCAGTGGCGATGTCTTTTATACTAATAAATAATGTCTTTGCATTCGCAGGTGAATGTGGTATTTCTTCAAATGTTATTGTGAAGCGCCCTCGCTGTTGGATTGGTAGGAATGAAAGCGGCTGCCACGTTTATCGGGGGTAAATACTAAAAAGCGGGTGACAGGGCGGACAAAGCGCGCCAGCCACAAGCCTTACAACAATGTGCTTCACTCCGTATTCAATCGCCTTTCCTGCCTGTCACAAAACACCGCTCAGTTCCCCCCAAAACATCTTGTTGTATCGGGTCAGAGGCAGGAAGCAGCCTCCTTCAAGCTGCATCAAAGAGAATATTCAGAGTTTGTAAATCCCTTCACCTCTGCCACAACGTTTAATGCAACAGATCCAAGTTTGAACCGCTAAACTCCCTCCCTTACTCCCAACAGTCCGAACAAAAGAAGTAATTAAACACATAAAACTAAAAGCGAGTCCCTTTCACTTGTCCTTACAAATAGACTAATGCTGCTACTGTTTATATCAAAAAAATTACAGCAAAATAATAAAGCTCTGGAGAGCGGGTCGAAAGCGAGGCCGTCGCTCGACATCAATATTACATTCTATGTAATATTCATCTATGCGATGACTCTGCAAAAGCAATATTCTGTTCATTTACTTTTTATGACCAATGCAAAGTACTTTAGGAAATCTGCATATGGAAATGCTGCGTGATTCAGGTCAGGAGGAGATGGTGTTTACTGGGCATTTAATGGAGTGAGCGAGTGAATGGGTGCTGATTTGAAAGTTAAAATGGATTTTTCCTAATGTCACTTGTAAAGTTGTGCCTAAATTACCTGCGCAGCCAAAAAACATGTACAAACGCGTTAAAAGAACGACTAAATGCTCGTCTGACAATAATTATTCCTGCTGTTTTGTTTTTTCCTCCCACAAAATGATCTGCGCTATTTCAACCATATGACCAGACGACATGAGAGAGGCAGACCCTGACTCCGACTGGAGCCGACTCGTATGAATATTTTAAGGGAAAAAAAAAGTGGTGACAGAAATCATATTTTCGAGGGGGGAAAAAGCAATTGCAAGCTGGTGGATTGATGGTATGGGGGAGGGTCTATTAAAAAAGGAAAGCTCACAGCGACTCATTTAGGCAAAAGAGAGGAAATTAAGCCCTTATTAGGGAGTAATTCAGCTCAAGCTGTGGGAGCGAGTTCACGTCTGGTGTGAACTTGAACGACCCCGGGAAGAAAAGTCTGACTTGACATTTGTTGAGCTGCTGGGACACTTATTAATAGTTTGATTGGAATCGGCTCTAGACTGCTAACAGCACCTTAAAACACACAATTTACTCCATTTTGAAGAGAAGCTACAGACCTTTTAGGGGTCATTTCTGGACAATTGAACGCATGAAACTGGATTTGTGTTTATTTCTGCCGAGCGATCCAGTGACTTCAGGGGTGAAGTGCTCAGCAATGACCTTTTCAGAGGTTTGTGAATAAACCCTCCAGTAACGAGGGGGAGCCAGTGAAGTGAGGTCAGGACTCCAAAACATGAGGTCGCTCGCTCCTTCCTTCAGCCGAAGTGGAGAGTTTGGGCTGTGAAGAGGGAATCACACTAATCCAGATGCGATGAGACGAAAGCCTGCATAAGTGTCGCCAAAATTCGACACCGCGACTTTGGCCGGCGCCCCGAGCCGAAGGGAAATTGGCTTTCACAGCAAAAGCTTTTAGGTTTATCAAATTTGAAAGCAAAATTACCCCCAAAAAAAGATTTTTGCCGTGTGGCTTAATGTGCAGCTGTAGGGGCCCCGAGAGATCAATTTTTGTATGCATGGAACTCTGAGTGAAGTTCTTCCTGTCAACTTGCATGTAAAAAGCTCCAGGCTCCTAAAAATGGCCCCGAGAATATAGAATGAAAGAAAGAAAATAAAGAAAGTGAGAGGAAATAAATCAATGTATTGAAAAGGAAGAAAAAGAAGAGGAGGAGGACAAAGAAGAAGTAGAAGAAGCCTCTGTTGTTCTTTATTCAATAAGTGGAGCACAACACCACATCCCAGTCAGAGTAATGCTGTTTGTCCACACGCACACACGCACACACACACACACACACACACACACACACACACACACACACACACACACACACACACACACACACACACACACACTATTGTTGTGGAGTTACTGCTGCAGACAGATATGGACAAATGGTACTTCCTGTTCCTTACATATATCAGCTCCCTCACACAGAGATTCACACCACTTTTGGGCTGCGATGAGATGTTCCAATGGGTACAAAAAGAAACATTTCGGAGGCAAATATTGTTCTTTTAGCTCGACCAGACATTGATGAATAAGAATGTTCTGCTCTCTGACCAGCATGGCGGTGGCACTGATGCATTACAGCAACCATGGCATTATCTATGTGTGTATATCTATGGGGTGAGAGACATCTCAGCGCTGCAATGCTTTCAATGGGACTTATTTTCAATAGTGGTTCATTTGCCCGCGAGTGTGAGTTTTTCTTCACCGCCGTGCGCCAGATCCAACATAAACAGTGGTCAGTGAAGTACATTTGCGGTGAAAATAGTGTTTTAGAGTGTGTTAACTCAGAAGAAATTTCCTTTTACCACCACGATGTTTCCTTTGAGCTTTAGTTGAGAACCGCAGGTGCGGCGGTTGATGTTATCAGGGGAACAAATGCTTGTCGGGTTGCACAAAAAAGTGCAAAAATGTGATTATTGATGATATTATTGCGAATGTAACTGTCTTACAATAAACACGAGTACAAGAAATACAAGTATAAGTACTCCGCCATCAAGGTAAACTTGAATCACACATTGGTGGCAACTGTTTCCCATTGCAACTGAGATTACATCAATTAAGCAGCCCGATTTCTGAGTGTGCTGTGTGCCGAATGTTGCTACACGATTGAAATTGAGTAATTTGGACCAGGACGGAGAGCTCTTCCTCTCCAGTCTATACACTATATCTAAAATAAAAAAAAGGCAACCAAAATTGTGAAATATAACGCCAGCTCCGAACTTGGAATTATTCGATTTTAAGCCCAAGTACATCAGGTGCGATAATTACTTCCAATTTACATTTCCAAGACGAGCGCACACATGATTACCGTGACATATGACTGATTCCCAACATTCCCGTCTCCTGCTGGTATGCATTCAGTCATCTCGAGTTTAAGCCTAATGTGCCGACTGAACATCCCTAATGTGGATTAGCTATGCATGGTGGTGTCTGCCAGGAATCCTTCCCTCCCTAATGTGATATGACTAAAACTGCTGCCACGAGTCTGAGGGTGTGACTGTGTTTACAGGCTAAAACCATGCCTCCAAAATAAGGACGGCTTGGCTTTCTGTTTCAGACGCCACACCTTCAGGGATTAGACAATGTTTTAAAGTAGTCTGACCTGGAAAATAACTTTTTTTTTTTCAAAAGGGGGAGGGGCTAACAGGTGCTGCAGAGCCATTTTTGCGAGTGGAACGCAGAGCCCGCAAACCCTAAAAGGAAGCCATGATGAAGCAGCGCTGTGTTGAATAATACTGCTGACTGTTGGTGCTGAGATTGTACTTTTGCCAAATGAGCAGTCAACAAGGACTTTAATGATTCGCTCATAGAGAATTAGTGATCCACTGTGACCCGCCGGCGATTTGTCAGTGCCAGGATAACGATAGTCCTCAGTCGCAGGTCCCGCGGGGTCAAAAGTCAGGTCAACATGGCTGCTGTCATCATTGACAGTGGAGCCATCACACAAACAGGTCAGTTTACTACCGGTTTCAAGCTTTTCTAGTGGGTTTGGCAAGCACCACATAGCAGCTGTTTCTGTTTGATTACAATATTAAAATTGGCTTTACTCTCCCCAAAAATCTTTAACCATTATTTTTCAGAGCCCATGTCACATGCCATTAACCCAACCGGCTTGTATATATTTCATTTCAAGGATTTTGAACCGTGCTGTCCCTGAGTGACTGACCTTTCTCTCACTTAGCTGATGTTAGCACGTGTTTGCACTGATTACTAGTCAGCACAGCTCAGGAATGGTTAGGTTTGTTCAGGATCTAAATGGACCAGCTGTTATTTACACACCAAAATATGACAACATTGGGTTCCATGTGTTGTATACTACAGTCTGCCTGAGGCTCGATGATATTCAATTAACTTTAGCATTAGTGTTAACTGTTATCTAATGTAGTAGAACTTGGCCGTTGCTTGGGTCAGGTATAATGGTTGGTATAATAACTAGCAACAAACACGGCCGCAAGCTTAGACCACCAGGCGGATTAATCCATAAATATGTGATATCCGGCAAATGCCATAAAACCAGGCCGTAGAGGGGAGCTGTGCGTGATGGCATTTTTGACAGCAGACGTATTAGTCATGAAAAAATAACAATGAAAAAGGTCAGATTTTCCTTCAGAGTCCAACTATTCAGCCATCTGATGTTTAAGATTAGTGCTGACTGACGAGGCATAACGCTGGCCTAAATTGAAAGGAGTGAAGTGAAAGAGCTCACAGAGGAGATGAATGCGCCACCTGATAAACACAGCGAGGGTCTAAGTGCCAGTGTCAGAGCTTAGCTATAGTTTACCGGACGACAGCGTTGACCCTGAGCCACAGCCTCCGGTGCCAAACCACAAACAATTTCACTCTTTCATCTCGAGTAAATGGATGTCTGACAGGAAGCTTGTGACTGATGCCGGTGACTGGGGCCTGACGGGCGGCAGAACAGCGGCTGCGTCTGTCTGCACGAGTCTGCTCCTGCTTAAACGCCGCCGACATCAAGCTGCAAGTCAAAGCCCCCAGAGCAGCCTTCAAGTGTGCTAGGCAGGTATCACAGCATCATTTCAGGACAATTTGCCCCGGAAAAAAAATATAAAAAGCATCAAAACGGCAAACAAAAGAGAGAAGCATTCAGAGATCAAAGACGCTGTGTAGCATCACGAGACGACTGTTCTAGTGTTTGCTAACTTTTGAGGTCTATTTATTTCTTGGGGCGAATTATATCTGTCGCATGAATCACCAGTGACGTTTTTTCATGAGGCAGACGTCGTCCCTTGTCCCTTTCCTTATCACTTTCATCAAAAGCCAGGTGAAAAGTGTGCTACATTTTAATAGCGATACATTTTGCGAAAAAACTGAATAACAAACAAACATCACAAAGGCAATTCTGTCGTATCGCCGGGTTGGCTTTGGAACGAAATCTGCTTGCCAAAAAATGGAAAGAGGCCATTGTTTCCAAATTAAAGCCAGAGCACAAAGCACTCCGAGTTTTCAAGCGATAGCAGATGGTGGAATAAATGGGAGACATATTCAAAGGAAAAACTGCTTACAAAATGTTCCTCTGCTTCTGCAAAGGGCAAAAAAAGAGCAATTCAAACGTACCTGATGCAATGCCTGGCAACATCCTCTTACTGATTTTCTTTCTTTCTTATTTTTTCGGAATCTTAATTTTGACAATCTGCACTAATCACATCATAGCAAGGATTCATTTCATGACTCAGGACAATAATAAGGGATCCCTGTTGGAGCTTGTAAACACGCTGCTCGTGTTGATGTGGAGGTAAATCTTCTCGGCGGTGTGAAGCCGAGCCGTACCTTTGAAGAAGCAGTCCTTGCTGTGCACCACGTAGATCCGCCTCCTCTCCAAGCAGGCGGTTCTGTAAACCTCGCAGTGGTTCTCGTAGAACCTGCCGTCCGAGCCGCACACCGGCACAAAGGAGGGGCGGCATTTTTCCTGGCACACGCACTCGGCCCGCCCGCTCCCCGCCATCAGTACGCACTGCCGGCCCCTCCCACAGTAGGTCCTCCTGCAGGGGTCGCCGTCCGGGTCAGACAGGGCTGCGGGGAAACGCAGAGATTTAAGGTGAGAAATAAATCCATTTTTCAGCCCAAGTTTACAGATTCAAAATAGAAAACATGATGTTCTTGATATTCCACATAAAGTGACTTTAAATGCATAAAAGCCTTTGAGAAATAAGCTGAACTTTGGTGATTTTAACAGTGTTGTGAAACCACGACCATAGACGAGTGAGCCCATAAACTGCAGCCAGCGGCTTTTATGCCCCGAAAGCCGCAAAGGAAAATAAAGTTTGCATCACAGCAGGTTGTTTGCTGAAACTTTTCCCAAATTAAAGAACCTGCCTCCTGCTGCTTGTTTGCAAACTGAACTGAAGTAAACTTTAGTGTGCCGACGTCCACCTGAATCAATAGCAAGACTTTATCTTTCACAACAATTCTGAGCCACATTCTTGAAAGTGTGATCAGGTGACGAGCAGCTGTTTTACCCATAATAAACCCACAAACACAATCATGTTATTTTTCTGTCGTATTTCCAGGTGTGCGTAAACTCCAAACACGGTGAGCATCCACTCGGATTTGATTCATATATGAGCACAGGGACACGCATGTGCCGCAAAACCAATTTGACAGCGAGAAACCAGAGATGAAAAGTACACAAACACGTCAAACACATCCGCCTCCCAAGTTAATCAGAGAGTGCTAACAAGGAGAAACATTTTCTTAAAAAAAAAGAAAAAAAGAAAAAGGAAATCACGACCTCACTCGACAAATCAAACTGCCAGATGTTCCTATTAACGCCTCGAGGCACTCACTCACAGGAAGGCGCGTTCGTATGCAAACACACACCGTTACCTGTGGGTGCACTTGAAGGGAAAGTGATTTCTCATTCTGCCACATCTGCTCCAGTGGTTCTTCAACACACACACACGCGCACACACACACACACACACACATACACACACACACACACACACACACACACACAGGCTCTCCACACGTACAGTAGAAGGTGCACACGCCGCCACAGCCGCCGCCGCCACTGCCCGGAAAACACCTCGCTTATTCCGTCCGATTGAATCTATTTGCACTTAAAGGGAGCGGAAAAGCTGCTGATCCTGCCAGACGCTCCACCTTGGATTGATCTTTGCTGGTTCCGCCAGCCAGAGCCGGGACCCCGAGTCTGTGTGATCTGAAGGGGGGGTGTACATACACGCGCGTCGAGGGTCATCAAGGTCAGCACGACACGCTAACAGAGGTTTGCATGAGGAAGCTGTCAATGGTGATAAATGGCCTCATGTACTCATAAAACTGCAAGAAAGCATGATCAATATTCCTCCCACGCAGACACCTACACAATTCCTACATCAAAAATTAACATATCTTCCATTATTTTTGAACAGAATTAGTTTGAGGTCTTATTTTTGTGGACTCATTCATTATGTCTCTGTCTCCCACCAGCTATAACAGGTCTGTGCTTGCGCGCTTTCAACATCGAAATGGACTGTTCCAAGATGAAATAAGAATGTGTGGGGATTTGAGCGAGTCTCGACTATGTCTTCCGTCTGGCTGTTAACAAGCTTGCTTATTTGCATGAGAAATCAGAGAAGAAATAAAGGAACGTGGCGGCGCCGCGTCAGGAGAACAAATGCTGTCAAGGCAGACGGCGGAACGACGGAATTCTTGATTGTGATCGGCGCTTGACTTTTTTTCCCCCATCAAAATTAGCCAAACACACCCCGCAGGGGGCTCGGCCGCTGTTAAGATGCTGAGGGGGGGTCGGCTCTATTATCCCTTGGTGGAATAAGACTAAAAAGCAGGCTGGCTTAACTTGAAAGACCCCGGTCAGAGCTTCTCATAATCAAACTGCTGAAAACATAAATTGAATTTGCCTGCAGTATAATCATATCTCAACTCTCAGCATATTCAATAATGGAGGTAATGCACTGTTGTCAGAGGACAAAAGCCCCCTAATAACATAAAGGGACTGAGCCACGCAGCAACACACACACACATTCAACTACTCAAAAACAGACATATTGACAAACAAAATCCCTAAAAATGACTTTATATGATTATTCAGGTGTATGTTAAGGCGAATGTGTGGTGCACTCTGACCCGGTGGGGCGATATCGACTTCTCCTTCATCACCATTAAGTGTTGGGAATCAGCTGGTGGAGGCTGTGGGGTTGGAGGTGTGCCAGGTGAGTGGCCCGGAGGGGGCAGCGGCGGCGGCGCCGCCTGAGGAGGTGGGCCAGTAAGACAGACTCAATTCCTTTTTATCCAGTTTACTAATTGTTCTGCGTGTCTCGGCAAAGCATCTGTGGGAAATGCAAAGCAGCCCGGTTCCCTCGCGACCTTGCCGTTCATGTCAAGGTCGGGGACGATTACAAGATCGTTTGTATTCTCCCGGCGCCGGAGATTAAACGCTTAGCAACAACCGTGCAGCGGCAGGCTACCCACCGGTGGCTCTTCCTCCCCTCCTTCACCCCCTCCTTCCAGACTTCCCCTCTACCCCCCTCCCCCAAGCTCCCAGGAAATAAAGGGAGTACACGAGCTACCGCTGCTCCAAAACAACGGCAACAATGGCGGCGCCTGAAAAGTTACAATACACAAGCTGTCTGACATTTAGTGGCGGCGGCGCGGCCATGCTCATCCCCGCTGTAAGTCCTTTTGTCTCGCGCTCTCGCTGACCGCGCTGGCTGCGATTGAGGCCTCGCTTAAGAGGCTAAAAAGTGTCGCCTGATAATCCTCCCGCTCTAAGCTGCCGGCGCAGTGCTTAGAAAAGGGCTCACACGGGCTCCGGGGCCGGGCGGTGGGCTGACCATCCATGTCGAAGGCCTCGCGTCCCGCCTGCTTATTCATGCCCGGGTCCTTTCTTTTTCCCGCTTTTGTTTCCTCTTTGTCCTCCGGAGCCGCCGGGCGGCCGGGGAAATTCCCTCAGTTGTTGTCTGCCGCGATTGTGAGTTTCTTTTTTTTTTTTTTGCGGGTAACCCATGTCGCTAATTGCGCGGGACGCATGAGGGATTTGTACATAGTTGCACAAAGCACGTTGCTGCCTTATCTGGCTGACATTTTGACAGACAGAGATAAGTGTCCCATTTCGTTTCCCCCTCGTCCGCCGCGCCTAAGTGGATGAGAGCGTAACTGCAGGCACAGCATGAGCGTCTGGCTTTTCGTTTTGTCAAGAGAAGCGGCTCTTGTCAGTCTCGGCCGCTGTGGTGAAGACATCGGAGGAGGGTTTTTTTTTTAAGCTAACTGGGAGTCAGAATATGTCACTTCGCTCTCCAGGCCGAATAAAGCTCTATTTAGCAACTAAAATAAGCCTGAATGTATTTATACCTGAGGCGAGACTCAAGTTCTTTTAAATCCCTTTAATGTTTAAAGACAGCCACAACAGAAATGTATTTTGTATCTAATGCCGCTCGGCGATGAGGGGAGTTTGTTGTTTTGATAGGTCCTCCTCAGAGACTCAAAGGGACACTGCCGAGCTTCTTACTAATTAGGCTGGAAGAACATTTGCCCCGCTGATGTGCGACTCTCCGCCAGCAGCTCCGCCGTGTTGTAAACTTCCCCGATTCTGTGGAAACGCAGTCGCATGCCACCACAAAACCCTTCAGGATATATCAGTATGACACGTGCCGCATCAGCGCCAGCCTCGTGTTTTTAAGTGTCGCCGTCCCCTCTCATCTCATCTTTCCACTCGTAGCCGCCACACGTGTTGTGTGTGTGTTTTCCTGAGCGCGCCGCCTGTGTTTTCACAGCCCCAGAAAAAAGCTCCTTCACATCTGCTGATCCCACAGATCATTCTATTTGCTCCGAAGCAGCTGTAGATAATTAAATTCAGAGATGCGCCGTCAAACACTGTCTCCCCTGTGCCGCACAGTTGGACAAAGCACTTCTGACATGCACGCTGAGCTGGAATATCAATGGACAACGGCAGCCCTCGCTGCTGCTAGGTGAGATATGCTGCGGCATGCACGACAGATAAGAACAATCAGCTTTTGCTGCATTGTGCCGAAAAATGTAACTTTTTCTCAGCAAACAGCAGACCGGAAGGCATACGCAAAGGCAGGTTGATCAGACTTACCATATTCTACTCAACCAGAATGTCAATTGAAATATATATATGTAAAAACAATTAGTTGCCCGTCGGTTAATTTTATTTCATAGGCAGTAGGATTTCTTTTCACCTTCCACCATTAGCTTCTGTTAGTACACACTAACACACACACACACGTCTGCTGTCACTTTAGAAATATTCACCAGGTGCAACTCCCTCATCAAAATGTGTCAGGTATTACTCAGGATTTCACCGTTTTGTTCTTTGTCTGAGCTTCTTTGCGCAGTTTCTGTGAGAAAGTAGCGAAACTGGAGGGATTAGAGATGAGCTGCACCCCTCTGACTTCTGAGCTGGTTTGCTGTTGTCTGACTCGCCCTGTAAGTCACACTGAGCACCATCGGCAGCAGACTGGGGTCGTTCCAAATACAATAACTGCAATTATCCTTATCAGGCACATTGTTGGGAACTCTGCCTCCATACAAATGCACAAACTGTTGGATATGGGCATTAAACCACCACACCTTTAGTTGGCTGAGCACATTTCCACAAATCTCTGCATCTTTTGTAAGAAAAAAAGAGAATGAAAAGCATGGATGACGGCCCAAAACCGCCAGTTATGATGTAAACATGTTGCTGTGCCTGCCAGAGTTCTCCAGCCGTTCTATTATAAGCGCGGTGTTTCGCATCCTAAGGAGGTCTGGACAGGTCGGGGTGCTAGCTCTGCTCGGAGGTCTTAACCTGCAACAACATGGAGGTTGTGTTTTAGCTCCAATTTCAACCAGTTTCCATCAACGTCATCACACACAAAAGAAACCACAGTTTTCCTGATGCTTGTCAGTTTTCTTCTGCTTTCTTGTTGTCACTTTTTTGTGTTATCTCCAACAATGATCTATATTCATGAGTTCTGTGTGCCATCATCATCATTATAAAAACAGAAAAAGAGAAAATCAAACTGCTTTTCCCACACGGTCCCATCTTGAGAGATGAGAGCACCAACGCTACCAGCGATGTGAAGTAACTCACGAAGACAATTACATTTAATATTAATTGACCTGACCAAAGCCATTTTTCTCCATTAAGCACCGCAAATTACTTATTACCTTGATGACCTCTTTCTTAATGGCAGGTTAGCCACTACCTCGGTGGTCACCGCGCGTGATGGAGTGGATTGAGCGACTTGTTTTAGTGGAGATGTGAACTCAGGGAGCAGACTGTTAATGAGGGGGGACCTATAGGCTGGGACTCGTGTTGGCACCTCAGGGCTCGCAGGCTACTGGCCAAAGAGGAGGAGACTCCCAGTGGAGGCCGGGATGTGCCAGTAAAATAATATTCTGTGAGTGTTAACCGGGAATACCAGAGGGGAAAAGCTGCGCATGGATCCAAATATACTCAGATGTGATGATGTAGAGATCCAGCAGCTCACAATTATCTGACTTTTCGGGTTTGATTCATAAAATGTTGTTTCCTAATAGCAGCCGACAATCGATAAAATGTCCTCTGATGGCATTAGGAAGGCGAAGAAAAAGAAGCCCTCGCTGATTTCTGAAGAGGATGGGAGGCTGATGGCAAGATTAAAAGGAAGTAGTCATAGCTGATTAAGTGTACTTGTCAAGTCCCCTTTTTCCCGCCACATGCTGACTCTGTTTTCCTCCCGTCTTGATGCCTCCGTCGCCCAAACACACCCCTCCCGATTGGATTATCGATCGAGCGAGATGCAAATGGAGGAAGTAATCAAGTGAAATGCCGAGCCGGATGCTGCTGCCGCTGCTGCTGTTTATGAGGTCTTACTGTGTGTTGGGACACATGTAATGTGATTACTTCTTCTGTAATTAAGAAAGTAAAAGATGTAATTTACTTTGTTGCTGCCATGAAAACCAATATGTCCCGATTCATCTGCAGCGACAGAGGTGAATGACTCTGACTCTGAGTGTGTATAATTGTAAGAAGAAGAGGAGTCAGAGGATGAGGAGTGCGAACACATGGCGGAAAGAATAAGAAAAGTGGAGGAAACATAAAATAGGAGGCCCAGGACGAGACTGGAAAATAGGCTGCAGAAATAAGAGATGTGATTTCAAAGCAAAAGAAGCAATGCAAGAAACCGGAAAAAAACTGAGCCAAAAACATGCCAATCTCCACTAGTGAATACACATAAAATGACAAACAGCTAAAACATGTCCCATCTCAAGCTGCATCTTGTTCATCTTTAGGTCAAAGATCTCGGGTTAAGACTTTTTTCCATAAAAAAAATCCCTCAGAGGAAAGCGGTCGGTGTAGTTTGGCGGAGTTGGAGGGTAGAGCTGTTTTTTGTTTCCTTTTGTGCTGTGTGACGATTTAAATATCATAATGTATTTGGAAATAGCTCAACTCAGAAAAACATCTCGACCCACTCAGAAGCCCGGAGAAGGCGGCAAGATGGATTGTTTAACCGGAACTTATGTTAGAATATTTTTATTGTAATACAGTGAGCCTATTTTGGTGAGGCAGAGGCTGCTAAAGAGGCTCTATTACGGTTTGAAAGACGCATTAGTTTGTTTTCTTGTCCTCGCTTTGCACTTGTTTGCGTATGTGGCATATTTATGGCGATCTTCTGGACAATGAAATTCAATTTATTAAGGCTCTAAATGATGAGGTGGAGATTTGGTTCTAAAGGAGATGATGAGTCAACCTGCTGACCTGTTGATACAAGTTTGATGGTAGAACTGGGCCTCCACAGACTTGAGACACTCAACCAGACAAAATGGTGGGTTCATGCCTGTATTGATATTCTCATCCTTTTGTATCTGCCGTCACACCACCGAAAGGCTTATTCCTCTCGAGGGGCCAAGGTGTAAGTGCCGCTCCGTGCTACATTGAACTGATGGTTTGTTTGTGATTGGCGAGAGGGCTCGGCCGCCGTCCACAAGCAGGTCCTTGTTATAGAGACGTGATGGAAAAGCTACGCCCGGTTTTAGGAATTCATCTCTTTTCAGAATCCTGATGATCTCATTGTGTCTTTCTTTTGGATGGACTCTGAAGCCGAATTCCTAGTGAGAAGCAAGTCAGGCGACGTGCTGCTGACCTTGAGGCGCCGTCAAACAAAGCACAGTTAGCATTTTTGGATGGTTACCTTCTATCATGTCAGTAATATCTCACTCTTTGAAGAGTTTTCAAAGACGTTCCCTGGAATGTGCTTTGGCTCTTTACTGGTCTCAATGTGTAACTACACAGAATGAAAATAGTCAATGATTACCCATTCAGAATCAGGTATTAAATAGACAATGCAGTCGCTGAGCCGACCGCGTGTACCACAAATGAGGATCAATCACACTCGTAAGACCGAGTGGAGTGTTTACGCTAGAGAGCAGATTCGGTTGTGCAGATGACGCGGCTTGTTTTCTCTCTGCGACTTGCCGCTGCCCACAGGGTATGAAAACAACAGAGGGGGAATAAAGGAAAAGTAACAAAACAAAGAGGAGCCGGGGAGTCATCTGTGAGCACAAAGCTGGTGGATGAGAGAGTGAGAAAGAGAAAAAGAGACCACACCGAGCTGGAGTTCCCCCCTGGTTAGCGGGTACAAAGAAATTATTAGTTTTGGTATAAAAATCAGAAATACAAAATGTGACGAATGAGTGAAAGTGATGAGAGCCACATGGAAACCATTTTTAACCCTTCGAGGTGCAACACTTTTAACAGCTCATCCCATTGCCACAGAGTTTCTCACACTAATGCACTGGAATGAGCAGACGGCTTGATTCGAAAAATAATTCAAGCACGTGTTGAGACGTGAAGTGAACACTCAAAAAAGCAACCGATGGTTTTCAACGCTGCAAGCTCCTGCAAGCCACAAATTCAGCTTTACTATTTCTTACCAACTCTGCGCGGGGGGCTTTACACATGTGCGGCGGAAGAAGGCACTTAGCTGCCTGTGATTGATCTGCAGAGCTCAGAGAAGCCGCTGTGCCGCTCTGCTATATTATTTATTGCAGGTTTACCACCTCTGAAGCCGTAGCTAAAGCTACGGCAATATGAGGCGCGGGCATCCGTCCTCTTCAGCTGCCACACTCGTTTTTTCACATTAACACCAGCGTGGCCGCGGATGAAATAAGCTCGACAATTTGGTGTTTTTTTTGCAGTTGGTGTGAGCGAGTGTAGGGAGGGACTTTAATGTCTCCTGAAAGGGGAAAAAAAATATAGAAGAAATCCCTTCACTTCTCAGGAACAAATGGAAGGTGTTTGAAACTCATCGCTCTGCACAAGCCTTTGTAGAGCTGTGATCTTAAATCTTCCTGGACTAAATTACATTTTCATCTGTGTGTTTATGTGTCTGCGGTTGCACACGGGTTGAGCGAGGAGGAAAATGGGTGGCGAGACGTGCTGCGTGCTCTGGGGTGTCGGTGTTTTATTTTTTCTTTTCTTCCCCCATCGCTGTAAATCCCTCCTGTGCTCGGCTCCCACGACACTCCATCCCAGTTTATTGTCAACAACATCTTAATCCTTTTCGATCCATCTTCGGCCTCATCTTTCTCTCGCCTCTTGCTATTTATGTTCTATTTATATGTGTCTCCGCAGTATGTGCTGTATTTCTGCTGACGCCTCACCTGCGCCCCCGCCGCCCACCCCACCCCGACAGGGCTCTGGGAGAAGGCAGACCGAGTGCCCCCAATGGCCTTTCTCGCACTGTTGAGATGACTAATGGCCCCCACAAGGCGAGAGACCACCGAGTGGGGCGCAGAGGTCAGCCAGTGGGGATCAAGAGGTGACGTGGTCTTACAAAGCTCGTAAAAGCCTCCTCTGTTGGGTGGGCTCGGGCCCTCCGTGATCCATTCAGAGAGATACATATATACATATATATATATATATATATATATATATATATATATATATACACACGAGTAGTATGGCGAATGAAAACTCCTGATGTCCAATTAGAGGGCGGGAGTACCACCCGCCACAAGAGAGCCTCACTCGAGACTCTCAAGTGCAGTAAAAGTTTCATATTTTGAAATATCGCACTCCAAAAAAGTGTGATGGAAAGCTTCAAACATGGCTGACCTGAAACAACAATGGCAACTTTCTTCGTTCATGAAAGCTGCTTGTCAACATTCTTCTTCTACCGTTTGTTATTACGTAGATTATGCCACGTTCCATTTAACTCAGAAGTCGGAGCTGGGAATGACATCACACCCGAGTATCGGCATTCCGGTTATATGGCTTGTATTTCCCACATAACACATGAAAAACTAAAAGAACACTACAACAGCATTATCAGGTATAGATGTATAAAAAATATCATCCATACAACCAATTTAGTGCAACAAAAACTAATCAAAAGTGCTACATAAACAGAATATCAGAGGAGCTGATACTCAGTCGAAGTGAGGATTCTCCGACTTTCTAAGTGGGAATTCCAACTTCTGGGGGTGTTTTTGTTGAAACAATCTGACTCGGAAATTCCGACTTCCAAGTACAAATGGAACACACCATTACTGAATGCACAGGAAACAGATTAAAAGGAATATAAAAACATCTGATTAGGAGACTGCTAGGCTACTTAAGCTAACTTCATTTAATGGTTTTAATGGCAGCCGACTATCAGCGTCATCAATAAGCAGATTCCTCTCACACTTTGCACTCACAGCACTCCTCAGTGTTCCCGCCCCTGCTGGGAGCAGGTGGGAGCACCAAATGCAAAGCCTAGGTACTCCCATTGTGCAGTTCGCCGGTGTATTCTCTCTCTCCAGACCTGTCTCAGCATATTCAAATTTCTGTGGCTTATAGGCATCGCACGGAATCGCTAAGGCGCTGATCTCATCATCATGGGGAAATTTCTTTTGTCAGGTCCTGTGAAGAGACCAAAACTTCTCTGCCCTTTCCGTGGCGCTCAGCAGAATCTCTTCACGTGTAGTAGAAAAAAACCTGACATAAATCTACACCCTGATCTCGACCATGTTTGAGGTTTGACTCGACAGGCGACGCACGTCATCCGCAGCCTGTGGTGCACAAGAAAAGCTGCCGCAAAGGTACGGTAGCCGTGCCAGGAAGCAAATGTGATGACATTTTTGTTTTCTTTGGTAGCAAAGGATTCTGACGGTGCGACGCAGAATGCTCACACACACCAACTGAGGGGTATGAAATCTCACATGGCTAGCAAGAAATGGTTTTCACTATGGATTTGGCTTCTCTATCGTCTTTTTTGTTGTTGTTGCGCTTTTTGTGGCCGGGACATACAGAAGAAGCTGTGATTTAAGGAGCTACATATATTCTCAAGTCATCCAGATCTTTCCGGAGTCTATTCCCACCAAGAAAACCCGTTCCGTTGCCAAACAAAGTGACATCTAGTGGTAAAATACCATATCTAACCCCTTTAAGAGTAGTCAATCTGTTGATGGTAACGCCCTGAAGAATAACCTGCTTTGTCAACAGTTTGCTTCATTAAGAAAATGTTTACCGAGGTAATAAATCAGGTCGATTCTCTCATCTTTTTTCGTTCATTTTTTGCCAAGCACAGGTGCTGAACCTCGCCGGACATGACAATTCAGCGCCGCCTTCATTTTTCACTCAGACAAGCTCCATCCACATCACTTAGCCAGTCAATGCTTTTGATGCATACGCCCCTTCTTATTTGCAAGGCTACATCAATTACCACTTCTCACGCGGGCGTGAACGCCAGTATCCAACATAAATCACAGCGGTGCGGGATTGTCAATGTGAACGAATATCACGGGGTTTATGTGACAGGATAAAATAAACAGATTTCTCATCTACAAGGTTATAAAGATAAAGAAGAAAGAAAAAAAAGAGAGAGAACTACATCAGTGCCGCCATCATTTGCACAAGATTAGTATGATCAAGGGGATCTCTGTCTTGGCAGACGTGGAAAATTCGCACAAGATTAAAATCTCAGATGATCTCTGCTATTATTACAAATCACTAGGCGTCCCCCTGGTATTATTAGTCCTGTGTGCATAGGAGTTTTTCACTTCACCTCATCTCAAGCTTTTTCAGCCTGTCGATAGGGGAGAGGATGTATCCGTGCTGAATTACTGGAAATGGTGTGTGGAGATGGACGCCGCTCTGACCGCTATTGATTATTTGATGCATTTGTGCTTGAATAAACAGGGCGGATGTTTATACATAGGCTATATGCAGTATATCTCAGACCACAACGGCCTGCTGCATGCGTGTTTATTTATTAATTTCTGCACCAAATATCTACCCAATAAGTCATTTTGCATCTGCACGCATCTCACACTTGACCGCCGTGACTAAAGAGAGGCGATAAAGTGAACCATCGAGGGGGACGAGCCGCTGGGAAAATCCTGGCGGGACTTCACGTGCATAATTACTGAAGCGGCATTATTCAGATGGTAATGGAAATGGGCTGCACTCGCAATATACATGATGGTATTAAGTCGGAGCCGCGTGCTTGTTTGCACTTACCCTGCGAGCATTCAATTGCTGAGGCGATACACCCTTCCTTTGAATGTAAATCTCAATCAGCAGCAGCGTTCACTCTCTGCCTCAACTCTCATGCCTTGAATGCTGGTGGATGTGTTGCAGTCGGTGATGTGAAAGATTCAACTGTAGGCTTTTGTGCTATAATGGTTGGCTCTTAATGTCTGTTGTAAAAGCGCATGTAAGAAAATTATATGAATGATGAGTCAGCGCTTACACCACACGGGGAGTTAATCAGACTGATCCAATTAAGCAGAGATGAATTTGGCACCAAGGTTGGGATACCGCCGAGGAAAAACATGTCACAGCGATGACTAATCTTAGAGGAAGAAGGGAAAAGCATATTTTTGCTGCCTTTGCACGGAGCCTAATGTTTGTTTTTTCCCCAATATATTACTGGAATATTATTTTATTTAAAAGGAGTTGGGTGATGAAAGAGCTCAAAGAGAGAGGTGACGTGTTTTTGTAGCCCCACTGCCACTGCAGACGGGGCAAGGGAGATAAAGCCAGATCGACGGCACAACAAAGGTGAATGTGAAGGAGGAGGATGAGGATGAGGAAGAGGAGAAGGTGAAAGATGATAAAGACATGACCCCGGGATAAGACACGGCAGGTGGATTCAACTTGGAAATAAAAGCAGAGGAAGGAGGAATCTGGAGAGGCTCTGTGAATTATACAATAAAGTCAAGTTCTGGACTGAAATAGAAAAAGTCAGACCCCAAAGCATGGTTAAATGCAGGCCCTCCCACATTGGCTTTGTATTGAATTCAATTGCCCCCACACCTCCTTAGTTCAATCATTCATATCATTATTATTGTAAAGGGAAGGTGGGAGTCAAAAATGTAGAAACTTAACTGGCGTTTTCGACTTTTAAAGATCGAACCCTGGATATACGAGTTGAAAAACATTTTAAAAAGCAGATTTTTCACGGGCAAGAACGCTTGACTGGTAGGAAAATGACATGATCGTGATGAAAATGAATCGTGTGTTTGCGTTCACAACATCTCAGCGGCTCAGCCATTGTTGTCAAAAGGTCTCGTCACAGAAGCCTCAACATTAGCATCAATAAAAATGAATCACTTAAAAATTAATACTTGAGGTTTTGCACTTACACATCTGCTTTCATAAAGAATTCAAGGTCCTTCAACAAGTGTTAAAACGTTCCCATACCATCCTTTTAAATGCACCATCACCAGGACAACAGTCGTGACCAGCAGTAACCCCCGACAGACACCTGAAGAAGACAATGCCGAACCAGACAAGACGGAGCCCCAAACGGAGCAGCCCAGAATTAGAAGTTCTGAATAAAACATAAACACTTTTTCCCCTTCTTATACAACTGACAGGTCTAATGTTTAAATGATGATTTGCCTCAAGGTACCCAAGAGGCACCAGGAGGAAAATTGTCAGATATACCTTTTTTCTCTCTTTTATTTTGTTCTTTCTGGATTAAAATTGTCAGGAAAGGGGCTTTAAAAAAAANNNNAAAAAAAAAAAAAAAGAAAAGAAAAAACATATGCAAGTGCACAAGAATAAACACACACAGCAGTCACAACGAAGACCAGAAATAATAAAAAAGGAAGCTACTGAATAAATAAAACAGAACAAGCGCCATCTAAAATAGCTCTGCCCAGAGAGAGAGACATTCGGTGAGCGATCTCATCAGTGCTGCTGTCGGGTCTGCTCGGCGGTCAGGGGAGGCGGCGCGGTGTTGACAGCTGGCTGTCATTACTCCAGAAGTGAGGGGAGACAGCAGCCACGCGGCGCAGAACAAAAGCGGTGTGTACAGAGAGGGTGCGTGACGGGCGGCCGAGGAGGACCAGGTCGCCAAAAAAAGAAAAAAAAAGAGGTGGAAAGATGTAGAGGGGAGCGTGACCTTAGCTGACCTTGAGGATTTTGGATTGGTTAGCCTCGCTCCCCTGAGCTCGAATCAGGTCGGCCTCGTGTTCAGCTTTCTGTTTCTGATCGACAACTTGAGGAGATTCTCTGGATTTAAAACAAAGAGCTTTACTACTATTCGCACAGATAAATGTGAGGTACTTCTACTACTCTGGCTACCTCGTTCCTGGACATGATGTGGGTACATGTGGGTGTGGTACAGCTCCAACTACTCTGACCTCAACCTCTTGCTAAAGCTCTGGTGTCGAATGAAGGGGACAGTTTGCAGGTAATGAGGGATTTTAGCGATGGCAATATTTTCAAACAATCAAAATATACACACATTTTCGGGGAGTAAGAAAATATTGATACACCAAAATATTGCGATATTTCAGGACCATATATATATTCAGGATTATATATTTCATCAGCTGTTTGCTTGGTGACGGTGGTTTTTTATTTATGCCTCCAACTGCTTATTGGGAGCAGACTGAGCCATTTGGCTTTCCCGCTCCTTTCACTCCTCTCCTCTCACTAGACAAAAAGATATCCCGAGACGGGAAGAAGAGGGAAGAGAGATTGAGGGAGGAGCAAGTAGGACGGAGTGGAAACGGGGGAGGCGTGACTCCAGGGCAACTGCTGAAAAAGAATGGAGGCCGAGCATCGGAGGGACCACCACCAAGCGGTCAGCGTGTGTGTCTGCATGGGTGACTTCGGCGTGCACGTGAACACGAGGCGACAGGAGGACGTAGCGGGCGGGGACGGGGAGGGATGGGGGGGGGGAGAACAAGAAAGGAAGAGTGCAGAGAGCAGGAGGTGAGCAGAGCGAGGTGCAAGCAGCCTGGCGCCGCGAGGATTGAGAGAGCCGAGGCTTGTTTGAAAAGCCGCCGCGTTGTTGCCAGGAGATGTGGATATTCTCTGCATCCAAGTTAGATTTAGATTTTGCTGTTACCTCTGAAGGAGAGAACACGACGAGCTGCAAACTCCAGAGGACTTATCGGTTGAAACGCCATCGGCATTGTTTGTGCTGACTGTAAACTCTGCACACCAGAGAGCGACCCGGCTCGCACAGTCTCGCAACGTAAAATAAAAGCAGCGAGCAAATATTTGGTCTTTCTGTGTATGTCTTTTTGGGGGCAAATATGCTGGATTATACCACTGCGGCAATATAAGGTGGAAATGTTTCACAGGCAGGAAGCGCAGCTTTGGAAGTTTAGCAGGCGGGGAGGTTTAGACCTTTTGGTGGAGATGCTTCGATTCACTTTGGAGACTAAAGTAAGGATAAATCCTGCTTCTACAAACCCTGTGCTCGAGCGGTGGGTTCACAGTGGGGGCAAGATGGGAACACTCAGCTTCAATCAGATCACAATCCATAATAGATGGCAATGTAAATATCTTATGAAGCCGAGCCATGGAGAAAATGACTGTACTTGGGAACACACAGATACACGAACACACACAGGAACGCCACAGCAGACAGCGCCGCCGCAAAAAGCCAACATCTGTGCGCTGTCAGGACAGACCAAAAAAAAAAAAAGTGTAATACAGTATATCTATATAATATTGATGCTCCATCCTAATGGATCTTTTGCGTGAACACCTGCGTGTTTTTGCAGTTGTCCACGTGTGTGCTCAACAAACACGCCGCATGGTCACTCCCCAATGTGATTTCCTGGTCAGAATGAAAAATACATCACCAACAGATGTTCCTTGAATCCTACTTGGTCAGCCTTGAAAAAGTAAACAGAGTTGAAGTAAAGATCTCTCTGTGTGCTGGAGGAACTGTGGGAAGCCTCTGCGTGCGGTAATATGGAGAGCCTTTGGATATATGATCCTTCACAAATGATCTGCCTGAAGAGTGAGGCTACATTCTGAATTTCACATCATTGGACAGATTACCTCAAACTATCGATCCTTTTCAAATTTAAAATTGAGGAACCTGACACAACTCTTTCAGCCACATATAGAACCTAAAAAATGAGTTAGTCAACAGTGTTGCATGTAATTTATTTGAAAGCTCACAGTGTAAACAAGCTTTTAAGGCGGAAATATTTTAATCACCTCCCCAAAGAAGAAAAACTAAGAGATGGTAACCCACAAGAGTACTTAAAACACCCTTAAAAAAGCACATTTCATAGGTGGCCTACTGGACCAGTTCCAAAGTCTTCCTTTACTAGATGGCTTATTAATTATGAATCGCTGTTGCTATCTAATTAGCCAGTACGATTCTGCTGGCTAATTAGCAGCAGAATCGAGTTCTGTAAAAACTGGATAAATGTGGGTTAAATGATCAAAGCTATCAACCATTTTGGCTGAGATACTTTGACCAGAAGTGTCCTCTGTTCATAGTGTGTGTGGAAATGACAAGTGGGTGCAATGGGACAGACTGGGAAGTTTCGAAGGTTCATCAAACATCACATTTGTCCACCCAGTCCATTCTTGTCGAAGCTTTGTATCTCTTTGTATCGCAATGGCTGAGACTGAAACATAACGCAGTCACCACAGAGTTAACAAAAAACCCATAACTGCAAAATTCAAGCCACAGGCATGCGCACTTGCTCACACGCCGTCTATCCATTCGTTTCCGAGTCCATTACTTCGTGACATGCGAGTTTGGCTGCTTCTGAGAGTCTGTTCTATGCCGTCTGGGTGGTGATGATATTATGAGTGCAAATGCAGCTCTAAGCCCTGCAATGCCCCACAGGGGAGCACTAAAAGCAAACCCTGACCCTGTTGATCATCAATAATTCAGCAGAAATCAGGGTTAGAATGAGTGCAGCGCCGAACGACACATCATTTATACAACGTGCAGAAGAGACAACATCTCCGCCATCATAAAGTTTGCATAAGGCCCAGCCCTTCCAGTTAGCTGTCCACGAGTCTGAACATTAGCTCCATTACCCCCAAAAAAGGAAGGATGACAGTAGTGAGGGAGGTGGAGACGCAGCGGTGAGTCATCAACCATTCTGGGTCTCGACTGAGGATAGAGAAAATGTTGGACGCCGCCACGGTTGGGCGCTGGAAGCCATTGGTGGCTGGCGGCCCAGCTGGCTAACTGGACCTGCTGGACCACTGGGAACACAGTCAGCCATACAGGCAGCACGGAGCCAAACTTTGGACTCAAAAAGAGGTGCAAGGTGTGGGAGACAAATGGGGACAAGAGCAAATGAAACAGGGGAGGGGAAAAAAGAACAATAGAGCCATGGAGAATGAGGGTAGTGTGAGACAAGGACAAAGGCAGATAAATACCACAGACAAAGGTGCTTGTTATCTACCCATGCCACTCGAAAAACATCCTCGCAGTCGTTCAAAACACAACAAAGGTAGCGAAAATAAAACACTTGCCGACTGACTGTTGGAGAGGGGTTTTTTTTGGACGATTGTGTCCATGGCCAACTTCTGAAACGAGTGGCTGTTTTTTCGCTTGAAGTTCATACCATGAGTAGGCAGGACCCCAAATATCTAGAAGGATTCAAGGATTCGATCAATGCACTCTGATTCAAGTGATTCATCATCTCAATGTTAATTGGTTGTAAATTTGAGGTGGGATACTTCCTTTGCAGCCATTTAAGGATCAATTACCAATCTACAGAGACACCATTCTGTCCTGCCTCACCAAGAACCTTCACTCGACTTAAAGTCAGCTTCGACTGTGTACATCATCAGACCAAGTGCTCAACATAAGACATTCCTCACAACCATGTGGTATAATCCAACATTAATACTGTTTTGTTTGCTCTTGCTGTCAATGGCGGCACTTTACAGACAGCAAACAGCCCTTCCCAAAGCTGAGATGCTCCAATATGTTCCCTCTCACACAATCTAAATACTTGCCCAGGCGGAGAAAATTCTTTGTCTTGGGCGATGACATTAGAAATTAGCAGCTCTAAAACCACATCATTATCTACAACATTTTGTGCATGTACAATAAGCTATTGCCGCATCTTTAGCTTCCAGCAAACTGATGAAAAATGCCATGTTGGTTGCCATTTGTGATTTGCAAAGTGACATCCTGACATTTTATGCTGCTTTTGGGGAAGGGGAGTACTTTCTAAACCTGTGGGATACAATGACAGCTCATGAGTGTCATGGACTTCTTCATTTTTCATTAGCAAAGGCAGCAACACTGGTGATGATTTATTGATAGGGCAGCGGGGCATAAAGTTGATCAGAGTGACAGTTTGTTTTGCCCATGCTCCCCCCGGTGGTATAAAGGGACAGTCTGTTATCCACTAGGAATCGGCAGCAGAAGAGATTAAAAGAAAAAAAATCTGAGCAGATCATGACAGACAAAACTTTTTCTCTCTTTTCACTGAGAATATCTCGTATAATTTCACAGCCCTATCAAAATCAAGTATGAGTAATTGCAGCTGTACACACAAAGAGTTAACATGTCATAAAAGAGATGTCAATTAAATGTCCCGTACATGATTATTTGCCATATACGATCTAATAATACACCAATAACATACTTTTACGGCTGTACTCAACTTCACAGCTGAGCATTAGTTCTCTAAACAAAGCGGGGCATATAAGGAGTAAAATAAAGAACAAAGAAATATGCTAATTTAGTGTAAGGAAGTCTAAATCAATCAGGATTTAAGTTCACCTCTGTGGTGATTTACATTTAACAGGTGACTCAGATTTGCATTTTTATGGAGTTCCCTGTGGCCTTCGTTTGCCCTCAACTCCCTTTGAACAGGCAGGGCAGAAGATAGGGATGTTAATTATGGACCACGACTATCACAATGGGAATGATCTCAATGGCTTTATTGTGTTATCCCAGATAGGCTTTAATTGAATTATGCACATGACGGTGGGAACTGCTCCGGAGACCAATGTTTAACTCAGTAGACCCCACCTCTCTTTTTTTCAACAATTAAATTAACACAATCGATTATACCAAGAAAGTTTTGTTACTTCACAGAGGAGTGCAATCCTTTCTGATTTGGAATAAAAGAGTTTGTGTGGGCGGAAGAGTGCAATTGCTGGGCCTCACTATTAACTATTCAAGGTCGGAGCCGTTTTTTTGAATTATAAGAAAAGACCAATGTGGAGGTCATAAAAATAAAGAAAACGCTTAGAAAAACATGCCAATTTCACTGCAACGAAAGCCTCATATTTATGTCGGCACACAAAGTGGATAGAAATATTTCAGAGGCCACCCATTGATGTCAAATGTAAATGTGGTTGTGTTGGGACCCGGCAGCAAAATGAGGATAACAGAGAAGAGCGTTTTTTTTTTTAAGTTCCAAATAAATAAATACAATTCTTAGTGCCTAAGTGTTTTAACATGTGTAAAAGAATTGCTCTCCGCTCTCTATTATCAACCAAGTACTCTGAAAAGCAACTCATCAAAAAGTGGGTAAATATAAACTTTTTTGGTACCACACAAAGCATTTGGGTCATATATTATGATAGCAAATTTGTTCAGATATAGCTCATTAATATTCATCACTGCCAGGCTTTAAAAGTCAAATACAGTCGCGTGTCTGCTTGAAATTCTTTGAGCGCTTTCATCAAGTATTCCTTGTCACTTTTATAGGTTGTTTTTATTCATCTGTGGGGGGGGGGGGTTGACAGGATATCTAGGACTACAATGCAAAACGCTCAGACGATCATTTTAAATACCTCCAGGCGTGAAAGGGAGGCATTTAATTCCCACAGATGGAGCCACAAAAGTCAAAGCAGCTACAGTTACATTGGGAACACACACACAGACACACACACACACACACACACACACACACACACACACACACACACACACACACACACACACACACACACACACACACACACACACACACACACACACACACACACACACACACACACACACTTAAACTGAGCAAAGCAGGCAAACAAAAACACAAATCAGGACCTCAAACTACGAGAAAAAAGCACAAATTGAGCCACGCCCACACTTGCGGGTGCTGATAAGAAAATGCAGAAACACAAGCGGAAAGATTCTCATTTCTTTAGAGTCCCCCAGAAGAGGAGCGGGGGTCCCGGAGGACAACAGGGGGAGGAATGAAAGAAGATTACAGGAGTAAACAATCCCATCACATGACTCTTTTAATAATGTGCCTTTTCTGCCTTCCCTCCTCCTCAGTTTACATCCCCCCAACCCCCACCTTCTCCCCCCCGTGTTGTTTCCACCCCCCACCCATCTTTGATTGCCTTTATGAGTAGACGCTGATGCAGCAGGACGCATTACAGCGCTTTAAGATTTGAACCGTTTTCTCTCCTTGTCGTCAGTTGACACCACTAACAGCGTGAGCGGGAGATCGCTCGCTGAGGTGAGAAATGACTCAGAAGTAAAGCGAAAACGACGTGACACGGCGCTCATATGGAGTCAGCAGGAGGGTGAGCGATGGCAGCTAATGTGCAGCAGCAGTGTGGGTCAGAAAAGCGATACTACAAATATGCATACTGCAGGAAAGTAAGAATCTTGCAACATTGAAATGACAAATGAGACTGTTGTTTTTTTTAAACAGAGGCAGCGGTGTACAATGCAGACTAGACTGTAGCACATGTGGTCCGTGCCCAAACAAACAGGCCACCGCAGCGTCCCAGCAGCCACTGCTGCGCAACAAAAACACTCACCGCACCTGTCGCTGTGTGACGAGGGAAACCATGGGGCAACAAAGTCATTCCCGTTGAGCTGCTCATTTTTGTGCCATTTTTCATTCAATCAAGCAGATAAAAATCAAACACTTTACTGCGATTAATGAGCGCCATGACTCCTGAAACGTAATAATCAATTATTAACAATAGTATGAGGGAAGGAGTGAAGTAAATGAAGAGAAAAACTAGCAAGGATGTAGTTGTGCTGCTTTCTCTGGTCAGCAAAGCAGACAATTTTAAATTCTATTCGATTTCAGTTAGTGCCAAATCATAATAATTGTGTCAAAGCCCTTTAACTTAGAGCAGGTCTAGACCTTGCCCCTAAATGTTTATTTACAAAGGCCCAACAAATTCCCAAAGAGCCTGCGCTTGATGACAAGAGCGAGGAAAAACTCCCATTGACAGAAGAAACCTTGGAGACCACGTCATAGCAAAGGCTGTGCAAACGAACATGCTGGTTAACTTCTCTTGCTTCTTCTTCCATTGTTCGTTTCTCTTCTACAGATAGCTTAATGTGTGTGTTGAAACTTCCTGGAGAAGCATCTGGCTCTCGCAAAGAACAAATCCATTAGCTCATACGCTCAACAAGTACAATTACTCTCCCCTCTATCCGACAATAATATAAAGTTTCTCTGCCTTCAAGTTTTATTTATCACGACGCCCACTCAGAACATTTTGTCTGTGGCTTCACATTAACCTGCTACTCCACACACACGAAGGAGAATATAATTGCAATGTTCAATTATAAAGCAAACAGAGTACACACACACACACGACTCCACCAGTATCATTTCTTTCGCCGGCTGACGTGTCTCATGCTACGACTGCCGAGACATCCACGGAGAATAATTAAGTGACTCCCAGCACTTTTGGTCCTCATAATGGCTAATCTAAAGATCATTAGTAACAGTACACGCTTGACTTGTGTTATTTATTATGCTGCTCTGTTTCCTATTAAAAAATTCTGGCCGAGCGGTGATTGATGCCGCGGCACCTCAGTGTCCGCGAGCAGGCTCACTGTTTGGCGAGAGGCACGTGCGATTTTCACCAGTCAAGGATCTCGCTCGCGGATGAAATTGCTTTTGTGTTACCGGTAGCCGTCGTCATTGGCACATTATAAAACCTCAAGGTTGAGTACGAGAGGCTGGCGGGAAAACAACTCCTCTTTCCCACGGTTGGGAACATTTATCCGTAAAAACAGGCTCAATCTCAATACTGTGCTGCTACATTTAGATTGCCACAAATATGATCCTGGATCTGGCTCTGCTCCCTCCTCCACTGAATCGCCCAATAACCACTGAACCAAAATATATCAGCTCTGTCTTTTGCTTACCCACTGAAGATGCACATAAATTGTTATGAAATCACCTCATTCACTCTACAGGCTTGTCAAAAACTGATAAAGGCTCAAAATTAGACGCTGCTCGAACTTCTGAAGCATCAAATTTGGACGTGCAGAGCCAGTCATTGCAAACAATCGCTTCGCATTTGAGTTTGTGAGTCCAGATCGGTGCAAGTCCAAACTGAATCTTACATGCCGAGCACCATGTTTCCAAAAGCGATGAGCGAAGCCATGTCACAATGTGTTCTTAACCCCATCACAGACAAAAGATCACCAGTGAAACCCGTGCTGACACAAAATAATAACTTCTGAACCTTCTGACTAAATTTCCGCCTTTCCAAATGGTGACCATTATTGGAAAATTGACATACTTTCCAAGCTTCTCTCACTACGTATCTTCGCTACGTCAAAATCCTCTCTCGGGTGGTATTTCAACACTTCCATTGCCGGAGAAGGGAGACTGGAGGGAAACGACAGCAATTCCAACAAAGGTAAATGGCCAACCAAACCACCTTGACATTTCATGCCGATACCTCCTCTCCCGATTCATACTGCTATCAACGGCATGAAAGCCAACAGAGATGGATGGTTCTGTGGGTCCCCGAACAATATGGGATGCACTCAACCATATTACTAGTGATAAAAGCCAATGTTATCACCTTCCAGACTTTTACACTGGTCGACGGAGCTCGCTTTCTCTTTGGCTTCAGCTTCGGTCTGCTCTTTATATACACTAAAAGCTCACAATCGTCCTGGCAAGTACAGATTGAGTGATGATGATGTGGGCAAAATGTCAAAGGATGGAGACAGGTTGTCACTTTCAAAATGTCAAATGGTCAATGGTCAAAAAAGAAAGATAGCAATTTGAAGACTATTCTCTTACTGATGATGTTGTGGGAACTATTTAAATCTAGTTTGGTTCTTTGCTATCAAAAAAGTTCCTGCTCTGAACCAGATGACTAACAGTCAGTCATCCCCTCAGCTACTGTGCTCACGCGTTAGCATTCAGCAAGTGTAAACACTGCCAATTTCATCCAAATTGCTGACATTATTTATCAGTATTGACTTGAAAAATCTTTGTTGGAATATGGAGGGTTCAGCAAACTGTGACTGTAAACAGACCGGGCTAATGAATGAGCTGAAAAGAATGATGTGAAATTAATAGTATGTAAACACAAGCTCATTTGAGAAATGCTCTACTTCGTTTGGGAGCATGTTGCGTTTACTAATTCAAACGGTCAGTTGGACAGAAGTTGTGTTTTTTGCTTTAGTTAAACACAGCTGGGGGAAAAAAACAAGGCAGAAGTGAATCCTCTAACGGGCAGACACTTCTGCGACATGAAATATATCCTCCGCATTGAACGACTTGATCAAAATGCAGATGAAGTGCCTTTATTGCACATTAATTGCCTTACTACTCTGTAAATTAGCTTTTCAGAGAGATGTGTGATTCCCACCCCTTGGGGAAGGTCGTGCTCACATATGTTATCGCAGTGATAAAAGAAGACAGAGGGTGATGGGGAGCAGTGAGCCCGAGGCGTGTACATCCCCGATGTGTTGCTCAAGGACACCTTCCTCAAGGATGAAACTTGAAGTTCCCAACCTGGCCTTGGCCTCTTACAAAGAAATAAATAAAAGGACTACAGAAGTGACTTAGAAGCAAGCACAAAAACGCCATCAAACATGTTAACATTCATAGGACGAGCATGTAGTTGACCAATTGACTCAAAAAGGGGTTTTAGTCTTGTTGCTTTTCACAATAAAGCAACACCAAAGCTGTTATCTGCAAGAAGCATTACTTCGACTAAAAATCCAAAGAATGCTCAAACATATGGATTTTAAACTATGACGGTAGTACAACTTCATCAGTTATCCAAACCCTGTGGCGAAGTTATGCTAGCTGGCAGTTACGCTAGCTCAACCTACCTTTCACTAAACTATGCACCATCTACTTACATGGGCAACATGGCTTTAAGTGTGAGCGGCCATGTTGGTTTGGCAACCACTCAAAGTTCCTAAACATATTACGATAAAGTAATAAAACCCCACTGTTGCCATTTCGAGAAGTTACATTGTGCTGCTTTAACTGAGAAAACAGAACAAGCATCCAAACCTGTTTAGAGCAGAAAGCTGCTCGTTTACAATTTTTTGTGAGTGTTTTCAAAAATGCACTAAAACTGAAAGACAAGACTAAGCCGTGGCGAATGCAAGACGCAGCGGGAAGAAGCCTTCGGAATGATTTTCCCTCTTGGAAAGCGACAAATTGTCTACAAGTAATGCAAATATCTGATGACACGCTGCCTCGCATTTGCATGTAACTGAAGCTGTAGAGTCTTGCCTGAAATGGAATAATATTATACGTCTCAAAAAGAAAATAGGAGGTTTTTTAAAAATGTATAGCATTGTATTATGGAAAGACTCTGAACCAGTTTTGCAGCAATGCTTTCAGAGGGCCACAGAGGTAACGTCTCCAGTGCACCGACTTCAAAAGGCCAAGGCCAGCGCCGGCCCCTTGGGTGAAAACACGTCCTTCCATATCTACTGATGTAGCCAATTAACATGCACGGCGCAGTATGGAGGGTATGCTTGCTACACTGGCTGTCTGAGCCCCGCAGCTTTAACCCTCGCACTCCAATCTAATGGTTCATTTTATCACGGGTCATATAATTAAAAATTGAAGCTTGTTTGTACAATTTCGGTAATTTCTCTGGATATGTGCGTGTCCAACTAGTGGGAGGTAACATGAAAGTGTGGAAAATTAATGCCATGTGCAGTTTCTTTGGGGGTTTATTGTATCTCTCTTTTCATGTGATGCATTTCTCTCCTCTCCCGCCCGCCGCTCCCTGCAAAAACGAAATGAGATAAATAATTTTAAATACCTACTTTATAATTCATCTCTTTTTTTGCTCGTCTAATACACACGCTGGGATTGTTCTGTCAATACCCAGTGTGGCTGGGCATACTTTAGAGGAAAAATAATGAAGTGGAACAAGTATTCATTTCAAGTGTTTGTTTTATNNNACCCCCCCCCCCCCCCCCCCCTCGCCATGGCTAGCTGCACACCTGATAATGAAACCCAGCAATAAGTAATGCAGTGTAAGCAGATAGAGAAGAGCTGGATATACAAATATGATCAGCAGTGAAATTGATTACAGATGGAAAGTGGGCCAGCACCAGTGAAGCCAAACATTGCCAACACTATTAAACTAAATTATTGACAGAGCGGGCGGAAGAGACTGGGACTCTGCGGGAAAAAACCTGTTCGTAGCGGCGGTGGGAAAACAGAGAAAATGATGATGAAAGCTTTGTTAAAACATTCGAGCACAGAAATGTCACCCATTTGCACCTCCAAAAATAAAGATATTCCGCCTTCATTAATGCTCACACGGCCACTTTGTATTCTCAGAAACAGGGCGGCTCTTGATGATATCCGTCAGCAGCTCCCGGTTTCTGAGAGCAGATCTGTCATTTTTCTAGGGGGAGCACCTTGAGAAAATCAGACACAACCCACCACCGCTCAGGACTGGCAGCCTAGAACAAAATGTTGGCCCGTTCTAGCTGACAATGCGGTGACGTTACTTTGCAGCAGTAACAATAATATTCGGAGGGAATGAGGTTACAGGCTGGACCGCCGTGTTCTCCATCCCATTTCCAAACACGACTGCACCAATTTCACAGTGCTCTCATGCAAATTACAACTTGCCTGTGTACTCACAACCTGTCGGCCATGTTGAAAGACTTGATTTGCACGTTTAGGAGGGGGAAAGAAACAACATAAAGGCTTGTGTTTGCAAGCAAGAAAGTGAGGCGCAAAGGGTTTTTTTCCCCCCCTGCCAGCCAGGGTGGGTATGTCTCAAAGTGCCCTTGGGCCAGACCTCTCGCTCGCTGCTGTTGGCACTGTGTGCGTGTGTGTGTGCTAGGGAGAATGGGTCGATGTGAAATATGTGGTCAAAATGCTCCAGTGGCCAGTAGACTAGAAAAATGCTATATAACTGCAGTCCATTTACCATTTCTGACCCGGGCACCTGGTGCTATTCCAACGTATAGTTCTCTTTGAAAAAACACTCATGCTCAACAACGTCCAGTCCAGCAGGATGTAGTGAAACAAACGAAAACTCATATATATCGGTTTGCTGCCTCCATCTCTCCCAGGTGATCAGAGGTGAGCAAGCGGCGCCACAGGAGCCCTCATCATTATCAGACCTTCTGCCATCAGGACTCGACCGTCATCACACGCGACCCATCAACTTCAATCAAGTCTCACGATTGCTGCTTATTATAGGAGCCGCCAGCCAATCAGCTGCTGTCGAAAAATCAAGGTGGTCGAGGCGGCTTTCTGGCCGCCCTTGACCTGAGGAAAACATTTGCCATGGCGATGTCACGCCAGCAGTGGAAACACTTTGCCTCCGATATTTTCTCCACAGTCAGGATGTGTCAAAGGGACGCGATAACAGCGGCAGCCAGCCTCATATTTGTCCTTCAAGCCAGAAGTGAGAGGAGAGTTTGTGTGCGTGTGAGGGAGAGAGGGAGAGAGATGACAACTCGCTCGATGAGTGGGAGAGGGGCGGGCGACGACGAAAGCAATTAATGAAAACAAAGCCCCAATTCCCTGGTGCCTTTGAATCGTCCAGTCTCCTGATATGTCCTGCCTTGCTATGCCGTGCATGCTCTCCCCAGCTGCCATCGCGGCTATAAATATCACTTATCATACTGACTGACTTCTCTCTTGAGAGGGAGGGGAAGAGAGAGGGTGCAAGAAGGGGGAGAGGGAGAAAGAGAGAGCATGGGACCACAAAAAATACTGGTGCAGGTATGATTGCTTGCCAAGACAACTGGCATCCATCAACGTAAACCCGAGCTCCATATTCATCTGCAGCAAGACGTGCACACGTGGGGAGATTAAGGTGGGACCAGGGTGGTCCGCCCCCACCGAGCCCCTTCCCCTGACTCGCCTGGAATGTTTTCCAGTCATGCTAATCGTCACAAGCGCATAACATAATTGTGCTCGGGGGCAGATGCCTCCGCTCTCACTTTCAAACTCCAGGAAGGTTTAAACGGCTCAGACAGATGTGGGATTGTGTGAGACTCTGACAGCGGCGTGTTGATTCTAACACAATCAAAACTTAAATTAACATTGATGAGTTTGCAAGGCGGTGGAGCCCTTGCTGATCTGATCAATGCGAGTGGTAAAAGAGTTGGCAGCGTGTTGTGTGTGTGTTTGTGTGTGTGTGTGTGTGTGTGTGGCTGTGTCTCTCCTCCTGCGCCGTGTGTCACTCCATTAAGTGTAGCTACAGAGCTGTGCTGCTCTCTGGCTCGCCTCCCAGTGTGAGCAAAGTCCGTCTCCATGGGCAGCTACCCCGGCCCGACCCAGCGTGGCGGGGAAGCCAGGCGCGGCAGGTCCTAACGTGCTGGGCCCAAAAAGGTAAGCATGCCTCTGCAGAAGTCAGGCAGTGCACCCGGCTGGAGATCTGGACTCAGCCAGTTCTGGGCAGGTGGGCTTCAGCGTATGTGTGTGTGTGTGTGTGTGTGTGTGTGTGTGTGTGTGTGTGTGTGTGTGTGTGTGTGTGTGTGTGTGTTTGTGTGTGTGTGTGTGTGGGGGGGGTGATCTCTGCTGTCTTTGTCCATCTTATCTCGTTTTTGCACAGCTGAGCGTGGAACACTCGCCCCGTGGGTTTCCACGTTACAGAGCCGCTTATTAGCTGCACTCATGCTGCAAACAAGTCACAAGGAAGCAGCGAGCAGAGGAAGGAGGGGGATGCTTTGATTTGTTCACAGCTGGAGGTTTATGAAAGCTGCAAGCAAACACAGAGGACTTTGGGCTTCGAGCCCTTGAATTCAGTTATTAAATGAGCGAGCAAAGACGTGGATAAAGGAAGAATAAAGTACATTTGATGGATTAAAGATAATTAAAGTTAAAGACAGATTTTGAACTGGATAGAGATGCATGATAATATTGGCGTCATCGACTTGAAAAGTGCATTATCATATCAGCAACCAATGTAACTTGTCTACACAGTCAATGGTGCAAAGTGTGTGTTAGCAACGACAGCAACAAGATTTAAACATGTCGGCTGGGACGAATTTAATCAGTATAAGCAAATTATCAGATCAGATTAGCAAAAAGACAACAGTTGCATCCCTAAACATTAAGATTCTGAACAGCAAATCTACATTTCCCTGCATGCTTTTGTGCTTTGAAAATTCTAAAAGTGCTGCAGACAGAAATATTAAAATATGTAAAAGGGCACAGCAGCAAATCACGCAATAACCAGAAATAATAGGAAGAAACTATCAATGATACTGTAATATTACTTCCTTAAGCTTTGTTTTCACGGCCGTTTCTCAAACTTTAATTACGTTTACTCTCATATCTCTGCTTTTATGGCTTTTATTGGATCCATGGATGAAAAAAAAAAAGTCTCATGAAGAGGAATGAAAGGAGCCGGGAGTGCTTCGCAGTGATTTACCTAGGCCGAGGTTACCTTTGGGCGCCGAATGAACCGAGCCTCATTCATCCGCCGTCCGCCTGGCAGAGAAAACTATGAACTTCAGAGAGTCTTAAAGGTGCCTTTGGGGGTTAACCTCCAGCCCAGACGAGTGTGTTGTGGACCAAATCCAATAGAGATCAATACGGCTCGGCGATTGAGTAGATTTCAGAGATGAAGCGAGTGCCGACCCTGCTCTCTTTTCTCATCTGCAGCCCGGCCACCGCGATCAGGACGGAGACGAGCGAGGGGAGGGGAGAGGGGCTCAGGTGCTGAGGAGTGCTTTTGCTCCCAATCCCTACAGCGAGCAGCAGCGTTTAGGGCAATTTCGAAAATCGAGGGGGTTCAGATTCGACACAAATGACTCTCTCTCTCTGACATCACACCTCTGGGATGAACTTGAGGAAGTGGACGCCAGCCCGGGCCTTGCTGCTCATTTTTTTAAAGAGATGAACGCTGTAAAAGTGGTAAAATTTAGAAAACCGACCTGACATAGCGTAACTTGCAGCTCTGTGGGCTCGGAGGTTGTTTAATGTGGAAATATTCCATTTTCTTTTTGAGCGGAAAGTAACAAAAGTGCACCGAGAGCAGAACGGAAAACCTTAAATAAAACATGCATGTAGGTGCGCAACATCCTCACTGCTCTACGCCGCTCTGTTATTGATCCTCAGGCACCAATAAGCCGATTCGCAACGATTCACTACGGAGCCTGCATATTTACATTTACTACACTTTATACACACTCTGCAGTTGTTGTTTTTCTACTGCTTTACGAGAAGCAATATGCTGTGTTGTACATACGGCAGAAGCTTTGATGATCTAACTCTGAGATTTTCCATTATGACTGTCTCAACTTTAGAAGTGTTGGAAGAGAAAAGGGGAAGTTTCCAAGATGTAAAGCCACATAAAGTAAACACAGGTTTCTGGTAGATCTATGAAAAACACCGCCGGCCAAACACCCGAAATGAACACAAAGCTTGCAGACGCGTCCCATAATCCTCGATAAAAATGGCTCTGCAAGAACACGGCGAGCTTTTCTTTTTCTTAAATGGAAATAATGGAAGATGACAAATGCTATTCCATTAGCTTTCACAGCTTAGCACATCCCTATCTCCCTCCTCGAGGCAAATATTAACTATTTACAACTTTATTGAAAGATTAGGCGAGTAAGTCATGCGCTATCTACCAGCGAAACAGGCACCGAGGCACAAGTCCATAATTCTCTGTTCCCATCTAAATAACACAGAGATGTGCTATTAATGATACATGAATGTAATTACATTGCTCTGATCATTTTTGCCAAATATGCCGAATGGATGGGGAGGGAGAATGATGGGAACTCAGCGGGCGTTAATTAGCCTCGTCCATGCAGCAAAAGAGCTCCTATTTTGCAGTGAGACAACATTATTTTTTCTAGTTGATACAAGTTCGGACTGGTGCAAATAAATGACTTTGAATGCATTCTGCCTCTCTGATTCAATAGAGGTCAGAATTTGATGGATCTCTTCATTGCAGGGGGAAAAAATGAGTGTTTGTGTGTGTAGGGGGTGGGGGCGAGGGGGGGGGTTTCATTAAGTCATTATACTCACTGTGACACTCCGAGTAGGCTACGGAAAAAAGAAGTGCTGCTTTTGAAGTGGAGGGATTTCGTAACTGCTGCGAGAGCATCGTATAATCACGAAGTATCAGAAACTTGGGATGTAAATGGCACAGCGGGGGAGACGGATGGACGAGGCTGCCACAAAGAGAGAGAGGGAAACACGCAGTGCTGACTAGGGAGGATGTGACACACTGCCAAAGTGCCGTGAAGCAAGACGCGGCGGCTCAGAAAGTGTCGGGCTGTTCTCTGCACAAAGAGGCTCTTATCTGAGAAAATACCGCTCAAAAAAAAAAAAAATGAATTAATGTAATCTTCAAATTAAAAGACAATGACCGGTACAGCGGATCCTCATTATCCCAATTTCCAAAAAGCGAATTGAATGGATGTAATAAGACAAAATTATCTGAGGCTGTCACGCTCTGTGGGACAGAATCTGAAAGTCTGGATGAGATTCTTCAACTCGGCCGGGGTGCTTGCTGGGGTCAAATCTAAGGTCACTTTTTTGCTCCAGGGGGGAAGAAACGACAAATAAGGCACAAACAAATGAAAAGAGTCAATGCACATAAATGACAAAAGCAGCATGTGGTGATAAAATTTGTACGAGCCACCGCGCAGTCGCAGTTTTCCAGTCTAACGTTTCAATCGTCTGTTGACTTGATTCCCAATGAGGCTGAGTCGAACCCCCCCGAGGAGAACTTAAGAGAGGTGCATACCTTTTTCATCAGTTCAAATGCCTGTCTTCATGCATGTGCACTCACACACGACAAAAACACACCACGAAACGCTCACAGAAACACACACCGAAGGCAGCATCATTCCAATGAATAATTACGGCTTCCTTCAAAGGCAAAGATGAGATAAGACGGCTGCAAACTTACTCAAGTGTTCCTCATTCCAATCACATTTCTCTCAACAGGAATTTTACTCAACTCGTCATTTTATGATTTCATTTGCATGCATACACTCTTAAAAACCTGCAATAGGTTTTGGAAAAAATGGGTTTTCCTTCCAATCGAGCACCGTCTGCGGCGGAAGGTTTTGTTTTTTTTTTGTTTTTTTAATATTGACCATTTCTGATGCAGATTTGTTGACACTTATATGAGCTCCGAGTCCGTTCCAACAATATTTGAACAAATGAAATCAGAGACTGGCAGCTGTCTTTTGGTTTGTTTTAGTTTTGTTTTAAGAAAAGCTGAATATGATCATCTATGGAAGAGCCAACTCCACCCTCTCAGAGTTCAAAAACAATCCACAGTGAACCACAAGGACAAAGCAGCTCAAGGTTTATGCTTTACCAATATATATCTTATTGTCATATCCTCACATAAATGAGACTGTAAATGCAACATATTAAAGGGATTAAACTCAATTTAACCTCCCCCAACACACACACATCATTGTTATCAGTGTATAAATGCTGGAGGCTCTTGGAATCTGTTACATGCATCCAAGTTAAAGCATTTATTGGCAGCCTCCCTGAACCGTTCTATCAGCATCGCTTCTAATGATCCCTAAAAAATTCAATTGATTTTGTGAATTGAAGGGGAATGAGGTGAAAGACTTTGTGTATAAAAATACATTCCAAGTGTTACATAAGGGAAGGGCTGAGCTCACACACTCTAAATGTGAATATCTTAAAGGTCGTTTCAATTACCTCTCAATATTTTTCATCTAGTTATTATACACAGGTCAGCGTGATCACAGGAAAATAACTGCCATTGCTTCAGGCTTTTGTGATTGAAGAATTAAAGCTCTTTGGAGTGCCATTGAGGTGCAGAATCACGCTGCTGTAGAAGCGCGGCCCATTTACCACAGCGGGCTCCCTGTAAGCTTATATAGGAGAATGACTTTCATGAGATCAAATTATGTGTCGTTGTTTGCTACTTCTTGCAGACGAGTACAAGGAATGAGCTTTGCCGTGTGGAGAAGAAATTGCCCTGTGTGTGGCATGGAATCTGATTGCCCTTGTGAGCCCCCCGCCACTCACACACACAAACACACACACTTATTTTCATCAAATCAATGTTAGCTTGCTTAGCCGTTCATCCACTCTAGGAAGAGAGTTTGTGCAGGTTGCATTATAAGCTAGCTATGATCAGCCGCCAAGTGTATTGTGCGGAGATTGCTCAAAGGCCCAACTTTATTATTGAACAATCGAGTTTGAGGAGCTGAAGAAAGAGGCTGTACAAAGAAGCCAACAATGGTGGGAGAGTGGAAAGAGACTTTTTCCTCATCAACTCTGGACGATTCACACAAGTCCTGCCCATTGGGGAGGCAAAAACATACGCTCTGGTTACATGGCAATTTTCATGTCATGCCATGGAGCCGCTAGATAATGATCGTCTGTTTTTCCACTCTGACATGATCCGACATGAATCTAATGATCAGCCCGACTCAATTGGACCCTGGCAGCCCCACAAAATACCACCTCCGGCAAGCGTCTGGACAAATTCAGGGTTGCAGAGCGGTCCATCTCTGCAGATGCTGCCTGCCGCTACTGTGAGTGTGCCTGCTATCATCGCAGCCATCTGAAGCCGATGGTAAACTGTGATTAAGGTCAGGCCTCGGGAACACCTCCTCGGAATAATCAAGGCCTGTGTAATAAGGTTTCTTACTCCGGTGCGTCGTGGTCTCGTCTTGTGCGGGTACGACTACTTTGATCGCTACAGCTGGTCATTATGCTCTCCATTTATAATAGATGCAAATGAGACCGCCTGCCTGTATGCGAGCACTGTTTGTCATCAAATTACTCAGGTAACACGCGGGAGATGGATTGTGAAGTGACAATGGAAGAAAATTAACAGAGTACTTTTGGCAAAATACATGATTTAAATTTGTGTACCTAATTTAATTTGGACTAATGGCAGTTTTAAATGTGCTCCGTGGTTCGGCTGCGTGTGGTTTGCTTCACTAATGAGCGCCAGAGTATTCAGGCAAACATTCTTAATTAGGAAAACGTATGTATGCAAATGTCTATTCAATAAAGTCCAATAATGCGTCTCGCATTCTTATAATTATTATGTAAATGTAGAATATTTGGAGACAATAACTTTATTCCCCCCTCAGGGCAGCCGCAGGTCTACAGGTAGATTCTGAAGTGATGGCGGGGAGGATAAATATAAACAAAACATCTCTACAGCGAGTGAGTGACGGCGGGCGAGCGGCAAGGCAGCGGGAACGTAAGCAAAAGACCAAACACGGTGCTGACAGCTTCACAGCCGCCACGGAGGAACGCAGAGCTGCTGGGAAGCCAGTGTGTTGTTGCAGCGGCTCTGCGGAGACTCGCTGGAAGGTTTCACTTTATTTTTAGTCAAGGGGGTTGACCCAAAAATCTTCCCCGAAGGAGCGGTGGAGAATTTGTTTGTAACAGTAAAGACACAAGACCTGATTTGAAAATAACACCAGAGAGTTTTGAGCGGCCAAAATCTAAGACACAAAGAGAACAAATTAGAAAAGTCCAATATTTTGAATACTTCAAAGAATATGGACAAATGATGACAACTGTCTGATAGATGCATCAGTTTCAAATCAATGCACAATCATATCTACATTTGAATGCAGTGACAAAACTAACTTCTCTCTGAATCAGCGTTTTTAACAGGCGAGACAAGGATCCAGCTGAGAAACACCTCGTGAACTCTCTTCACTCAAAGACTGTCACTGCGCCCTCCCTCAGTTTTAGGCAGCGCAAAACTTTTTGACTTTCTCCCATTGTGTCCGCAATTGTGTCTAAAAACTCCAAAATTTGAAAATATATTATTGTGATTGCGATGAGACAAATGTGATTATTTGAAATCATCTGCATCACCTGCCTTTGAAGCAGTTCTGCCTTTTAACAACCACAATTTGATTCTTTTCCAAAACGACAGCAGAATATTGATGAGATTTGAGAACAACAAAACACGCCAGGACTTGGCTCACAGGTGTGAGCCTGGGCGATTATTTGCCTTTAATTAATGTTTTTGGAGAGCGGAGTTGGCTTGATTGCTCTGATCCTTGCTCTTCTCCAACCATCGGAGGGATTCGTTATCATCGCCCCCCCCACTCGCTGTGACAGCTGAATTATCGCTGATTTCACTGGGAGACAGCTCATTCCAGCATATCTAAATAACCACGCTAGCCACAGCCAGCTCTATCTGATTTCACACTAAACTTGCTTCCCCTGCTTAGTATGGCAAGTAGTGATTTCATTATGAATCTCTCCAACCCCGTCTTTCCCTCCCGCTCGCTTTCGTCTCACTGATGTCCTTAACCAATGACACCCTCGCTCATTCTTTGCCCTACTTCCCCGGGCCGAGGGGCTTCATCGCTGATACGTTTAGGGTGAAGATCCTCTCCTTCGGGGGTGGGTGGGGGGGGGGGCTGACGCTCCCACACCTGGGAGTCTGCTCGACTATTACGCATGCTATTTGCACAAATTGCTCCACTTGTGTTTGAATATGAAATGCATTTCCACCCCAAATGCGATCGGAGACTACATCCATCCCCTAAGAGCGCTGCGGATGTCAGTGATATCGTGGCACTCAGCATTTTATGCATTGATAATAATGTGGCGTTTGGTTGGTAGGGGGGGGGGGCAGGGTCAGATCTCACAGCTGACTACCGTCTCGCTCTTCAGTGGGATTGCCTTTGCTGATCCACGTTGTTGGTAGCTGCGAGGGGAGTTATTTAACTTGCGAAATTGTGTGTAAAATCAAAACTCTGCTTGCTGATTGTTTTCCTTGAATGGATTATAACCAGTCATGCGTGAGTAATCTTGGGGGGGGGGGATCCCTAAATACCTTGAAAGAGTGCGCAGAGCCCTTAAGTTAATTTGAATACTACAAATGCTGCATTTAATCTCGATATAATAATTCCTCAAAAGACTGCAACACTGGTGGGTTTATTCTGTGAAGTCTTACAAGCTCAGACTCTCTCTGAAGATGGTCACAGAGGATATCGCCACGTGCCTGAGCTGTGCAACTGTATTTACAGTATTGTGGCAACTGATGGAAAACTTTCCTGTATCATATCAGCTAAGGAGAGATATTTGCCAAAGAATATTACATTTATTTGGACGGTTTAGACTGAGGTTTGAAACTCACATGGGTTGGGAGTGGTTGGTGCTGTGGGTGGCAGGTTGGCAATGGTAAAGGTAAGTGGAAAATGGCAGAATATCTAAGATTTGTATGTGTTCAAGCAAGAGCCAGATAAAAAAATACGAATTACAATCTTCTTTCCGCTCTATTCTAAGTGCCAATTTCATTTGATATGTACTATTCATGTACCAGTTTATATTGCACTTTCATGAAAGGAAAGAAATAGGAAAAATAAATAAGTGACTGATAATCAATTATGTTGTGATGTTTTCATGCATTCAAATGATGAATTTGTCATTTATTAAATGAAAAACTGACACTGAGCTTTAAAAGACCTCGACAAAGTGGTGACTGAGGGGGTTTTCTTAATTCAGAGAAACTGGGGTTGGAATCAGTATTTACCTTTCGATCTGTGGAAGCAAACGATCCCAAGGAGGGAAAAGAACCCAGCAAAACAACACAGGCTTTGGAAAAACAACCTGATAGCTGGAGGAAAAATGACAGTATGCCACACCATTACCGCCTCACTACCTGATGCCGCCTGCAATCTTCCGTCGATGATCTACCTTCCATTACATGCCGACCTCCGACCCTGTCACATCGCATCTGCAGGATTCCAGTCACTTGACCTCTGCACAAACTCATGAGAAGCTCCGAGATGGACAAAAAAAGGGAAAAAAATCCCGCTTGGTAAATTCGCCTTTACTGCCACCGCCGCTGCTGCTGTCTGCAATTTTACATTTAAATTTGTTGAATAATAAATTATTCAGGGACTTAATTCCGAAGTGGCAAATGTTCCTCAGAACAAGCAACCCACCTGCCTAGCCACGGGTGCCGTCCCCAAACCAACTTGTTTTCATAATTACTTTTGCGATAGGATTCTCATTCATCTTTGTGCATTTCAAACGGCTTCGGGGATCATAACAACTTTCGAAAATAGATTCCTGTATATACGCTTAGACAAAGATCAGACAATCCCGCTGCTGTAGTGGGTTATTTATGGAGACTCTTCTCGGTGGGATATAGCAGTTTGTTGAGATCACAATGTCTGTCATAGCAGCTGCGGCGCTTTTATGTGCCATCTTGTCGCTGACAAAAAAGGAGTGGATGTGGACAAAGAGCTTCAGAGAAATCTCAAATTGCATATTGAATTCTAAAAGCTCGCCCTCAAAAGCAGGATCCTGGCAGAGCCCACTCACTCCGGCTGCCAAAACCCGGACAATGGTAATTGCTTGTCATATTCAGGGGAAATGATGTTGCAAATACAAATGCCGTATTAAAACCTTTTTTAAAATCAATTCAAAGCCCGTTTGATTCATTTTCGTCTGGCTCCACGCTGGCACGGCGCGCGTCTATGATCGCCATCTCGCCTCCTCACCGCTGTCTCATTTATTTCACCTGCGCCGAGCGCTTCCCGCCCCACGCCTGATTATCTCCAATTCAATGTTTGTAACTCAGGGAGCTTTCTTACCAAGTGACAAATCGCTCTTTTCAGAGCAGTGACACTGCCTCCCCCCCATGTGTGAAAAGCCCGATATTGGAAGAAGAAAGGACACTAAAATCCCAGGAGCCCTCCGGAATGCAGAAGTTGCGTCTTCCAGCATCTGCTACAACTGTTGCTACAACATCATGTCACTTTCAGCATCTTTGGTATTAAATCAGTGTTTGACAGCAGGTACAACAGTGGTGGCCATACTTGTGGTTTTTTTACATTTCTCTTTCTCTTCTCTTGTAGTATGGAATGCTAGAAAAGGCTTGATCAAATTATAAAAAGAGAACAATAGTAAGTAACAGTAGCGAAGAGAAAAACTGACCCATTGATTATTAACCAATGGCTCACATACATTTGAACCTTAATCATAAACATATTCTACATATTGGTGCTGGAGTCTGGAATGGACTGCTTATATCGGAGAGCTTATATCGTAGATTTTAAATGCAGGCTGATATAGTGTGATTTTTTTTGGCTGATATCGGATATACTGGATCACAATGGACCTCATACTCGACAAGAGCAGCCATGGACTGAAGCTAAAGCTGCTAAAACACACCTCTCACATGTGTGTTTATTCCTCTCAATTCTTATTAAGAGTTTGATGATATGACGAAATCGGCGGCCGTTGAGTTGGCCAACTTTCTCCTTGTGTGCAAATATATGGAGTCTGCAGCCCGTGGTTGTGACGGCCCTTCCCCTCGGTGACGGCTGAATAATCAATTTCTTTATTTAGTTTCCAGATGGCGGCAGCAACAGCAACAGCAGCAACAGCAGCAGCAACAGCAGCAACAGCAGCAACAGCAGCAGCAGCAGCAGCAGCAGCAGCAGCAGCAGCAGCAGCAGCAGCAGCAGCAGCAGCAGCAGCAGCAGCAGCAGCAGCAGCAGCAGCAGCAGCAGCAGCAGCAGCTCTGGCCTCGCACGACCCCTCGCACAGGTCCTCAACTGAGGAATCGACTTCACATGTAAAAAATAAATAAATAAATAAACTCCATTTTCAGTTTATGCATTTGGTGTAATTAAGACAAAGTTTAAGGATGTAATTTTGTCAGGCTGACTGATTCATCAGGGGTCAAAGAACAACTGTGATATGAAGCAGGAAATTGGAAAAGGTGTGTTATTCTGGTGACCGGCTGTTCAACCCGTTCTTTTGTTTCTGGCCGGAACACTTTTTATTTCAAGACCCTCGGTCAGGCATCCTGCCGAAGCTGAAACACGCACCACCGAGCAGAACCTTTCAAATATTTGACATCATCGGCTGTCTCTTATTTTGCAATTTCTCTTTTGATGGTTTGCCAGTTTATCCCCCTTCTGCAATATTACGTCGGCTGTTGTCGTCTTCCTCGGTAGTATAATTTTTTTTTTCCATGTTGGCCATTTGCATTTTCTGCACATGCTGCCATGTTGAATGTATTTGCCTGGTCATAGAAACATGGTCTGACGGCGGCCTCCGCACAGCCACAGGATGCAAAAGCACGCCGCATCCTCTGCAGAGTGCGCTGGTCGAGACCCAAACAGCCATAAACTTCAGCAATAAACTTTCCGGGGGGAAAAAAAACTCTTGGAGGCATATGTGTGAACGCGTCGGAGGTGGGTGGGCGGGGTTCGGAGCTACGAGGAGGAGAGAGGAGCCGAGCGCGGAGGCATATAATCTGAATTCAAAAGCAATCATTTTTGTTCTCAGCTCATAAAGCCGTCTGCGGTTGATGGGTGCGGCAGTAAAAAACTGAGGGATGAAGGCAAAGAGCGGATCTGGAAGGGTTTGGCTGAGACGCCAGCGCTCACGGCAGCAGCCGGCTCCGTCTGGAAGATGACCTCCAGAGAGTGATAGGTAAAGAACCGCTTTGGGATTATTAGATTACACATATGCTTGCGTGATTATGCGGAAGTAAATAAAAACATCCATTTAACACCTTCCCTTGTAAAACGTGTCCAATCATAAACAGAAAAATGAACCATTATCTTATCATCTGGACATTTGAGGATCCACCTCCACGTTCCCTCACTTGCTCTGAAGCAGCGCGCCTGTCAGCTGTGGCTGTTTAAAATGTGCTGCAGAAGTTAAACTCTGACTCGACTGAACTCTGGTTGGCAGCAGGAGAGCACAGGAGTCCCCCGAGGCAAGAACTCTTATCGTGGTGTGAAACAAATGGAGAAAAATATTGATTTTGATGTATACAGATTTCTGTCACTTTTTTTTCCAAGAGGTGAGTTTAATTTTGACTGTTACACTTTACTCATTTATTTCATGTTTTTTTTCTGCTATTTCTAAACCATATGTGTGAATTCGGCTTGATGGAACATAGGGCTGGACAACATATATCGTTTATCATGAATGATTCAAAAATGTAAATGTAATGTAATTCTACCCTGTCATTGCATGATCAGTATTCTGAATCACTGTACGTGAATGTTAATGTTAAGAAAAAAATTAATAAGAGCTCTCCATCTTAAACATTGTGTGACAAAATCTATCAGTTACATTCAGGCAAATAAAAAGTGCATTTCAAGTCTCGATATTATTTGTGCCCATATTGCCCAACGACAGAACACTAAAAGCACCAAATCCTCCCAAACTGAACTTTAAATAAATGAGTGAAATATATAAATATATGGTTGGAGAAAGAGGGGTGGGGGTTGGAGGGGTGCTGCACGAGGGGGGTTGCCCAAGGCAGTGTACCAGCTAGGAGCGGCCCTGGATACATGTGAACAACAAAGGAGCTGAGTGATATCCTAATTTACAGTTACATCATTTGAATAACCAGAATGAAATCTGAACCCGGATTAAATTGCTCTGGTAGAAGCTGCATCACCTCTGTAATTCTTTAATTTTGCCATCAACTTTATTACCTTTAAAGACATTCATAGGAGCACTGAAATGCAACCCCCAAAAAGCCCACCCCCTAATCAGCTCTTTCCTTGCCCTGGGCCCACTCTCGCTATTTTTCATTAAACCCTCTTCAAAACTAATTATGAACAATACAAAAAAAACTGTTATACTGTTATAAGAGATTTACAACCTTTCCTGAGCTTCACTGCTGTTGCCGGCTCGCAGAGAAAAGACGGCACCTCGACTCCTCGCCCCGCCTTCACTAGCAATTTATCTGGAAAGGCTCTGAATAAATGATAGGTTGAAGACATGAGACATTAGGTTTAAAAAGTGGGGCAGGTTGTTTTTTTTTATTTATTGTGGATCGATCTGCAGTGTATACACCGCCCCCATCCCCCCTGCCAACTTTTCCTTTCCTTAGAGGTATGCAAATAGCGATCACATTAGCTCACCTCGCCGCGCTAAAGAGGCAGGCATTATGATGCAGTGATACAACTCGGGCTCATTAAAGATCAAGGCAAGCTGTGAGGAGGCTCTCACCCCTTTAAATGAATGTCTACCTTCACCAGCTCATGTCTTTCGCCATAACCTCTGCTGTGTAATTCTAGTGTGTGTGTGTGTGTGTGTGTGTGTGTGTGTGTGTGTGTGTGTGTGTGTGTGTGTGTGTGTGTGTGTGTGTGTGTGTGTGTGTGTGTGTGTGTGTGTGTGTTGAGTGCCACCGTCAGTCCCTCTTAGTCCCTGGAGAGGCGGCGTGCCCTCCTTAAGCCCTTCAGCGGAATCTGCAGGCACTCTCAACACGGAGGCTTACATCGCCCGTCGCAAAAACCTCCCTTTCCTTTGACTTTCAGACTTTTTGGGAACAAAAAAAAAAAGAGAAAGAAAACAATCATCCCAGCATGAACCCTCCGAGTAGGAATTCTATCAAAAGAAAAAAAGGCAGACGAGCCGTGATTTAAGAGTTCATGACGCAGCGAAAATTGCGAGATTTATGGCGCAAATCACAACTTGGCTTTCAGATATTCTAATTTTTGCCGCCGCGTCGCTAAAGGTGGGGTCGGTTTTTAACAAAGCCTGTTTCATTTTAATATTTTGATTAAGTCCTCAATGACTCTGTGAACTTTTTGCTCGGTAATCTTTATTGCTCGGGCGGCTTAATGAAATCACATTTCACAGAGATTTATGATGCGGCCGAGATAGTGACTTACAACTTTCAGCGGTGAAAAATTATTCTTATTTCACCTCCTAATTATGCGGGACATCGCCGAGAGAGCAATCTACGCAGCGGTGGCATCCAAAATCCCTAGCGCTCGGGTGTGCGTGTGCAGTGGCGTGTGCAGTACGCGGCGCACTTTGATGTGCGACATCCGCCAGCTGATTAAGAGTCAAAGAGAGGCCGACGGAAACACGTGTAAATGAAGAGATTTAAGTTAACATTCAGGTCTGCAGCCAAGTGTAATATCATATATATGTTTAGAAATATATATATATATATATGAAGATCGCCTTATATTCGAATGTTGTTCTTTTAATTTGCACTGCCACTGCCACTGATCCATGACTGGGAAAATGGAAATGTGGGTTGGTTTTTCTCCTCGCCTCATGGTTTAATGACTTCCCAGGCAACCTTGAATACAGTTAAAGGTGGTGCCCCCCCCCCCCGACCCCACACACACACACACACCTGTAATCTGGTTTCCTAACCCTCTCAAACCCAACAAATGGACCTGAATGTGGTTTAAACTCCATCATGCTAACACCGATAAGACATTTCTTCCTTCAATAGGACCCAGGTGCGCAGTTACTCTACTAATATGTCATGGAAACTCGTTGAAGCTTCTACCGTCTCTGCTGCGTCTACTCAATACACTGTTGCAAATGATTACTCATGTAATTCCATTTTCTTGTTTGGCTGTGGCATTGTTTTCTACATTATTAAGGTACTTGATGTTATTATTTCATTATGTCCCCTTTTTAACCTTGTAAACATGTGGGAAAAGCCACAAATACAATTGTTATAATTATTATTACTGTTATGATTTGTATGTTCATGTAAAGCACTTTGTAACCTTGTTTTGAAAAGTGCTCAACAAATAAATGTTATTATTATTATTATTATTATTATTATTATTATTATTATTATTATTATTATTATCATTAGTGGCTGATTAAAGCTGAAACAAACCATGCTCTCTTTTAATTCCTTTTAAGTCTTTTTTCCCCCCCATTCTCTCTGGTATGATCTGGCCCTTGCTCCCGCCTCTCACACTTCTTTTCTGCCTGCCCCATCCCTTCTCCATTACTTTACAAATAAATGTTCTCTCTCTCTGTCAGACTGACCTCCCGTGACATCCCGTCTGGCTGTTTTCTGGACAAAGGCTGTCCATTGGCTGTCTTCGGCTTTTAAAACCATGGAATATGCGAGATGCGAGGTTGGCGACGAAATGTGCAAAAAAACTCAATAAAAGCGGGAGGTCAACAAATGCTGAATGCCAGACAACAGCCCATATCTAGTTGTCTTATTGGAGATTAGAGACGGAGCCTGTGAACTTGTCCCACGTTCTTCTGGGCTTCGTCAGCTCCCCAGTCGTTTGCTGTTTATGGGGGGTGGGGGTCTCTCCATCAACCTTGTCCCATCTAATTCTCCCCCAATTACAATCTAAATGAACCACAGAACTGCTTAACTTGCTTTGCTTCTTTCCATTGTTTAATTTGCGACGGCGACAAAGTCTGATTAGGCCCCCGCAAAGGTTCATAAATTAAGCACTCAAGACTGAATTAATCACCGTTTCCCTCCAAAGTAAAGCGGCCAATGTTATTTTTTTCCATATGGATCTTAACAAGATTGCGACAAAAGCTTTTTTTTATGTCACAGTGCCATTTCTGGCCGAAGAGGGCTGCATGTCCCCGGTCGCTTAAATGTCATTTATTGCAAATCTCTGCCTGAGCTAGTTTAAAGCCTTCCATTTGCAGTTAAGCAATTTTCCCTTGCAAAGGCAAGAAAAAAAGTGGGCCAATTTGATTAATGTCAGCATCTTTGGCAACGTGATGGTATACTAAAAAAAGCAGGAGGGGAAAGAAATGTAAGACGGAGTGACGGGTTATAAGACGGAAGAGGAAAGAATACGCGGTGGGAAAAACAATTGAGAGAATGAGGAAAATGGAAAATGAACAAAGACAGACGCGGAAAGAGACATCATTCCGGAGATAAGGAGCACAAAACAAGAAAAAGAAACATCGCCTGATTCTGACAGAGGATGTAGTTTTGCATACAGACAGGCAGCGGCTAATTACTCTCAAGAGGCGAATCAGTGCACACGCTAAGAGCAGGTTGGTGGGTTGGGTGGTGGAGGTGGTGGAAGTGGTGGGGGCGGAGCTACATGTAAAGTGCCTGTCCTCGAATGACAGGGGACGCACATTACTGGGCCGAGCTGTCAGCCGGCAAGGATGTACAACCTTCCCTCACTTTAGCACTTCATCACGGACCAACGCTAAATTACAGATGGGCAAATTTTCATAACTCGTCTTAAGAGTAAGTGGAGATTGCGGTTGTGCTGCGAGCCCGGGAAGTCCCGGCGGGGACGGTTCACAGCGCACATTCGCTTATGCCGGCCCAGAGAGCCCACCAGGGAACGTTGGAGTGGGCCTGATATGAGCGCGCTTCCGGCGTGGGCAGCATCGTTAAACGTGGTGATCTGTGGCCCAGCAAAGCCGTGTACTGATTTTATTTCAGTGATGTCATCCAGCGTCTGCGGGATTGATGATCAGAATCCTTTTCCGCCTCCGTGTTTGTGCTTTAATTGGCTGCAGTGGTTGGTTGTTACAATACAGATCACCATATCGATTAATTATTGAAAACTTTTGGAAATTTCCAAATCACTTTCCTATCATCTGCCATTCATTCATTAAAAACCTGATGCTTGACAAACACACCTGTGAGCGTTTCAGTAATTGCGGACCTAACAGAATGCAAACACATCTGGACGTGTGTTTAAATGATGATTTAACTATGAAAATAAAGACCTTTTTAATGGATCTCTATCTTTTTTGTAGTTTTCGGAGCCACATTGTTCTGCCTCGATGTTTGCTTGCAGTAGACAGAGGCCTTTTAATGGACAGAAAAAGAAAGAATATTTCTGATTATTTGTGTGAATATTTGACATCTGTCTAGAGATAAAATACAGCTAAATAAATATCCAGTAATATAGGCCACTGCATTGACTTACCAACATGAAGGTTTAAATATGAAATTAGATGTTGCCATATTTAACTCACAATACAGCAACACCACAACAATCTCCAAGCACTTGCAGTTTGTCACTACTGGAATCGGCAAAATGACGCCGCCGACACCTTGCTCAGGGTCGTGACTCACTCACATCAGCGGCGTGACCCTGCCATGCTGAGCGACGCTAAAGACGCCCTCATCTCAACGGAGGAGGAAAATGTGACTTCTCCTTCACGTTGCTGGCCATGGAGGAGCCTCACAGAGAAGGCGCCAAAGTACTTATTATTGCCGTTCGGCAGTGCAGGAGAATTAACAGCACAGCACAACGGGCAAACCTAAAGCGAAGCCTTTGTTAGCTGCCGAGAATATGCATAAAGAACAAAACAACTATTCACTCGGATTCAAAGCTCTGGAGACAAATATGAAAATCGCATGGCCTCAAATTATGTAAATCCGAAAAACTACTGTACAGTGTGACCTTCAATTTATTGTTTTCTTCTTCCCATGAACTTCCCATGCCTGCATACTGAGTATGTTTTCTGCCAAAACCTGTTTATATGTAACCATGAGGGGAAAAAATGGCTCACAGCACTTTTCTTTTTTCTGTCCATAAGCCAAGTGAAGGAAGGCTGCTCCCCTATACTGTATGTTAACATGTGTGAGGGGCTTGTTATGAAAATGCCTGTCACAGAAACACCTCCAACACGCGCGCGTGCGTGCGTGCGTGTGTGTCACTGCAGGCAAAGCAGGTGAGCAAAAGCACACAAAGCCAGAAAAGCAATTATCACTTAGGGAAACTACTTTTCTTGGCGTAATAATGCAACGCAGAAAAGAAATCAAGTAACAAAACATCCAGAGGTAATAGAGAAAAGAAAAGGGACAAGAAAGAAAACAAAAAGGAGAAGAAAACAAACGTGCGGTGGCGGAGGCTGAATAATAAACGTGAATAAAAGAGATCCTCTGGGTCATGTTGGAGAAGGGGAGGGGAGGCGCGGAGAGCCGGAGCGCCGAAACAGCGCTGGAAGACAAAGCGTCATAGTGGGCCTCGTGCTTATGGAGGGAGTCACCTGTCAAATGGGAACCAGTATCGCTGCTGCCGGTACTTCCACACAAACACCTTCAAGCCAAACAAACATTTGGGAAAGCACCAATGTCATAACCAAGTGTGTTCCACCTGTGGCACGAAGCACACACACACACAGAACCGCCTGTCAACAACACGCCCCCCCCGCCCCCGCCCTAAAAAAGACATTACTCACTTATTTCCTGACAGCAGCTTGAAGATGATTGACCGCCAAATAATTATTCACCTGGCAAATACGTCGTGAGGCTTACAGACGGGCTGTCACTCTGAGTGACTGATCCCAGATACTCACAGTCGCTCTACACTTCTCATGATATCAACATCCAAAAAATAGAAAAAATTCTCTCTTAAAGTGGACAAGGGGGACGGAAGAGCTAGTGTCCTTGGCACAACTGAAACATTCTCAAACCCAAGCGGGCGTAGATCTAGAGCAGCTAGAAATAGGATTGTCACTTAGATCATAATTGGACGTCATCTCCAGAATAAGACGCTTGGGTTTTTTTTTAATGTATGCCATTTAGATGACTTTCCAGTCGCAGCGATCACAAAGTGCACACCATTAACAACAACAGCAGTGGTGGAATTTCAAAGAAAGAAAGAAAAAAAATCAAGATTTGTCAAATGGCCAAACATGGCATATTGTGAAAAATGCTGTTTGGTTTGAACACAGTGAGTGTACTCACATTGATCGATGTTCCCGTCTGCCTTCCCCTTCTCCTGCAAACACAGAGCACACACAAAAGTGGTTATTACAGGCTTGGAGGAGTGAGACAAAAACAGCCCTTTCTGCAACTTTTCCCAGACCATTCGTTATTGTGCCTTTCCCCCCGCCGCCTCTCTGAGCGTGGTGAGTG
>CAESWR010001108.1:472811-482973 GCA_903171835.1 Mullus surmuletus | reverse complement strand
CCCCTCCCTCCCTCGTCACTTAAATCCATAAATCTCTGGTGTGTCGTGTTAATAGATGTCAGCAAGCAACCTGTTCAGAAACTTGCCCTAAAGTGTGTAAACAATTATCTAAAAAGTGTTGAATGAACTAGCAAATGAAGCAGAGACAGGGGCCACTTCCTTGTGTTCCAAGGTGAAGCTGCAGGAAGCATTTCAAGGACTAAAGGGAATACTTTTTTTTCGCCTCCAAATATGCAAGAGAATCCTGAGGGGGGGAGTGAGAATTAATTCATATTTCTAAGCTGAGAGGATGTGTTTGATTATGTTTAATTTCTGTACTTGTCCAGTGGCCTTGACCTCTTGAAACGAAACTCAACAGAAATAAAGGCAGCGAACATTGATTGAAGATGCTTCAATGAGCCCTTTTCATTGAAATCTTTCACTAACATTGTTGTTTATCAGTTATCTTTGGAACATTTGGCTCTCATGGTGTTCGCTCAGACAAACTCTATGTCTAAACGGGGAGGTCTTGGCAGTGACGAGTGCATCAGACAAAACGCACTGGCGCTCTGCTCGCTTGACCAAAACTTTTCTCAGGGCCAGTTGTTAAAGCCCCACCGTCTCCCCTCCAGATCACTTCCGGTCAATTTACGCCTCTCTTCGGCAGCGGGCAGAGAGAAGTATTGAACATTTAAGTGCAAAGATTTTGGAATCAGACTGCCTGCGAGGTAACCAGGCAACCACGTCCACCCGAGTTCTCCCTCATTGTACAGTGACCTATCTTCACATCTGGACTTTTCATGCTTTAGTACTAATCACTGGGCATCTTTTTTTTTAGGTGAATATCATCAGAAACCAAGCTGTTTAAATATGAAGTACTCTCATCTGTAGATGGGGAGGATGCCCGTACGTAATGTTCAGTTAAATCCGGAAATAACCGGCTTGGAACTCATTGAGAAAGGAAATTATAACCGAACTCGGTCTTAAAGCACGTTTTGTTTGCCGTTCCGGTTGTTTTGGCGCGAACCGTGCGGAGTTACCTGTTTCCTGTGACGCAGGTGTCTCCTCCTCCTCCTCTCCTCTCCTCTCCTCTCCTAACCCTCGCGAGGCTCTCAAAGCTCCGGCCGGCGCGTCATTTTGCAACTTTTTTGCGTTAAAGGTTCCAAAGACGTCCCTCCTTTGGACGTGTGGTGGAGTTAAATCCCACACGTGGCGCGACCAGTTTCTTCGCATCGAGTCCGGCGGCGCGTATGACGTGATGCGGGAGAAAGAGGCGGGAGAAAGAGGCGGGAGAGGCGGGCGGGGGGCGCGTGTTTCGGATCACCTGCGCAGCCGGACGGGGAGGTGCTAACCGCAGGAACGGTATGCTAGGCAAACTGATGACAACGGTAGCTAATCGATGAAAAATTATGCTCATCGCAATGTATAAATGTTCCCCGACCTACAGTGAAAACCAACTATTTGTCCGTAAATTCACTGATCTGATGCATTTAATTAACTACAACCCACATGTTAAACACTTGGTAATCTACCCTTCAAGGTGCACTCAGCGGTTGACTGCTTTGAATCATTCCCTTTGGGCAGAGAGCCACGCTAGCAAATGGGCCTCGGCATTGTGAGTGATACACAAATCAGTATTATGAGACAAATAGTGATGTTTTTGGTTTTGTTTCATCATAGTCCATTTTGGAGGACCTCACCACAGGGAGCCGACGTGTGATGATGATGAACAGGGACAAAGAGGAACAAAGAGGAACAAAGCAAGCCTTGGAGACACAGGTATGTACACCGAGAATGCAGTGTAGTGTTTAATCCGCTGTGTGAGAAGGATGTTTTGCACGTGCTGGATATGCTTATGCCACAGGTTGTAGAACAAAAGTGATTGGGTGCAGTCGGCCTATTCCCTCAAATCGCAATTTCATACATGGCTGCTATTATTTATCACTGTGTGGTGAGGTAGCTCGCTAGAGAGTGAAGGAGACGTCCTCCCAGATGAGATATTTACCATGGAGTGCAGCTCCTTGGAGGACGTCTGTGATGAGCCGGCTGTATCCACGTTGCCCTCTTTGCCGCTCTTGTGCCCTTCCACCAACCAGCACCCCGAGCTTCCCAGGAGAGCGGCCATGGCCACGGCCCAAACACCCAGCTTGCCCATGAGTGTCTACCTGTGTGGGGGAAAAAAGCAAATGCAAAGTTTGATTTACACTCGAGAAAACACTAGAGGTTTTTCAACTGCCTGTCCAAAAGCCTCTCTACTATAACAGCCATCAGTTGTTGAAAAATCTCATTATTTAGGGCATGCTTGTGTTTGTCATTCAGCCAAAGGCCAGCACAGTCACTGAACAAACTAGGTCTGAATGTAACTTTCCCGGTACCTTGGGTGGTTTTTTTTAGGAGCCACTTGTAAAGAAAGTTCTTTTAAAGAAGTTATGGCAAAAAAAAGCCATTTGTAGAACTAACATCAACAATACTCTGAAGAACCATTCAACAAGCTGCATCGTGATAATGTTGTTTCTTTCAACAACCTGAAAATCCTCAAAACTTTGCGGCTTTAGAATGTTTTTTTGTTGCCTCATTTGTAACTTAATCATCTAAAATGATTTAAGAAATTTGATAAAGCAGCTCCAGTCAACTGCAACAAGCTGCTTAGTGGTATTTCAGTATACAGACTTGGTTCCAAAACATTCTGAGGGACAAGTGAGACAGAGGAGAGCAAGTTTCGGAAGTCAGAGTGCTTCGTCGTCCACATTGTTGATACTATTTTCAGGCAGGAGCACCAAGAGAGGATAATGGCCCAAGGGCAGCAAATATAAAATGGTTAAAATATAATAGAGTGCCAATTGCTTGGTCTTAATCTTTAAATCTTATTATGCCATTTTTTCTTTCAGTCTCAGAGATTTAACGTGATTCAAGGATCCTCTCCTGTTTTCAAATGTGTGCTTTATGAGTGCATGCGATAGGACACACGTTGTACATGCATAGCCTGCTTTCCTAATGTACACACACCTGCACACACACCACACACACGCAACATAATACTCTCTGTAAACATCAAAGCCCACACAGATGGTGATAATTATCGGTATAGCAAAGGACACAGAGAATCTTTTGATGTCAACAAAGAGACAACCCTCTGAAGTCGCAAATGGCAGAGAGAGGCATGGGGGCTTAAAATATAAACCTGGAAGATTTTACAAAAACACACGAAAAAAATGCCTACAAAGCATCAGGACGGTACTGTTCTGTGTAATAAAGAGAGTAAAAAGCAGCTGAGGTAGCTGTACCTTGACTGCTATCTTTGGTAATTGGACAAAATGGCAAGTGTGCATTTAATAATGTAAAAGATAAAGACTGACTAAAGCGGAAAGCGTATTCAACTGAAATGAGATCAATGGTCTACAAACACAGTTGGTCTTTTCATTAAAAAATGTCTTTCTAGAACGTTATCCCTCCTGTGACAGTTGGTAATCGTGCATGTCGTAGTGGAAGTGTACTGGGCTTCCATCTTCTTAGTGTTTTTGTCACTGTGTCCACCCACATTAGAAAAAAAATCCCTGCACAAAACTGTGGCACTTTGCCCTGATGAGATATATTTATTGGGCTCCATCAAAGCATTGGCTTCCTGTCAGGTCTCATCAGCCCATGCTGGTCTTTACGGTTGTACTGTGTGACATCGCAGTTCCTTTTCCGTGTTATTGTGCTTACAGGTAATGCGTGTAATGTTTTTTACTCTGGTCTTGTACTTTATTATGCGATTTTATTGTGTGTTTTACTGCAGAACCAGCCAGAGAGCAAATTTCCCTTCGGGGGCTGTAAAGTTTGGAGCGGGATTGAAACAAGGGCACAAAAACAGGATGCAAAAAGTGTAGCTGCTAATGGTGTTCGAATGAATGCCACGGCTCTTCTTTGGAACACTCGAAGAGAGGAGGAATTTGCCTTGGCTTGTTGATACCAGGTTATACTGGATGCAGCTATACTCAATATTTTACTTTATCCACTTTGTTATAAATGTTACAGTTAAGTTTGATTAACTGTATGATCAATAATTGAAGGGCTTGTGAGCAGCCATTTTGGCCAGAAACCCCCAAGGCCCTCACCATGTCACATGACTATCTAAATGCAGATAAAAGAAAAGGAATGTTGTTGTCTTTTACGTTTAAATAACTTTAATTAATTTGAACAACTAACCTGGAGTATTTGATTATGTGCGCTACTGCAATGAACCCAGCATTATAAATAGTTATAAAGCCGAGGGCAAAATAAAACAGAATTTCAATTTGTATAATTTTATTCATCCTGCAAATCCGTTCAGGACAAGCAAAGGAGAAAATAAATTAATGGAGGAATTTTTTTCATTTTTTCAATCTAAAATACAGAATCTCTTGATTTCCTGTATCGATCAATGGCTACAGAGATCCCAGTGCATCAATATGCAGCACCAATGACAAGCACAGAATCACAGAAGTCCTGTCAGTGTAAATGGCACCTGACAAGGAAGCGCCAACATTATTCGGCTATACTCGCCCAAGGCTAATGGGCCCTCATAGATGAGAGCTCACCCTTGTGAAATTAAACACCAAATGAGAACTGCCAGTCACTGTCTTAATGTGTTACCTGGCCCCCTGGCAGTGGCCCACACACTTTCATACATGAGTACACCGAGCACACACACCCACGCAAACAGAGCCCCGGTGCGATGGAATGAATGGTACAATTTGAAATTCATCAGCAGAGAGAAAGTCTATGAGGAAGCTATTATTTGACCAGCATATTAAAAAGCTTAAAGAGACAGACTCTTTAAAAAAGCACCGCACCCCTTTGGCAGCTTTGCTCCGATCAGCCGCGCTCAGAGGCCGACTGGCATTATAAACAGACTCGCTGATCCACTCACAACCTGGCTACCTTCGCTCACCGCCTCTCATTTTTCATATTACTTTTTTTTGGGGCAATTTCAAGGGCTCCAAAGGATTGTGAGGGGCCTTTTTCCCTTTTTCATCTGGTTACTTTCTGGAGGGAACTCTTTCTTCAAATACATCCCAAAGAAATTGGATTGAAAAGGTTTTAATCTATGAGCCGCACTAGCTAGCCGAAGTTTAGTTAAGTCAGGAGTTTGTAACAATAGATTCCAGGTGAAAGGGGGGGAAATGAAACTAAAAGACAAAACCTGATGTAGGAAGGGAGAGGAAATGAACCATTCACCCACTATGGTTCAAAGTGGGGTGTAATGCAAGGCAGGTTGTATAGTATAGTCAAATGCAAACGTTTGCTAAAGAAATCTAAAGAAAAAGAAGGATTGGGAGGAAATGCCAAAGGGCGTGTTACCACTGTATCCAGATTTTTGCACCTTTCAAAAGATATGAAATGGTGAGTCTGCGAGCATTGTCAATCTCAATGTGTGCCATTAAGAATTAAGCAGTGGCACAATAAGAACTGAATTTGTAGAGCACAAATGACCTTGATATTAACTATGCTACAAACTGGTTGGTGAGGTTTTGTTTTGTTTTGTTTCGTTTTTTGTCCATGTCTACCAAGTGTTAGTATTGGGCACCATTTATTAAAATCTTTATCAACTCCATCTCTGCTCAGGACCCACTGGGCCTGTGCATCGTTGACTTGTCCAATGTACATTCTGTCGCTCAATATGTTTTCCCTTTCCAATAAATGTTAAAAATGATGTGATGTGATAAGATGTTATGAGCAGTAGCACTGTCTCCAGTAGAATTGAACTGCAGCCACCGTATATATTTTCTAATCAAGATTTCCCCCTGAGACTGTCCCCGGTGCCGTCCCAGCACTGATTGCATAGTAAATCAGTTGCTGAACACATTGCCAACAGCAAACTTATGAAGGCAAACATTTTTGACTACCTATTATTATTATCAAAGTGTGTCTCATAGTGTATGTACACTCAGAGAGGTGTTGATCATTGTAATTATCCCTGCCGTTCACACTGACAGTCAGGAAATCTTCCCCGGCTGCTTCCATAATAAAGAGAAAGGATATAAAACATTTGTGAGAAACCAAAAGTTAATATGACGCTCCCTCTATGTCCTTCACCACTGCTCAATAATAAGGAAGCACAGTTGTGGGGGGGGAGGGGCACTGGAAAATGTGTACTAAAAAAGGCTGTATTTTTTTTGAAGATTCAGCTTTTGGATTCATTCAGCTTGTCTAACCCAGAGAGTGCTGAAGCCGGTTAGAGACATGACAAACGTACATAACGAACGTGTATAGATCATTAAGAGAGGAATATTTATCTGTACAAATATGTCCAAAAGGGGCAAATTAAATCAAATTTTAAGCAGTGCCAGTTTTTTTTTTTTTTTTTAGATATTTGTGTGTTTCAGGTATTATTTCATTATATCTGATCAAATAATATCAATCACACCTTGCTAAAGCCAAAGTTAGTTCCAAGTGTGGGTCATGCACAACAAACCTGTAACGCTCCTCACACATAAAGAATATTACATGACTCTGTACCAGGAGTCGGGTTCAAACCCACGAGGACTATTGTCCATTGGAGCAAAAGTCCAACACCTTAACCTCTCGGCCATCCTGGTGTTAGTATCGAGTTGTTTTGGTTTTGATTGGACTATGATTTGGTGAATACAGTGAATCTAAAGTACTTTCCAAGGCTTTTCCATAGACGTATGTAAAGCAAACATTAAGAAAAACCCATTTGGACTAAATCAGATCCACAGTTTACCTTGTGCTCGAGTCGGTTTCATTTTGTACCAACATAAAAGGAAAATTGCATGTTGACACAATTATTTCTGATCTAGAACATAATGTTCCATGTTGCTGATGTTGACTAATGCTCCTTGTTTCTTTTGTAGCCATTTTTTTTTTAATTTGCAATTTTCTTTTTGTAGGTTGTTATAGTGATCATAATCTATGTGAAAGCCACATGGACGAAGGTGGTCACAGCTTTTGATGACTTTAAAAAATGCTCGATTTGACTTTGCCGTGTCGGTATAAAATGTACAGTATCATAAATCCTGACAGAATGAGAAATGAGTCTACTATTACATTTTGTGGCAATGCTAAATGAGAAGGGCAGGACATTAAGCAAGATCACAGTTAGTATGCATTTCATCCTTTCTTTATGGTCTGTTTAGCCATTTTAGTAACTTGGGTAGAGTCAGTATGCAGTGATGTAGTTTTCAATTAGGAAACAGCAAGTATTTCCAGTGATATTGGAGTAGTATTAGTTTCACACAGAGCAAATGTGCTTGTTTAGCCGTATGTTTGCTTTTCCAATGTGAGAGACTCACCTGAACTGAAGTGCAAATTCATTATGTGCCTATCAATTTGATTCTTATTGAGAGTTTGTTGTACAGCTGGCAGCTTGAACTGGGGATATCCATTTTGTCAAACTTTTAACTTTTAAATTGAGTGTAGTTTATATGCTTAAGCCTGGTTTTGCTGTTCGCAAAGTGAACTTTGGTGAGTAGAAGATTGTGGCTTAGGTAAAGTTACTGCTTTCATTATCGCATTGTTAAATGGGAAACTTGTAGTAAAAACCATCACAGTTGCATAGAAAGGATTGGTGCAAAAGTAAGGTATAAATCCATGTTATTTATATGCAGATTTACACGACTGGGCTGAGACGACCGCAGAGGCAGCAGCAATCATACAACAGCTTTATTTCTGAGCCGTCCACAGCAGTGGCAAAAAAATCCCTATGAATGTACAAAGCAAAAGTGAGCTCCCCCACCACAAAACAAAGAAATTTGTTTTTTATAAGAATGCATTCGTATAACATCCTAAAAAAGCCTGGGAGATCATGAGTAGGCTTAAACGGCAACACATAACCGAGCATTTGTCAATCTGCCTATATTTGCATGACTAAAAGTGCGTGCTGAAACTGTAAAAGACGATCCTGAAACACCATGCAAGCTTCTCTGGCGCTCTAATGTCATAAAGGAGGCCTCTGGCTGCGCTCTGAGACAAATTCCAGTGATCAGGCAGAGCTTCTCCTCCCTGCTCTGTGTCCCCAAAATCTGTGCTCCAGGTAGTGCGGGTCGGCTGTCATAGTTACAAATGATTCGCGCAGTTTCCGGGCGACAGTCACTCCTCCGCACAGCGTGCTCTCCCCCCTGTAAGTTGCTGAGCATTTAAAAAGATTACAAAGGAGGGCGGGAGGGACAAAGAAACACATAACATCTGTGAGCGGTGAGCACCACATGCTGAAACTAAGGTTTGCTGCTCTGCCCTCAAGTCAAATCTTTTGCATATGAAGCACTGTATTGAGCTCCTTTTGCTATCACAGATTTAATTGAAAGGACTTACACTTTAGAAAGTATCCCCTAATCCATATGAAGAGCCCTCGTTTTTTTTTTTTTTTTCCATTTGTGTGCTCGGTTAACCTGCCACCCTTTCAGTATGGGGGGGGGTTGGGGGTCTGCTGTCAATCATTATGGAAAGGTGTCTGTCCCTTCTTCCACCCAAATGGCGCATGTCCCATTTTGGAACAAACTCTGAGTGCTACCTCACACTGACACTGCTCCTCTGTGAAATCCCAAATATCATCTTGCATCTTGCGAGCCTATCTGCCTGCACTCAGGCTTCAAACGTCACCTTGCTCAGACAGATGTCTGTGTGGCATGAAATAGAGCCACCAAGGGGATCGCCTTTCGCCTGAAATGTTTATACAACACTTGGATGTGGCAGGAACTCACTCATCTGGATTTCATTCTTGATCTTGGCTTGTCGGAGAAGAGACCAAGGGTGTCAATCTGTCTATCAGCCATGCCTGCAGGATCACACATTTTACACCTAGTTATCTTCCAGACACTCCATGTGAAAAGCCTCCTTTCAGGTTTCCTCCACCCCGTTACACTACAGGAAATGTGAGGCATTTCAGGATGCTCTGCAGTGCCTTCTTTCCCAAGGAGGATTTATACAGCAACAGCCCCAGAAAGATAAGGTTATGAACCGTCATTCACTGTAATATAAAGGGCTCATAAGCAGCGGCCCTCCGAAAAGGAGACAGGATGTTGACAGCACACCATTTAAAAGCCGACAGCTCCTTATCAACCTGGGATCCAGACGGCTCAGAGTTAAAGAGATTCTACTCGCAAAGACGACTAATTAAGAGAGAAGAGATCTAATTAACGATGAGTGGAGCAAGAAAGGAGATATCTACACACTATTAGCTTTTATCAGCCGGCAAAGTTCCCCAAACCTGCCTGGAGGTTCCAACCAGCGACTCTCCCACAAGCTTGCTGACATTGCAGCCAGTGCCACCCACAGAAGAGGCAAATCATTTGTCATTTGGCTTTGTTCTTTTCACACAGCGCAGGTCTAGACTCTGCTCTTTGTGAGTTTTCACAATATGCAAACTCAACAAATCCCCCCCATGAGCAAACACATGACAACATAGTGCACGAAAGCTCCCTGCTGCGTTTATTGATTCCCCACCACCACCACCACCACCACCACCACCTCCAATGACCCACCTTTATTTGTTTTATTTTTTGCCACCGGGGGCAGCAGAAACGAGCACAACTGGGGCAGCTGGCTGTTTAGCCTCTTTTGTCGTCTGCATAACCAAACAGATGTGTCTTAATGATGTTTCCTTTGTTCCTATGACGAGAGAAGTCACATAAGCTGAAGATTACTGCAACCCAAATCGATATTTATCTGACCCTCAATTAGCTTTTTGAAGCTGTCATTCAAGTTATGCTTTAAAATGAACGCTAACAGCCCCCTGAGAATGCTAGTAGGCGCCTGCTCAGCCATAGTATCTGCAATATGTTCACAAACTAGTCACTCACTAACTGTTTGCAGTTTAATGCTGTTCAGATGCTGTACAGTGACAGCTTTTTAGTTTTCTCTGCATACAGACGCCTGCTGTAGCCACAAATAGCATCAGGAGGGGAGTGAGAGAGAATAAAAACCCAATGAATGGGCAGTAACCGAGGTAGCAAAAGAAACAACACATGTTTGAAAAGGATAAAGTCAATGACTCCCTTATTGGAGACATCGAAAGGCAGCAAAAGGTTTGCTCAGCTGTAAATGTATTTGATTCAACGGAATGATTTGGATCTTCAATTTGAACAGCTCTATGCTCACCAAGGTCCTTTTATCTGCATTTGTGTAAGGGGGGCAAAGTGTTGACTTCATGGAAAAACATAGTCCACAGAAAATGAAATTAACAGAACAGAGGCCATTTATAGAC
>CAESWR010001108.1:452534-462748 GCA_903171835.1 Mullus surmuletus | reverse complement strand
TTGGGACTCGTATGTGATGTCATAGAGCTCCTCAGAGTGCAAACTAAAATATTTTCAAAGTTCCAAGCTGCAGTAAAGCTCGACTCCTGAGCTTGTTTTCCAAGTAAAAAATTGTTGGTAGTAAAGGGTAGGTAGTTGGTGTTTTTCTCCATGAAGTTGTATGAGCTCCTCACCATCAGTGAGCTTCATCAGCAGTGACTTCTCTTCCACTGCTGGAGTCACACGGTTAAAGAGTTTGGCTCCAAAAAACAATATGAGTTTAAAAGAGTCAAACATTTGCATCACCAATTCTTTGCCGTGAAAATGTCCGACCTCACAATCACCCGGCACTATTTTCCCTCCCTTAGTATCACTATTTACACCTATATATACACCTTTCCATCAGCTGGAGGAGGCGGAAGGAGAACGCTGCAACGCGTCTTCTCTCGCATCGCAGCGTTCTCCAGCTCCTCCTTCCGAGCATGTGGACGCCGTGGAACAGCTGATTATGTTGCACGCATTGATATGAAGGGAAGGAAAATAGTGCCGGATGATTGCGACCAAGAATTGGTGATGCAAATGTATGACTCTTTTAAACTCATATTGTTTTTTGGAGCCAAACTCTTTAACCGTGTGACTCCAGCAGTGGAAGAGAAGTTACTGCTGATGAAGCACACTGATGGTGAGGAGCTCATACAACTTCATGAAGAAAGAAAAATACCAACTATCCCTTTTAATGTGGGTGAAGGGGGGAGGGGCACGTGATAATTGTGTGTGTGTGTGTGTGTGTGTGTGTGTGTGTGTGTGTGTGTGTGTGTGTGTGTGTGTGTGTGTGTGTACAGGACCCATCTTCTGCTACATTAAATTATACAATCTTTCACACGGGAGAAAAAAAACAAGAGAGTTCCATCTTCCTCAACAATGTCGGCAATTTGAGCATCAGTCCATCCCTCCTTTCATCAGTCAGACAGCAACATGTTCCCACATTACGCTGTTTTGGGCATTTACCTACAGCACAGCCCCCATTAACCCAGAAAGGCTGCACATCCTTCCTATGTGATCTTCCCCAACCATCATCCACCGTTTTCTGCCCGGGTAAACTCAACCAACACGCATTCCCTCTCTGAAGGTAAAAGATTCCCTGGTTTTTATGTTTCCTTCAAAGGCACAGGTTGTACTTCTGTGGTTTTTTTCCAGAGCACACACAGCTGATTTGATGAAAAAAAGGTTTAAAGCTGCGTAAAACAGACGGCGAAAAACATTTAATCAGAACAGTGTGTTTATTTCCCAAATACTGCCATTTAATAATCTACCAACTCCTCACAAAAACCTGCTCCTGTCATTATGCAGCCGAAACAATTTCATCGGCCCCGGCTCTTAATCTCGCAGGCAGAATTGGCTTTTGCCTTGTTGCCTCGCTTCTTTGTCACCACATGAATCAAACAGGACGCAATTAATTTTATCTCCATCACGTTCTTTGAAAAAAACGGCCGATATCTGCGGAGGAAATCGCCGTCGAGCAGCAACGAATGAAACAGATTTTCCCCTGTAAAATCCCCCCTTCCAAAAAAAAAAAACAATCCTCGTGGGCGGCTAGAATAATAAGGTCACTGCTGAGATTATGAGTCCCGGTGGCGTTTGACATTACCACCATTTAGCAGCGTAATTCCCTGACACAGACAATCTGCCAAAGGGGTTTAACACACAGAGGAGGAAAAGATGCTAATCCCAAAGAGCGAGAGCAAGCGGCGGAAACGCCAACATATGTGTGCGGCTTCTAAGCTTGTGAAAATATGCGATATATCAACATCATACATGTGCGGTACAAGGGGGTCGGATTATTAAATCAGGGCGCGACAGGCGGCGCAGATTTTCCTCCTCCTCTCGTCGTGGAAGCACAGACATGAACTACTCGAACTAAAAAAAGGAACCTTATTGAACATGCACGTGTTCAGTTTTGCACATACGCATGTGTGCGAGAGGGGCCATTTTCCCCCTGACGCCAGCATGAAAAGTTTATTTAAACCCTCTTAGCACCGCGCGCCGCGGAGCTTTACACTCTGATACGTCTCAACTCGACTTAGCTTTCTTATTCATTGCACAGAGATGCTTCTATTTCGGGAAAAAACACTGTGCATCAGCGTGCTACACTGTTATTTACCTTTTGACTGCAGAAATACGGTGAGGTCCAGCATGGATTCAAACCCTTTCAACCAAAAGACCCATAAGTGAATGGCGAATGTTGTGAAGAGGTGCTGGCAGAGTTGAAGCCAGTCGGTTCCTCATCAAAGTGACAGTCAACAAGAGAAAGATAGAACATACTTTTTGTGCCCGAAGAGATTTTTTGAACATTTCGGAGGGTCAAAATCCCTAAAAAATATTTGAAATGTATCTTTCAGGCTGAAGCTGATTAACAAGACTGACTCATTTGACGTTGGAAAAAATGTGAATATATGATATTTTTACAGCAGTCTTTTGGACGGAGACGCTTTTTGTCCCCAGGAACTAATAAGAGTGTTTACTAGAAAAATCTGTTGCTGCAGAAAAAATAAGAATGCCTCAAATTCAATGTTGCTGCTAATTATTGATCATCTGAGGCTCTAATAATAAGAATAATAAGCATTGAATCCTCCATGAATTGCATTTTACGGAACTTATTTGAGTTTTTGTATTTTTTTCTGATTAAAATACTGTGGAGAACAAACTGGCATTTAGAGGGTTAAAATTCCCCCAAATAATTCAGTTTTGACATATATTTCAGGCTGAAATTGATTAAAAAGATTGACCTGTTGAAAGTGAAGAAAAACATATACCAGTATATGTTATTTTTACAGCAGTTTTCAGGGAGGGGACTTTTTCGTCCTGAGGGACAATTGAGAACGTTTTTGAGGAACTCTTAAGGGTTAAGACTTAAGGGTTAAGACTTCTTTGCATCCACAGACATGACATAAAGGCCGTAGCTGCGTGTTTCAGTGTCTGATGAGAGACGGAGTGCGTTGAGGGAGATGAGCAGGGCGGGACCGGCCGCCACCACAATGAAATATTTGCAGAAGCAGAAGTGTGAGGAGCGAGCGAGGAGCCCCTTCAGGTGTCCCGGTTTTTCCCGGCGGCCTCTGGTGGTCTCGCAGTCAGACAGGAAGCCCGGGGTCCCGGCGAGCCGGCGTGTGACTTGTTTGCCGACTGGCTCAAAGGAACAAAAAGATATTCGTGTCTGACTGTTTTTTTTTCTGTTTTCTTTCCCCTTCATGTGTGACTGTGGGCTGCGATCTCTTAATTATTTCCCTTATCGAATCTGCTTCATTCATAACGGCAGCATGTAATGAAGGGGAGGAGAGGCCATGGGAGGGTTTTTAAGCCCTGAGATAAGTAATTTGTGGATTGCACAGAGGGCCGTGCTTCTCAAAATGAAGGAGTCAGCGGGGAAAATAAAATTGAGCTAATGATCAGAGTTATGAAAGCGCAAATTAATAAATCCCTGCCACGGGCTGAAACAAACAGCACTACACGCACAAATCAGGATTAGAATTAAGAGAGGCCAAAGGTCAGCAGAGCCCAGAGGCTTTCTGGGTCCTGAAAGTTCAGAAAGAAAACCACTGAGAGAAACCAATAGCATTCTTAGATTCATTCTCCAACCCGCAAACAAGCAGCTTTGCACGCATTCATCTTCTTCTCGCTTGTTTATTTAAATTTAATTTGAGCGCTTGGGGAGATTACTGCTACCAGAAGCCGAGCCTCGCTTTCCTAAAATAATTTGGTTTACTGCTCCCCCACCCCCCCCCACCCACCCACCAAAATAAAACCTCAGCGCCGCAGGAATCCGAGAGATCAGGGTCAGTCCAAAGCCAGAACACGCCTGCCAACCTTTGACTTTAATCCAGGTGTTGCCGTGGCGGCGGGCAGCGGTCTGGCTCCGACAGCGAAGCCCGGCTCCTCAACATGCGATTAAAAACCATTAACCTTCCATTTGAAGGGTACAAGTGAAGACAAAGCTTCATAAAGCACAGCAGAGACAGAAAAAACAATGGAATATGCACCTGAAAAGTTGAGAAGATCCTCTTGAACCAAGATTATGAAATATTCTCTGAATATCTGTAAAATATCAACAACTCCTCCACCAAAGCAGCCCCCAAAAGTGAATTATATTCCCAAGTCTTCCGAGGTTTCACTGGTTTGTGTTGCGCGTTGCCCTCGGTTACATCACTTGGGGTTGACATCGGCGCTCCTGTGTGGGGGCCAAAGTTAATGTAAGTGCAAACTCAAACTCAAACATTTCCATCAGCTCACGGAGGCCGACGCTCGCCGAGCAGGATTTATGACCCGAGAAAACCCAGTTGGTGTTGTGGTTTATTTGTATTTGCCATTTCCTGTTTAATACATGAGGGCGCGATCCATCAGATTTTCAGACAGATCCGTTTTGGTTTTTTTTTAATGAACTTCTTGGAAATATTACAGACTTTGGCAGAGCTCCGCGCTCGCCGTCTGCCCTTCCCGTTGTCTTTGATTTACTCGGAGGAATTAAGCGAACGTTCACCCCGACACACTCACACACTCCTCCATCCCTCCCAGCTTCTAACACTTTACGTTTTCTTTGTAATAGGTATGCAAATGACACAATTACAACATCATACAGGACTATTTACGGTTATGAGATCCATTTTTCTGCCCCCCCTCCCCCGCTCTGATTGTAGCGAGGCTGGAATGATTTAACCAAGAGGAGGGATTGATCAGGAGCGGCGGCGGCGGATTATAAACGACTGGTGGCCCTGCCAAAGCCCAGAGGCCGATCAATACTGTAGATGTGAATCTTAGTCATTACGTCTGAGCGAGCGCCAGCTTGGCAAGGAGGGATTGAGTTCCAGCAATGATCCTCATTAGTTGCCTTCACTCTGGCGCTGTAATTAATATGCAAAACTGATAAACAACTGTTCCGCCTTCACTTGTCATTCCGCCATCATTTCCCAGATCGCATCAAAAGGCCGCAATTACGATGGATGTCTTCATTGTGACGCGACGTAACATCTTTTCAAGCGCGCTCGTTTATAGTGGAATGATTCCTGTCTTCACGACGACTTCAATTCCCCTGAAATCAGCTCTTTTTTTACCCTTTGTTTTGCTGTTTGTGGCCAATTCCAGTTGGGCTAAATATATCTGACAAAGGGCAAAGCTCTCACATAATTGCTGCAAAAGATCTGCATTCACTGACATTTGGGTTTTGCAGCTTTGATTAAACTTCAAAATGCGTCAAGTTGAAAAGTATTTGAAGTCATTTGGTTAAGGTGACCAGTTTTCTGAAATGAAATCAGGGGACATTTCCAGCTCGGAGATAAAAATGTATTAAAAGTTATTAAGATGAAATGTAGAAACTCGGACAGTTGAGGAACGTAACTGTGGCGAGCGCGCTCTTCTCTTCTTCTTACCGTAATAACTGTTGCCTGTGCGCAACATGCTCACTCACGCTTTCTGCTTCCTACACAGCTACCGTAATAATTGCTGTCTGCGTGCAACACGCTCACTCACGCTACACACCCGGTTACCGTAATAACCGTTGTTATAGCCTGTGCGCAACATGCTTACTCGCGCTTCCTACCCGGCTACCGTAATAACCGTCGTTCTAGTCAACACGCAACATTTATTTTCTCAATCATAAAATGTTGAAATTGGGGACGGGTCATACTGCGTCTGGTCACCTTGAGTTTGGGTCTCCTCAGCGATAGCGCCAACTCATCTGCCGCTGTAAACACACACGGCTGATGATGCGGGTTTAGTTAGCATGCTAACTAGCTAAAAAGTCAACAAACTAGGTTGCAGGTCATGCTAATTGTCTCACAGGTGGTTTATCAGCTGCTTGACGTGGCTTTAGCAAACAGCACGGCTCATAAAATGTAGAAAATAAAAACCCTCAACATCTGGAAAAAGATCATAGGCAATTTAACAAGTTGGCTGTGAAAGGACGCCCCGATGACCGCGAAATGATGCTTATTGGGAAATGACACACAAATTCAAAATGTAACAAGTGATGAACTCTCTGTAATTATGGAGGGCATCACCACGACCGCCAGGGCAACACTCAACCATTGGAAAACACAACAAAAACCCTGAACTGAAAGAGTTGATTAACACCATAATAAAGACGACCTCTTATGAGCTTATACTTAACAGGCTAAATAACAGAAATAAAGCTGAGCATCAATCTGGGAACATTTTAGGACTCGTATCACATGATATGTGATGATTAGTCTGCAACGTGAATGCGTGGCTAATCTGTGATATTAATCTATTGTATATTACTTTATTTTCCTCACATTATCCCGTTTTGTTATACCAGTGATGATACATGTCTTGAGCTGCAATGAATACTGTCATACACCAAAGCAAAAAGATATAATTAAAGAAAAACGCTCAACAAATATATTTTGCTGACGCCGGAGTTGTGTTTTCCTCCGTAATGTCCGGCTTGCACCGATCCTGATGTTGATGTTGCGGTGAAGCGGAGCGCCGCCTGCTATTCCTAGTGAGTTTCCCGGGTCCTGGATTACAGAGCCCTCTCCTAAAGTTGGGTGAGTGTGCGGGTCAGGGACTATTTCTTGCCGCCGTGCGGTTTTTCTTCTCCTTTTTTTAGTCATTGCGACTCTCCATTTAGCCTCGGCTTTGTTCCGCTGCTCCGGCTGCCGGCCCGAGTGGCTCCGCATGTGCTTTGATACTGTTCACTTTACGGGGGAACACACTCTGATTTACTGCTTTATTTATTTATTTGTCTATCTTCCACAGTCAGATTTAGTGGGGGGGCATTTGCTTTGTCTCGTGTCCTTCCCATTGAGTGTGTCCCTGATCATTACACCGTGTGCAGTCTTCCATACTGTAGCCGCAATGCTCCGCTAAGCAATGTAATGAAACTCTCGGCGTTATCGCTCGCTTCTTGTTGTCTTTGGCTGAATTTTTGCAGGTTCGTGTATCGTAGCGTCTCTTTGAAGTGTTTTCTCAGATTAGCTTTCCAGGAGTCACTCACTCACCACTTCTCAGCTCAGTGAAGAACCCCCCCCCCGTCTGCCTCATCTCCCACCCTGTAAAGCACCGTGCTGACTTGGTTTTCATCGGCAGCGAGAGCATGGGGAAGCTCTCGCTGTGGTGAGATGGTGTAAGAACTACTGCGTGCTTTTTAATGCGCCGGAGTGCTGCAGTGCGTCGCATGCCGCCCTCCAAAAGCACACAAAAGTCTGAATACATCAGCTCCCAGCAGGCTTTTCTGGTCATTCTGTCCCACAATCCTCTGCAGCACAGTTTGGGAGAACTGTGTTTGCCTTGTTTCCATGGTAATGGCAAGCAAAATACCAGTGCACCTAAACTTTGAAGTCATTCTTTTTGGTTTTTTGGCCACGCAGAGAGCAATCAAAGGTTGTGTTGGGGTGTGAAAAGGCCACTGTCTCCCAATTGGTTGCAAATCACAGTTGCACAATTTATTTAATCCCAGTTTTAAAATGGTTATGTGATCACAAAAGTGATTAAATCAAATTATTTGGCTTCAATAAAAATGTATTGCATTTGCTATTGCTTTTTTTAATCTTACAAAAAAAGACTGGAGACACATCCTTTGTTTATTAGATGGAAAATCGTAATATTGTTCAAAATAATCGTGAGTGTGTGTGTGTGTGTGGTTGCTATGCACTTTTCCTCTCGACATGGTGGTGGGCAGCAATTATTTATTTTTGGAGTTTGTATTTAAAACTGTCCCATGCTAATTACCAAATTATGGAAATACCGAACATCTGAGACGACACAAAGCGAACAAGACGCTGACTGACGCATGTTGCAGCGTCTGCAGTTTCACAAATACTTTTCCCATTATAATATTCAGAATCACGGATAATGTCTTTGTGCCGCGGAGCTGTTTGCGACTAGGACACAGAGAAGCTGGGAACTCATTCTGAGTGTCACCTTAACGGTAGCAGCGTTTATCTGGAGACTTTTTTTTTTCTTGCAGGTAAACATCTGCTATGTCATCATCCGTGTCAGCGTCTCAGATTCCAGTTTGCAGCGTGTTGTGTTTTTTTTCCCTCTTCGCTATTTCAGGAACAAAGTCAGACCTCCATGAAAGAATCCGAGGAGGGAGCGACAAAGAAAGAGTGTGTGTGTGTGTGTGTGTGTGTCTGTGTGTGTCTGTGTGTGTGTGTGTGTGTGTGTGTGTGTAGCCACGCCTTGGTGTGCTCGTCTTGAATTTTTGAACAAGGTTATGTGTTTGTGTCGGCGGCGGCGCTATCTTTGAGACGGCCTCCAGCACTCTCAGCCGTCACATCTGGATATAATGTCACAGCGTCTGTCCCATCCCATCTATCACGCCGCCCGCCCGCCGCCCGCCCGCCGCTGCCGCACGCCACCTCAGCAACCTCTGGAGAATCTTCTGATAAGCAACCGTTTTGGGATGTAGTTTTTAGCAATCTTGGAGGATTGATGGCCGGCTAATGAGACCCTCGCATTAACTTCTACGCTGACAGGTCGAGTCCCCGCAGCAATCAGTAAATCTGACCTTGCGTATCCATCAGCAGCCCGGCATCCTGACGCGCGTGTCCTTGAGCCCCGGACCGATGAGGAAAAATGTGATGAAAATACGCGGTCGTCTCGGCCGAAAAGGCGCCGTGTCGCCTCGGCTGCATTTCCACCGCCGCCTCTCCGTCAGAGGTGCGTTTAATAGGTTAATTTAATGAAGGCTCAGCACTTTCGCTCATATTGAAATGGTCAGTCAATTACAAGGAGGGAGCAGGTGTGCACTTATTGTATTATCCACTGGCTGTAAAATTAAGGATTCCATCAGCAGGCAGTGATTGGTCGACCTCTGAACAGGAGCCGCACACATTCTGAGGGCGGACGCACCGATGCCATCGCGCACACACACACACACACACACACACACGTACAAACATATTATGATAAAAGGTAACAGTAGTAACTCAATTAATCAAAAAGTAGGAAAGGCAATAGTACAAGTAAACACGAAATAATACGGATCAAATGTGAAAAAAAAGAAAAATTCTAATCACTTTTTTAACTGTGATTTTTTTAGGGTTTTTTATTGAAAAAATGGGGTAGCGGGGTGGGGGTGGGGGGGGCACGGCTGTGGCACCACACTTCGTCACTGGGGCAAGGTGAGAGCGGCACTCTTAACAAACCCTCGCCTTCCTCGGCGGTGATTTCACACACTTTTTTGATTATTTGCTTGCATGGAACCAAGTTTTTGCCTTCTACGATCAGAGGATGTCAAGAGGAGCTTATTCGTATCTCCTTTTTTCTTTTTTTTTTAGATTGGGAAAAGTGCAGCCTTACTGTAAAAAACACTCAGTGCCCCCTCCCCTGCAGACCCCTGTAATGCTTTAACACTTCAGAGACTGATAAGAAGAAGCGTCCATCCACTGCTTCTTCTCCCCAACGTCTTTGTAAAGCGTCATCAGAGCAGACTGGTGGTGTGTAACTTTATGAAACACACACACACACACACACACACATACTATAAGTCTGAAAGGAAGGAGGAAAGGCAGCTCTTTAAACCTAACACGGGTTATTGGAGACCACCGGACAAAGGCCCGTGTGAGGTTGCCCCCCCCCTCGCTCCGGTGCTGCTGCTCAGCTGCAATTAGTTTTGTGGCAAAATGCAGGAAGAGGAAAAGAGTGCTCTTTGTGGCTAAAAGTACTGGCACATTTTGTGAAAGGCAGCGCGGACGGAACGTGTTATTACTCTCCCTTTTTTTCTGCTAAGGATAATGCAGGGGGGGGGGGGGCGTCACTTTTAGGAAATGAAGTGCACATGAAACTCCTTTTCACAAAGAACAAATACCACTTTTTTCCCCCTTCTCCCACATTTGCAAGAAAAACAAATAACTTACCTTTTATTTTCCCATTATGAAGCTCTGTTTACTGAACCGGGAACATGAAGATTAAACAGTGAAAGCTGGCATTTCAACGCCCTTCACTCTCGACTCCCGTACGTCAGATGATTATTATATGTTGGTGCATGGTGACATTTCGTCTGTTTTGGAAAACTCCACATCAGAAAGTATGAAAAGAAGTTTTTTCAATCTTTTATTAATCAACAAACAGCAGTGAGTGCTGTTAGTGCTTTGTCAACGTACAGTTTTGAAGGCATTATTGTAAATGAACCAATTCATTGCTACAGAAAGTGGACGAACTCAAAGAAAAGTACAGGAATCCTACTTGAGAGACAAAACAAAGAGAAAAAACGGCAACAA
>CAESWR010001108.1:406049-426329 GCA_903171835.1 Mullus surmuletus | reverse complement strand
CAAGACTGCAGAGGTTTGGGCCGGATCACATGATAATCTTAAAAAGAAACACACTCAAGGAAACACTGACCACCTTTCCAGTTTGTCAATATTGGGGTTCAGGTCGATATTCCGTTTAGTGAAACATTGGGAATAGAGCGTTTCCATGGTTCTTCCTTTATCCATTGAAATCAATTGGGAAATCCCCATATCTCAAACCATCTCGATTGGTTTCCTCTTCACTCCAAAAGTGTGGCAAGATTTCTTGCCAATAGAACATGCGCAGAACACTAATTCATGTTGGGGAGATCCTGATAGGAGGAGACATGATCAGATACGAGGGTTAGAAAAGGAGGAACCTTTGTGGAAGTTCTCAGTTCATACAGGTCTGGCAGCTTCTTCAGGTAGGTCCAGTTTCCAACACTGAACACATAGATGACACACAAGGGTTCTGGTCTGGACAACCAAAGTCAACCAGGTCCGGCCTCCAGGTTTTTGGAAACCTCCGAGTTGAACAAACTTGGTCCAGAATTGCGATGATCTTCTGTTCTGGAGCCCAAATGTGGTTGACCAAATGTTTGTCTCACCGACCGAAGCTTGAGACTGGGGATCAAGTCCAGTTCAGGACCCCTAAAAATACTATACCAAATGCTCATATTCTCTTTTGAAACGATGTTAAGCGTCTGTAAATCAGCTTTAGGGTAACACCTCTGACAAACCATCATGGAGATCTGGGACCAAAACCAGCCACGTTTGCCAGCTTAGCCAAGTCCTTCTAATGTGTATTTTTGTGTTTGTTATTGTAATCCTCCTCCCTGGTGTGCGAAAACCGCACACCAGGGAGCTCTGGCAGCCGAGCCCACCCGATCACCATCTGATTGCCCCCCGGGTTGACCCCTCTCCAATGTTCGGGGACAGATTATTAGCTGTTCTACACATCTAAGAGTGTGTTTACCATCATTACCAAAGCCCATCATGGCTTTGCTCTCCACACCAGGACCATTAGTAACATGAGAGCAATTACTTTGCCTCAACCAGCACATCTGCTGGCAGATAGAACACTGAACGCAATTAACGACACCGGAATCCAATTAGCAGACAATGAAAGGTAACACGACCCTTATGGCGCTAGTTAGCAGCGATGCTGAATGCTGATGGCATGAACCAGGAAGAGAGGTGTTTAAATGCAGACTTGGGAATGACATAGATTTGTGTCTCAAAGATCCAATGGAGACCTTGGAGGAGCAGAAGAAAGTTGAAGCCTAATGGTTCTGAAATCCTCACCACACACACGGTGGGATGAAGTCGAATTACCGTCACAAGTTAGAGGCATGAATTCCCAACAGGTGGGTCACGAAAAGAAATCCATTAGCATATTCAGTGGCTTTTCTTTTCGCCTACAAAAAACAGAGGCAGTTACTGACACCGTGTTGAACAATCTATTAAGGCCATCACTGGTTAAAAAAACCCTCAATATCTTTGGCTTTTGAGCTTTAAAACATACATTTTAAGAGATGGAGAAATGACAGATCCAATAGATAACTTTACCGTCTTTGGATTAGTGCTTGGACCCCCATTAGAGCTCGTATCTATCCGTCATAGCTCATATTGTCCTTTCTCTTGGTTGGAGGATTTGTTGTCCATCTCTTTATACCGTGTGGTGTCAAGCATAGTGTCGACCGGTTTGTGGTACGTAAACATTGTCAAGCTGAGGTGGTGGCTTTTTTGGGTGGGGGTCGATGGTTTATCAAGGAAGAGTATTGGAAAAGAGAGCACAGAGCAGGAAGTAGAGAGTTACCAAAGAGGACCTATTATACGATTTGAAAGAGGATAAAGGAAGCAGAGGGATCAGGACACCAGTGGAAACGCGCAATGTGGTCCAAGGCAAGGTGGGCTGCTAAATTAGCCGGGGAGGAAGAATCCAGTGACTCAGGGGAGATGGGAAGGGGATGGGGGATAGGAAAGGGTTTAGTCTAATGAGCTGCCTTCTCTATAAAGCATCGGATATGATCACCAACCAGAGGAGAGGCGGCTCCTCTCAATGGCTGCTCCTGTTGGGGGTCAATTGAAGCTTCAACGCGGGATTGTTATGTCTGTGAGACGTTTGTTGGGAAATCAGATGTTCTTGGGCCATTCAGGTGAACCTCACATTTGTATTTCATTGTTTGAACCCATCAAATGCAAAACAAAGATCTTCTATTCAACCTTTCAAATTGGTTATAAATGACAAGAGAGCTTTTAGTTCTGTAATAATCAGCATGAATTATTCCCCGATATATCCCAAGAAGAGTCTTGGCTAGTGTTAACCTACACCTTAACAACACAAACGGGTGCTTTCATTGGTGTAAATCAGATGTTCTTGGGCATTTAGTTGAACCTCACATTTGTACAGAATCATCATTTAAACCCAGCAAATGTAAAACAAAGATCTTCTATTCGAGCATGCATTATAAATGACAAGAGAGCATAGAGTGCTTTAATAACCTTCATTAATTATTCCCTGATATCTCAAGAAGTGTCCTATTTAGCAACCACTTTCGGAACTACAAGCAGGGTGTGTGAAAGTGATACACGCACATGCATGCGCCCACACACACACACACACACACACAAACACACACACACACACAAACACACACACACACACACACACAGAAATCCTACCAGCGATGTCGTGCTGTGACTTCCCCCCTCCGTGCTCCAACACCGTGGCCGTGCTTCCTGTCGAGCTGACACAGAAAACCTAATCTCATCACTTTCACAGATTGGACGCGGTCTATGTAGTGCGCTCGCCCTGAATGGAAACGTGTGCGATGGCCACTGGAACATTCATGAAAACACACTGGTTTGCTGTGTTGACTCCGGGCTTTGCTCTCTAATCGTGTTTTCAGCGTAACGGGAGGGGACATTTATTTACAGCAGGTGTCTCCTTAATGTCTGTTTTCTTCTTGTTTAGATGCAAACAACGCGTGTTCGCGTGCAGCGGAACACATGAGAAGCATGTGTGTGTGTGTGTGTGTGTGTGTGTGTGTGAGACGGGCCGTGGGACATGGAGAGCCGGAGAATTGGTTTTGTGTGTGTTTTGTGTGGAGCGATTCCCTGATATGAAGAGACGCTTTCAAACAGAGACCCTTTATTTGCACATTGACACTGCATGTACACCAGGAAGTGTCTGAGTCTTTTGTCTGTATTACTTTTACCACAATAATCAAAGACCCTAGCTAACATTTGGTGCTAGCTGGCTTGCTCCTCTGTGAACCTTTTAACCGGTTTGCTTCTGATGGGTATTTTTGTACTGTTACTCATAGATTTTCAGCTGCCTTTTAGCCAGGGCTGGGTATCGGTACTCGACCGAAACAACCCAGTGCCAAATAGTATCAATACTGCACCTGTTTTTGTACCCAGGACTAGAAAAAAAAGACTTTCTATGATTTTAGTGGCAGTCAATCACCGCAAGTGTCATTGGAGCACTTTCAACACACTTTGTATTTCTGCAGAAATCCTCTGAGTCGGGAGGAGTGCTGGCATTTACACAACTGATTGCTTTCTATTCGCACGATTGATATTGAATGAAGTAGCAAAAAGTATCAAATTAAGTACTCAGTTGGTACCGGTATGGTTTTAAAGGCACTGATATCGGTACTGGTATCAAAAAATGTTAAACAATGCCCAGCCCTTCCTTCAACACATCAGCAAAGTAGAGAGTAGATACATAATTCACGACGCTGCAGATCTGTCAGTGCTTGACGATATTTGGAACAATCTTTGTCAGAAACCACATTGCTGCCAAATAGGACCAAACCAAGGTCGTATTTACCTTTCCAATTCGCTATTTTCCCCCCTTTCTTTTTTTAGTTTTATTTTGCAGTACATTTTCCAATGTGAATTTCAGGACGTTTAGATTATATCTGCCAAAATAAAATGTAAATCAATGCTGCCGTCCTTTAATGTGCAGTCGAGCACCAGCTAACAGCTGCCTCCACCACCAGATAGCATTTAATGAATTATTTGATCTTATCCGGCGCCTTGCAGTCGTCTTTTTATGACTGTCGGGAATCACCTGAGGTCCGATAATGTGACCTCCCATGACTCTCAACACGTAAAATTATATTTTTGTGATTTCAAGGCATTTTAATCCCATTGATACGCACCTTCGTCAAACGGCCGTGCAGTTTTGTTTGGGAGGAAAATGTCAAAATTTGGCCTTTACCTGTGAATCAGTGTAAATAGCAGCGCGCTCCGTCTGACGTGATCCAGCTCTCGGCCGTCAGCATCTCCTATAGGGAGCGTGAAGCTCTACGCTCACACCGGGGAAAGGAGGTAAACACACAATAGCATGAGGCTGACGCCTTAATTGTTTCTATAGCATCAAGGTCATGCAACTAATCAGCATGTGTTTGGGGGGGGGGGGGCTGTAGTGGATGACTAGCGGCACCGCCGGTTGTGTTATAATATTATTGGAAGTGAGGAGAGAGGACTGAGGGAAGGGATTGACACCCAACCAAAAGCATCCATAAATTTGGTACCAAGGAAGCATTTGGAGGCATCAGATAAATCCATTCGCAACCAATCACAGAAATCATGGGTGTTTCCACATCACGCCTTCAAAATAAAAGCATCAAAACATGGTACTTTCTGTACATAATCCCTTGATCTGATGTTTTGGGGTTTTTTGGGGGGGTTGGACAAGTCGCTGTGTTGTGCTGTATGTTGTTACAGATTTTGAGGATGAAATGAACCAGATTATTTTCAATGCCGGATTTTACTGTTTACTGTTTTTCTAGCCAATTATTCTACTGACTGGATTTCTTGGCAACCTTTACTCTGAAGACTGCAGCAGGCTGGGTGGCAATGAGCCGTACCAGAAGTCTGTTATATTGTTGAATGCGCGCACGCTAATGTTGTTCATGCCTCTCTTTTAACAGTCAAATTTATGAGAAATTAAAAACCAAACTTGGTGAAAGATGCCTGGCAAAAATTGTATGAATTTTCATCTCGGAATTGAAGCGCTGCGAGGGAGGGTGAGGACGCTGTTAACCCGAAAATACCTTGTTGTCATGGATTAATCACGCATGAATTATTCATCTCAAGTATTTATTTTCCACAGTGTATCAGAGCCAAACAAAGACTATAAAGTATAATTTATTCATGCATGCTGTGCCTTTGTCTTTGAGGGACCGAATGACAATAAAAACAAAAAAGATCTCTGAGCAGTCGCTGATTTCAGTGACAATTTATTATTCCAAACGAAAGAACGAGCCGGCAGCGGGAATCCAGATCAGTGACGCTCCGTCATTAACAGACGCCGCCGCTAACAAGCCGAACACGCTGTCTGTGTGACTCTGCAACAACTGTACTGTTATGGTTGTTCGGGGTTAAAAGCAGCAAATAATCCTGCTCTCCCACCTGCATCATTGGATATAAATCCCGCTCCCTTATCTGCTGCCAATCTGCACACAATCTATCATTTATAAGGCAGACACCAGTCGGAGACGCTGTTTTCTTTTGTTCCTTCTGCTTCCCGCTCCGCTTGTCTTTCCTTTCCCCTCACAACACAAAACAAAGCGTTTAATCTGGGAAATCTCTCTGCTGTTGCATCCGCGGCGGGGAACGGAAAACATAAAAGATATCAGAAACCCTCGGCGTGCTGGGACATTTTGTCTCTGGAAAAAGCGTGGAAGGGGGCTGCAATGTGGGAGATTAGAAGTCTCAGTCGGCTCAGGTGGGCTGAGTGTGGGGGGGGGGGGGGGGGGGGGGGGGGGGNNNAGGTGGCCCATCCAGGCTCACATTGTTGGGAAATGAAGGCTTCTGCTCGTTACATCCGCTGACCACCTCAACGAGGGTGTTCCTCCAAGTAACACCGACATGATCTTCGTGGAAAGACGTGATTTAAAATGTTTCCTCACATTCGACTCTTTAGGTTTTCCTTCCTGAAAGATGATGCGTAATTACGTCTCAAATCACATTACATATTACAGAAAAAGTGCAGTATTTTCACAGCCGTACTTATGCATTAAGTACTTCAAGCCTGTTTCATTCATTTTTGATGATTTTACAGAAATCCGGAGCAAAAGAAAATTAGAATATCACATAAGAGCAATTAAAAAAAGAGTTGCTAATCAGAAACTGATTTACGCTCCCGATAATTTACGCTCCCAATGCAGTTTTACGCTATGCTGTAATGCATTCTCTCTCTGTTACTTTATGTGCAATGTTCATGTTCATAGATGTTTTTTTATTGTAAGTATTTGTCTGTTGAATGTTTAAATCTTATTTATTCCTCATAAACTCTGCACCCCATTGTCCCTTTCCTTTCTCTTCATTGCTCTTCCATTGTTCTTTTCCACACGTTCTTGATGCTGCCAGGACACTTTTTCCCCATTATGGGAGAATAAAGACCTTATATTCTATTCTATTCTATTCTATTCTATTGGATCTGTCTGCTGTTTGCCCCCAGCCAGTGTCCGCTCTGTCCCCAGTCCCCCCTGCAGACCCCCGGCCCCCTCCAGCACACGCCGGCTCATCGTCTACGCCCCTATTTAGAATCATTTCAGACTCTTTAGTCCGACACGCAGGCCGCCGTGAGCGCAGCGGGCCGAGTGGGTGTTCACCTGCTCGGGGAGCGGCGGGCGGGCTTAAAGGGCCGGCGCGTCTCCTGCATTATTGAAGTGCTCCAGTTGAGGAGCGAATCGCGCCATGGCTTCATGGAAGGAGGTCATGTAATTAACACACAATCACTGCCTGTGTTGATGCAGGGAGGCGCCGCTGACAGAACCGGACTTTTCTTTCTTTTCTTTTTCATAATTGTGTCCAAAAAATCAAAAATATGTTTGCTGTTGCACGATAGATGCATTTGGTACGTGATAAGGTGAGCTCCTCTCCTCACAGCAGTGATCGGTGGAGACTTTTTAAAGTTTCATGACTGGAAAATGTGCATGTTTTTTCTCTCTCTGCTGAGGACCAAACAGTGGACAGACTCTGCAAAAAATCTGGGTCATACCTTAATCTTAGTCCGAGTGGAATAAAACACTTCATGAATGATTTAGGTACTGTAGAGGCCCAACAGTGCACACGCAGACAGCCATTGTCTGTCTGTGTGTGTGTGTGTGTGTCTGGAGGAAGGTGGTTTGTACTGTGAGCGTGTGTGTGTGTGTGTGTGTGTGTGTTTCTGCCCTTTTCACACATTGTCCTTTTATTCCCGAGTCTGATTTTGCTGCTACAAGCTGAGAATTTGTCGACACTTTGCTGTTGATATTTCTGACTTTATCCTTTTTATTTTATTTTTTCTCATGATTTACTGGCAAAACCATCCGAAAAACTAGTGAGTCTTTTTTTTTGTGTGTTGTCATTTTCATCAGCTGGTTGAGGCAGAAAGCATTCAAGCAGGGTCTGGGGTTTCTTTTGTTAAAGGGAGTTTTCTGCTCTAACTGGCCAAAGCTGAAAAATCTGAAAAACAGGCGATGAGTAGTTTTTGTACTGTGGTTTTTGTTGCTTTCACTTCCATCAGCTGGTTGAGGCAGAAAGGGTTGAAGTCAGATGTGAGGTTTCTTCTGTTAAAGGGAGTTTTCCCCTTTAACTGGGCAAAACCATCCGAAAAGCAAATGAGTAATTTTTTCACTGTGATTATTGTTGCTTTTATTTTCATCAGCTGGCAGAAAGCGCTCAATCCAGGTCTGAGGTTTCCTCTGTTAAAGGGAGTTTTCTCCTGCTTCTGTTGGATTTTCAAGCTCCTCGCTCTGCTGTATCGGATCTAAAATAAGAATGAAAATGACAAGAGAATGGAGTTTTATTGGATTGGGATTATAAATGTGAAACAATCCAGCGTTTTGTCGGCGTGCCGGCGACACTGATGCCACCGAGAATTCCAGGATAACATCGATGCAGTTTAAACCCTCCTTTATCTCCACGTCCTGTTATCAGCCGCTCGGCGTCGGGGGGCCGGGCGGAGCCTCCGACAGGGGTCAGCGGAGGTGCGACACATCAAAGAGATCAAGATCGCGGCGTCACTCTCAAGCCGGGGAGCCCGAGAACCCGCAGAGGTCGACCAAAACCAGTAACGCTGAGGCGCTGGCGTTTGGAAATTGAAATCTGGAGGGCGTGCGTTTCCAGACGGCGGCGACACCAAACATCAGAGAAAAATCCGGCGCCAAACTGTCGGATTTGCTTGATAAAGGAATTAGCTTGGTCCTTCAAAGCAGGCGCAACCTCCGAAAACCCGTCTACTCGTCTCATCTAATCGCGCAACAAAAGCCGCCGGCGATGTAATGAAGCCTCTGTCAGGCTGGTGACTGCTGAGCGGCGCAGCCTCGCAGGAAATGAGGCGGAATAGCACAAGGCAGCGGTTATTGACAACAGTGATTAACCGCAGCCCGGCTGTGATTCATATCATTTGGACCTCGACTAATTCAGACGCAAGCCGGTTTGTTTCGCTTGACGGGCTGACAGATGTCACAGGTGGGATTTCCCGGCGTCCGCGCGTTGCTTTACTCTCAGATCGGTTATGACAGAGTTGAGGCGAGGACGCCGCGCTCACCATCGCTCACAATTACCGCCGCTGATTGACGCCCACAAACATGTTTTCCGAGATAATCCCACAATTCAGCACTTAACCGAGTCTCTGTCATGGATTTCTTTTCGATAGCGATGCCTTAGAAGACGTGCTGGTGGGCAAAAAACACCAATCATCCACTCATTAAATACATTTTTACATTTTCATATTCTTTTTTCATGTATATATTTTATTATCTTTCCCTTCCTCTTATAGCTCTCTTATATCATTTTGTATGTCCTTTTCATTTGCAAACTCTTATTTTGTACAATTGTGGAATCTGTTTAGTATTTTGTGTTTAAATATTAATATAATTTCCTTCTATAAATTAATTATCTACACGTTTTCACCTAGAAGACACTGTTGACCTAAAAAAAATATATTGGGATCACTGACAATTACCTCAGCTGATTGACGCCCGCAAACGTCTTTTCTGAGAATATCCAACATCTCCGTCACAGATCTTTTCCATCACAATGCTTTAGAAGGCGTGCTGGTGTGCAAATAACACAGTTAATACTGCTAAAATTTCAGCTGCATTTTATTGAGTTTGTATTTTTATTTTTTTCTTATTTATGTTTTATTTTCCTTCCTTTTTTAGCACTGATATATAATTTTTTATTCTCAGTTTTCATCTGCAAACTTGTTATTTCTTATAATTGTGGAATCGGTTGACTATTTTGTGACTATTTCCCGCTATAAATTAATAATCTACACGTTTTCAGTTAGAACACACTGTTGACCTAAAAAAAATCCTGCCCTCATCTTGTAAACCAGTGTCTGATGCCGGCTTTTATTTAAATGTGCACTTTGGAGCTGCTCCGATTATCTTTGTATCGCATTGAAATGGGTTCGCGTCGACAGATCATGAAAACTAAACTCCGGCATCATTCGACGACGCCACGGCCTCGATAATTGAGCAATAAAATAAATGTAAAATAAACAGATTGCAGATGAATGGGAGCCCGCCGGCCCCTGCTGAGTCCACACGGGCATCCTCTGCTTCCAGGGAACGTCCACAATCACCGCATTCACAGTCACAGCGAGACATCCACTGTTATTACCCTACATAGTGTCGTGAGCGCTGTGCGAACTGCGCAGCACTCCAACCAAATTACAGATACATTATAAAGCGTGCGATTTGGCTCGTCCTTATCATTATACTTATTAATAAGAAAGCAGATTAAAGGGACAGCTGCTGCCTGCCGCCGAGAGAGAAAGAGAAGCTGCTTATTTCAGCTGCTTTGCTGCTGATAGAGAGAGGAGGAACATTTTTACTAATCCACTCCCGTGTGGAACAAGTACATCTTCATATTCCTGAGTGCAGCGCTTCATACATTAGTTAACTGTTCATGCATGAATCATCCCACATCAATAATAACCTAATTTTCTGCATGATCCATGATAATGACGACAGAGAAAAGGAGAAATGCATTAAGGAGCGGGGGGGCGGGGAGGGGGGGGTGCACATTGTCTATACATTATGGCGGGAATGCAGCTGTAGGAGGAGCTCCCCTTGGCTCCACTGCAGGTTGCATGCTGGGTAAACGCTACATGGATTCCCGGATCAAAGTGTGGCTCGCTGTGACTCGCCGCTTTCCAGCTTCCTGCACCAAACCGCCACTTTCCTCGCCACATTTCTCCTCCTTTCCGACAAACATCGGCCTGCAGACGGTGTTCCTGTCGTCAAATCAAGGTTTAAAGTTCCCCTTTTTCCTTCAATAACAAACATCCTCAATATCCTTCAATTACAAATCGCATTTATTTATTGTATTTCAATGTACTTGCGTATGGACGAGGAAATGTGTGCTTTTTCTGTCTGTTTTCATGAGCTGCTGTGGCACTTTCATTTCTCGTCAAGGATTATTGAAAGGATCCACTCTATGCCCTTGTGACTGACAGTAGGAAAGTCCCCATACTACTTTTTCACTTCCCATACAATAGGGAATGGTTTGGAGTAATGGGCGATACCCATATCGATCCGATATCAGCCGGAATCACACATACTTTTATGACTTATTTGGAATATTAGAAAAGGCTTGATCAGGTGATGTTACTCAAACAGAGAACAATAGTCAGCAACAGTAGCTATGAGAAGAACTGACCCATTGATTATTAACCAATGACTCACACACATTTGAACCTTAAAAAGAAGAATATTCTAAATTTGAATAAAATAAACAAAAATATAAATGAGAGGATGATGAAAAATAACCTCAATAAATCCAATAAAAACAAAAAATGATATTTTTTCAAGGTGCTGGAGTGGAGTCTGGAGTGGAGTGCTCGCATCGCAGTGCTTATATCAGAGATTTTACATGCAGGCCGATGTAATCTGATACTCCTTTTTTTGTTTTTTGTTTTGTTACAAGATTTGTGGAAAAAAAAGGAGGGAGGGGATGGGGGTGTACGAAGCAGGGGGAAAAAAAGCAAACCTGCCTTTGAAGAACGATGGCTACAGATGGTCCATTAAGCACGACATTCATCATGAAGTCGGCGGTTTCTTTTTATAGTGACTGAAAGGTCTCGACGACGGCTTGTTTTCCTGAGTCTGCACTTCAGACCGCTGACCTCTATCGGGGCCGCACAGTACAACGGGCCGCCTCCTCATTCATAATGCATGCTGGGATGCAAAGCCGCTGCTGAAGACCGGCGGAGACGCATGAGCTGGCTAATAAAAACTGATATTTAAAAAGGAAAGTTCATTTCTGCAATGAGAATTAATGGCGATCCCAGCGGTGGTCACTTAAGCGCACATGATAACTCAAGAATGAGTCCTCCTCAGACGCGCGGTGCTTCTTCGGCTTTGAAAAAGTTTTTTTCCCCCTTGGCCATTATCTTGAAATTTGATTGATTTTCCACTAAGATGTAGGGTTTGGTTTTTGCTTTCAGTACACATCCTCTGATAATGCAGCGTGCTCCGACTAAGGAAATCCAATCTGTGGACATCAGGAAGAGATGAATCACCCGAGGAAGTTCATATACTTCACCTGGCTCCATCTGCACGCTTGATTCTACATCAGGTGAGCTTGGCCGCAGCCCAGATCATTATCTAACTGTCCATTCAACTGTGTCGCAGCCTTATTTAAACAAATGGGCCTTATTGAACCTTTGGCTTCACTCCAGCTCACTTGTCAGGAGTCAAAGTCTGTGAAGAAAAAAGCATTTCAGCAGCTGTGTTTATGGGCGCTACAAATCTGCTTCTTTGACTGGAGCGCCTCTTTGAAAACCTCAGACGACGGGATCAGCCGAGCAGAAAATGGACTCTGCGATATATTGATTATAGGAATTTTATAGTCATTATGAGGGCTTTTTGCAGTTGAGAGGGAAATAATTAATTGTCATTCATGTTAAAACACGTTACCATACAGGAGCTCAAACCGAAGCAGAATTTTAATAATGTGACATTTTGTCCAAGTGTGGCCACACTTTTAGAAATTCCAATGGATTTGCATGCTGTGTAAGAAGGGAAAGATGTACGACACACATGTACAACCATATATGGATAAGATGGTGGGGGTCAGTGGAGGTCATTTATAACATTTTCATCACCCAAAACATGATTTTTGTCAAAGATCATCACACTCAGCTAATATTCGGTTAAATGAGTACCGTTTACCCTCTTGTGCAGAAGAAAACCCGTGTTAGCTTCCTCTGTTCAGCTAACGCTCCGAGCTAACTTACTATTTCACTAACTTTTAGGGGTGTCTCAATCCGACTCATATTGGATATCGGTCCCATATCAGCAAAAAATATCGGATATCGGATTATACCTGCCTGCATCTAAAATCTCTGATACAAGCAGTCCATTCCAGACTCCGCTCCAGCACTTCTAGGATTTATTGAGGTAATTTTTCAGGGTCCTCTAATTTATTTGTTATTTATTTTATTCAATTGTAGAATATCCTTGTGTTTAGAGTTCAAATGTATGTAAGTCATTGGTTAATAACCAATGGCTCAGTTTCTCTCACAGCTACTGTTGCCGACTATTGTTCTCTGTTTGAGTAACATCACCTGATCAAGCCTTTTCTAACATTCCACACTACTAAATAAGTCATAAAAGTAGGTATGATTCCGGCTGATATCGGATCTGATCGATATCGGTATCAGCCAAAACTCAAGGCTGCAATATTGTATTGGAAGTGAAAAAGTTGTATCGGGACGCCCGTACTTACTTTTCGTTGGTGAAATAGTAATGCTCAAGGTCATTGGTTGGAAGGACCTGGACCGGCCTTTTGATGAGATTCTGTCTCCACCTAAGCAACAACAGCCCACCCTTTTGGCCAGCTGTGAAAACCCAAAGCATGGCTTCGCTCTCCAAAGGGGTTTCTGGGTTGATGTGACCGTTTCAGACCTCAAATTTGATCATACACACTTAAATTCGCCGGCAGGTCTGGAGGCCTCGGTGTTTGTATATTGTCTGACAGATCGAGGCAGCCCTTTGAAAACCTCAGAATCATCAATAAACCCCCAACAATCTGACTTTGAACCTGCCTGACCTGATCTCACCACTTTTCCCCACGCGACCTTGACAGTCCAGTGACCAGTAAACGCCTCCCATGGACCACTTTGCCCCCAAGTGTCTTTCCTGGGTGCACTGGGTCATAAAATGCACGCCGGTCCGCCGAGTCGACGGAGCCTCGGCGTTGGGTGCGCGCACACACACAGCGAATCCTCGTTCACCTCCAAAGTGACTCATTAAGTTGGTATTGATTGGGAGCCGCTGCAGGCCATGTTTGCCTGTCAGAAAGCAGCCGGATAAAAGAGATAGTGAGCGGAGAGAGGAAATGAAAGTGATATAACAAATGAGACAGAAGGAAGAGATAGCGAGAGGGAGCGGGTCAGGCCTGCATACGTGGACAGCTGTGTGTTTATGCACACTCACCAGCTACACACACACACACACACACACACACACACACCTCATTTCAATATCTAATTATCCGAATGGACATGCCTGGCACCAAATTAAGTCCCAATTTCAACGCCTCTACTGAGCAGGGGTGCTTCTGGACGCTCTGTGGGCCCAGAGTCCCCCTGGAGTCACGTTGGTTGTGAGTCGCATTCGCTTCCATTTTGTCAGATACGGACAAATGTCAACCGCCTCTTGTGTGTGTGTGTGTGGGGGGGGGGTTGCTTAGTGATGCCCTGTTGCAAGGTGTCTGCTTCTGGCATCTGTGGCTCCAAAGTTAAAGATGTTAACACCATGCCATAAATGTTAGTGATACCAACCAAAAACAACAAGCAGGGAAATGAAAGTTTTGGGCAAAGCTCGATTGAATCTCTGACACCATCAATCCTGACAAATCACTCCCAGCTCTCAGGGAAACGGAGATCAGAATGAGAGGCATCAGCTGGATCGGCCATCCATTACTTTGTCCACTTTTAGACACATTAATATCAAATTCTTGGGCCCCAGAGTACAAAGACTAAAGGTATTTGTATGTTACGTTTTTAAATGATTTTCCAGACCTGTGATCTTGCTGAGGTTGTGTAAACAAAAATACCAGACTTTTGCACAGCATTTTTCCAATATTCCAATGACATATTTTGTACCCTCACCTCCACGAGACACAGGTGAGACAGTGCCCCTGACCAATATGGCGGCTGTGTTGACGCACCATGGTTGGGTATTGGCATGTTTCTCTGCAGGGCTTTTTTCATCTCTTCCAACATGGCGAGGATCCAAACAGAAATTACAAAGCTGCTTCCGCGCCTGATGATTACGATGCGAGGAGTGCCGGCCCCCCGCCGCGAGGTAAAGAGCCAAGCCGGCGAGGGTCGGGCGGATCTTGTAGCATCACTGCCCAATCATCAGTCAGACAAACTGCAGGAAAGCAGGAAACCGCCTTCAGGCCAAAGACCCCGGGGGGCCCAGAGACCCCGAGCTCACCTCCTGTTAAGTGTGAGCTGTTTCTGAATTTGAAGCAGTAAAAGCCCACGTTTCTGAGTCCTGTGCTTCTGTAGAGTTGGACCATTTAATGTCGGGCTTCCATAAAATAACACAATTGTTACATTTTCATCTGACTGAAGTTTATTGACTTGAGATTTTATTATCTATTTATCAGTCAAAGATGATTTTATTCCCACCGTAATGTTTTATGGACCATCCAGGGTATAAAACGTTCCAGTAAAAAAAAAAAAAAAACACACACAAACATTTCAAGCATCTTGTTTTTCCTTTCTCAACAGTGTGTGTAAGACATTTCAGTTTACTATTGTATACAATCCAATTCAAGAAGCTACACAACAGCGGATTTTCTTCTCAGCTTTTGCTTGAAATGATCAGAATTGTCTCCAATTCATTTTCTGTCACCCAACAAATCGTTTCATCAGCTTATTCTTTCAGCTTGACAGAACTCAGTGTCTGGGGAAATAATGAAGCTGCCGAACGCAGTCTGGGACGACGGCAGCCCGGCAACACACTTCTCCTCTAACCCCTCATCGTCTCCCTGGCTCACACTCTCACTATCACACACACACACACACACACACACACACACACACCCACAGACACAGACGTTTGCTCCAACCCTCCAATCACGTGTCCCCTGTAATAGGAAGGACAAATTTGTCTGTATGTTGCTCCTCAGCTCCTCGGCGCTCTTCATTATTGCAGCCTTTTGCTCGAGTGGCCGTGCAGACGCTCCGGATTGGCTGAGGCCCCAAACCTCAGCGGCCGCAAACATCAGCGGCCCCAAACCTCAGCGGCCCCAAACCTCAGCGGCCTGAAACCTCAGCGGTCCAATCTCCCCGGCATGATTGAATAGGCAAAGCCTTAGCTCCCCCCGCTCAATATCTATCTATCTGTCTATATAAGCGCTAAGCGAATGTCTTTCTCTGCATGTAGATGCCTGTCAAATTGAACGAGGGCCCGGATTTATTGATCGGTTGAATGAGAAAAAAAAAAGAAAAAGGAGGGATTGGCTGAATTTGGGTTGTGTGGTGGTCACTCCGGTCCTGAGGGCGTGTGTGTGTGTGTGTGTGTGTGTGTGTGTGTGTGTGTTTGCAGGTGGAGAAGACGAATCCTTGAGCAGCTTATGTGTGTGTACCTGTCAGTGTGTGCGCCCGTCACTGTGTGTTTTAGTGCGAGTGCTCCGCCGCTGCGGCGAGTCCGTGATGTAGTTTGCTCCGGTCTCCGGCTCCTTCTTTTCCTCCCACCATTATTGCCATGTGTGTGTGGCGGCGGCAGCGGCAGCTCCCCGCAATACGTGCGTGTGATCATATTGTGTCTGTAACATCTCATCCCTTCAGAAGCTGTTATGCACTTTCTCTCATCTCGCCCCTACAGAGGTGCCTGCTGAGATGCCAGACAGTAATCACAGCGTGTGTGTGTGTGTGTGTGTGTGTGTGTGTGTGTGTGTGTGTGCAATATCACCTAATGTGTCGGCAAACTGGCATCCTCTCCACATGGAGAAGAAAAGCAGGATGCACTGAGTGTGTATTATTGTATTGTGTATCACATGTGAAAGGTCATTTTTTGTTGTTGGATTGGATTGTTGTGGATTCTGGAGGTCAGGGAGGTCACGTGGTCGCACTGTGATGAATATTTGATAAGTACTGCATGTTTGTGAGACATCTCGCGCTAAAAAAAAATGCTATGTGGGATTCACAACACAGTGAGTGTGTCAGCTAACTGAACACCTCAGAGTCAGCTGACCTGTCCATACGATGACAGCAGAGATTACACCCCCCCCCCCCCACACACACACACACACATGTTAGATGCTGCTCAGACAGACGGATGGACACTGTGGCTGTGGGCGACATTATCTCTGTGATGCTAATATCACACACACACATCTGTAAATCCCTTTGATCCCGGGAATAGCCATTCGGGGCATGTACACACACACACACACACACACACACACACACACACACACACAGATTTGCGGTGTCTGTAGCAGAAGATATAGGTTGAATTATTCTTCTGGTTGTGTATTTGAGAGATGAGTGTGAGAATGAAGTTGTGAGTGTGAGCACGAATGTCGCCCTCTACATAATTATTCTCCCAGTTGTGACCTCGCTTTGAGAGGCAGTTAAGAGGGACGCAAATGATGAAAAAGATTTTCAGAAAGAGTTGGTGAAGCAGCAAAAGCGCTTTATTCTTCTCCCCCGCTATGAGATGAGACCCCTCTTTAACCCCTCGCCGTCCCCTCACTGGCTCATTAGCCGACACAACAACCCGGAGTAGAAGAATAGGAGAGGCAGAAGGTAACCAGGAGCTCGATGAATTATTCAGGAATATCTCTTCTTTTACTGTAGAGTTCAGGGAGACGTCAGGTTTGCCAGCTCAAACAAAGCACTGGAGTGGTTGTTCTTTTTTGTTAACAACTGGAGCACAGCTGAAGATCTTGGAAGACTAATTATTGACCAGATTACAGAACATAGATGGTCAGATTGAACGAGCAGGTTATTCAAAATAGTTATCTTTGCCAGAGTGTTTATGAAACATTGAAAAAGCACCTTTGCTGCGTCGGAAAAACATTTGAGTCCAAAGATGTGATGCATGTTAAGCAAACACAACAAAACATACAATACACGTCAAGAACATGGACAGCAAGTCACAAAGGGAGCGAAGCAGGAGACGCAGGCGTCCCCCGGCATCAAGTTGAGCCGAGGGGCAGGAAGTGAGCCGAGCACCACTGCGCCGCCAGAAAAATAAATCAAACTCCGCCCATCAGGATCTGAATCCAGAGCCCAGTGTTCCATGCGGGAGGTCATTAAGGTCGGTGCGAGCTCGGGCTCGGCGGCTCCGACACCCGCAGCCCGTTTGCTGATCTGGGCCGCTGACAGAAGCGGACGATAACCTCCACAGCTGCACGGCTGTTAGCAGTCCGAGGAAACAACCTCCATGATTATTCCTGGCTTCACTCATTCATTCATTCATTCATTCATTCATTTTTACAGAGATAGATGGATAGATAGATAGATAGATAGATAGAAACAATAACACATAAAAGAAATGGAAAAACACAGAAAATCAGAGAGAATAAAATCTAAGTAATCAAAAATATATATTTTAAAAAAAAAAACAAGTGTTTATATAATTCCAGTTCGGTGCAGTTTTTTGACCAGGTTGTCCAGAGGGTCTCCTGAACCGCCCCTGGACCCCCCATACTAACAAGTTTTTGTCCAAGGTTTGGAGAAGCATTTACACGTACATGTTTTCCTGAGCGCCGTCCAGAGGGGATCGATGTGAAAAACAGGTTGAACAGAGTCTAACGCAGTGAAACAATCTGTGTTCAGAGTGTTTGAAGCTGTAAAAATGAAAAAAAAGAGAATGATTGTGGTGATTGGAATGCACGAGCAGAGCAAAGTCTGGATCTGATTCCATAACAATCACCGCGCCGCCTCAATGTGAAAATCACCTGTTCCGAAGCCAAACGTGACCCGGCAGGTGAAGCTGCAGCTGATTGAAGCTCGCTGCCAGTGTCATTTACCACCAGTCAAAGGCTGATGGCACCGTTTTTTGGGGGGTAAGAAATGAAACTATTTGCTCATTTAAAGCATCACAGAGCTGGAACGTTGCACTAAAACAGGTTTATGATGAATCAGCAGCAATTTAAGAGAAAGGCTGCGGTTGATTTGACCGTACGTCCTGGAACGCCGCCGTTGGAGGGACACTTGGACACACTGTTAATCTGACTGCATATATTTTGGTGTGGGCGTATTTCAGTTTGTCTTTGTGTCCTCGGCTGTGCTTTTATGCTTGTGATCCCGGTGTTTTTTGTGGCCTGTAACACTCTGGGAGACTAATTGGCGTTTTGAGGACATTCCACGGTTGTTTAATTGGAGACAAAATAACAAACCGCCATTGAAGTGGAAGCAAACGGAGCAGCTGCACCGGACAAGATTAACAGCCCCAGTTCAAGGGAATGGATGTAAGCGGGGAAAAGGTGCCCAAACAGCAAAATCCTGCTCCAGGTAAACAAAGGTTAAAGAAATAGTGCAGAGGGCGGCCAAACACCTGCACCGGGACACTTCCCAACATCCTCACTGATCCCACCGACTCGCGGCGGGAGGCAGGAAGTTGGCGGATGGTTCCGGCTTCCGTTCGGAGAGGAGCCTCTTAAAGACTCAACTCATGGATTTGGCGTGGATGAGGTCAGGTATTAGGGGGAGGTCCGGGCGGGGGGGCTTTTGCCATCGATTCACATGGAAGGACAGTTATGATGAGTGAGGGGAGACGTACGCTGGTTGTCTCACTTTTTACTCTGGCAGGAACCTCTCAACACATCTCAAGATTGTCTTCCCTGCGTCAGGTGAAAGCTTGAAGTATTGGCTTGAACCGGACGTATCTTTCACTCTCTTAACTGGTTCTATAATACATGCATTTACCATCAAAGACACTGGGACAACCAATCCCGTGACTCCATATGGGGTCGGTTGTCCCTATAGTTATGAATGGGATTTTGGGGGGGGAAATAAATGTATACAAAAAAGTAAACATTTAATTCTTTGAAGTTAGAGTAATAACTAATTACCTTTAGTTCTTAAAACATGCAAATCACAAAATCTCTCCTCACCTCACAGTTTCTGAGTGTTCTCCACAAACGGACCCGGTCGGAATGACCATGACATGAGGCTGCTTGTTTGGTATCAATGTTTTGAAGCCGTGCCCTTTAGTGTGTCTGTAATCAGCTGTGTGACGACCAAGGCAGCCCCCGCCCCCCCGTCGCCCCGAGCGCGCTTTCATGGCGCACAAAACACGTCAAAGCGATAGGAGGCGAGGAGGCGTTTGAGCTCATCCCTCTGCCGCTCACATCCTTTACAGCAGAGACGCGGCGCGTCCTCTCACACACTCTAATAACGTGCTGCCATTAGCGAGTCAAAATATTGAGGAACATTAAGGATCTGTCAGGAAACGCCGATCTCAGCAGTCTGCGGCGCCTCGTACTTTTATCACCGTTTGCCAAAGAAAAAACGATCATTCCCCGTCGACGCCACGCAATTATTCTTGGTTGAGGAGTCAATTTTGCCGCGAATCCAAATTTGACGTCTGACGGGCGGTGAAATGTTTCTCTTTGTGACCAAACAATACAAAGATTTGAATTCCCTTGTCGGTGATGACCATCTCGTTCTCATTAGACCTTCAGCTTAAAGGTGGAAATGATTGATTTTTTTTTCACTGCTGTTTGTCATTCTCGGCCTTAACTCCAAGCCTCCTCTCTTTTTTCTTCCCCCTTTTCTACCTTTTCGGTATCTGTGTCTCATAAAACTGTCACCCTAAAGGCTCTTTTTCCTTTTTTTTTTCTATAGTTTTACCGGTGGTCTATTACCCGCTTTCCGACAAATATTACCAGAGGGCGCAAATGGCAAATGATGGAAAGACGAGGCGGAAAAAAAGAGGCGGTTGTAACAAAGATAGAATAGAGAGACAAAGGCAGGAGGACAGTGGAGAGGGAGCGAGAGGGAAGGCCCCTCCGAGGGTTAATGGAAAGGCGTCGGAGTAAATGAGTCCACGGCGCCGGGGCAGCTACCTGAAGACGAGAAGAAACGGGAGGAGAAAAGGAAAGAAGGGAGGTGAATCAATGTAACAAACAGGGTGAGAGCAGGCGGCCATGAACTATTAATGAGAAGCCATTTTGCCTGATGGGGGTAAAAGACAGAATGGAAAAGGTCAGTGAATCGCCGCCGCACTGTGCTGCGGAAACACGCCGGAACGCTGATGAGCGCTGCGCGACCAGGAACATTGACCAGACTCGCCGGGGGGGCGGGGGGGGGGGGGGGGGGGGGGGGGGGGGGGG
>CAESWR010001108.1:268544-279455 GCA_903171835.1 Mullus surmuletus | reverse complement strand
GCGACCACAGCCCTAACGCTCTCGGACTCTGGTCGCTATGGTAACGTTTACACATGCCTTCAAAATAAGATACCGATACGCCACAACAATTAATAGAAAGTGCATGAACATTTTAACTCAGCATAACGCTCAATCAATGAGAGCCCTGAGCTTGTTTCTCTGCACCGAGACGGTCCCACCTGGGGGTGATGATGGGAGACGATGACACCCGAAGTGTGTCGCTTCTGTCCAGTCGTTGGGTTAGTGTTTCGTTGTGGTCGCTGTCACTGCAGAAAACCCCGCTTCACACAGTCACAGGGTTTTCAGATCTCCGGGTATTCTGCCATGACTTGAATCCAGAACATCGGCAGAGTTGTTGTCTCGAAAATACTTTTAAAGCCGCCGTCGTTTGCGGCCTCCAGCAGTTGATCTTTTTTCGTCAACCTGGAGTGCGTCCCATGGTGATGTATTAATCCTCTCCAACAATTGTTTCTCAATGTCTTCGGTCTGGGCCTTTTCCCCTTCGAAAAGAAACCCTCCAAAGATGTCTGGTTTTTAATCATTTTGCGAGCTTGTGGGTTTAATTTTTTCGCGCTCAAGTGACCGAGATGTAACCGAGAGACTCCGGTCATTTTTCAAAATAAAAGATTGTTCATACTCAGATAATAAATACAACGGAAATAATTAATTATTTCTTGGGCGGCCCGGTACCAATTGATCCACGGATCGGTACCGCCCCGCGGCCCGGGGGTTGGGGACCACTGCTTTAGAAGATACCTATACCAATTGAGTAGGACTGGGTATCGGTACTCAATACCTTTCAGGAATCGACCGAAACAGCCCATTATCAAGAAGTAACAAAACTGCGCCTGTCAAACAATAGCTGAAATGGGTTGTTTTTGTACACACACATGCCTCCACACACGGTGCCGCACTGATATGTGCTGCTCCACAAATCAGAGGCAAATCTCTGCGCGGTTGGTGTTAAAAGCAAGCATCCAAATCAATGTTCATTCCTTCATATTTGTGATTTTCTGTTTCCCGCAGGGCGTGGAGAGCGTGCGCGCCTACATCCCAGACGCCAAGTGGTATGACTACGAGACGGTAAGACTTTCATTCACTGACAGCCAGATATTGCAGACTACATTGCAGACACTCAAACTGGGGGTGAAATGTTTACTTTTAGCCATAAAAAATAAAGAAAATGAAATAAAGAGAAGAAATCCGAGACTGACAGATTAGCAGCGTCAGACGGCTGAGGCTCTAATATGAGCAGAGAGCACATACATGATGGAGGAACAGTATTTAAAAAAACATGTAATGCAGCACTGACCCAGTCCTCACAATAGTGCTCTATTTTCATGAGCGCACATCTTAAAATCTCACTGCTGATAACTGATAACTGTATCATCATCAAAGAGATATTGTACCAATGCTCCTCCACTCGGTGCAGCTGCCACGGTATGAACAAAGGGTCATCAAAAGTAACCTTCTGAGTCATTTATCCCTCAAGAGTTCCTTAATGAAAAAACTCTGTCAATGGTCCCTCAGGACGAAAAATGTCCCCTCCCTAAAAACTGCTGAAATAATTGCATATAGTAATATTTTTTTCACTTTAAATGAGTTAATCTTTTAATCAACTTCAGCCTGAAATATTTATATCAAATATTAATCGTTTGGGGGGATTTTAACCCTCGAAATGACACCACCATTTTGAATTTTAAAGGAAATGAATAAGCTTTAGAAACAATTATGCTATATTCCTTCAGCACGGCAAGAATGACTTGAAAATGAAAAGTGGTGAACAAAAACACCCCCAGGAACTCTTAAGGGTTAAAGGGGAGAAAGAGGCGTCCTGTACCAGCGTGCACATGTAGCTCATCAAGCGGCGTCGCAGATGCTCTAAAACTGATGGCGGCGAGCCTTATCAGTGCTGTGTTACATTAACACTCACAAAGAACATGTATCACATGAAAGTCTTTGCCTCCGGTTCTTTGTTTGAGAGAGCGAAACGGGGGAGAGATAAGAGCGCGGGGACAAAGATAGAGTGAGAGAAGGGACAGAGACGAGGGGAGAGAGACTATCTCCCTGACAGAGAGATAAAAGAGGTGTTGAGCTCCTCGGGGACCTTATTTGGGCGTCACAGTGGTGATGTAAAGCACCCGCTGATCAGATGAATGATTAGATGGGCTGCCTTGCTGCTGGCCTCTTGTCCCGCTCGGTCCCCAGCGATTATGGAGGTACCCGAGGATGGAAGGGTGGCGGCGCCGGTGTTGTGAAAATGGCCATGAAAACATTTGTGAGGACAGAAATACTTAAGAAAAAAACAAAAAGAAAGGGAGAGGAGATGAAGGTTAGCGATTGAAGGTGGCCGAGGGCTGCAAACGTGCTGCAAACGTGCTGCAAACACAGAAACGCTGAAATGCTGCAAATTCATGAGAGAAAATGTAAGTGTGCCAGGACACGAGAGGCAACAAAGCAGAGGTGGGACTCCAGTCATTGTGACCCTAACCCTAACCCTAACCCTTGAGACGCCATGACTTGAATGCTAGTGTTGTTGATTTTGTGTATTCAGTTTTAGTATAAATATAGAATTAGTATCATATTAGCCGCTATCAGCGCAGGCTGAGAATGGCGTTGGCATGATTGGATCAATGCCCTGTCAATCAGTGGTGCCCTCTCTGCCTACCTTACCTTACCGTGTCTTATATCTTGTCTTTTCACTTTGTTAAGATCAGACTGTGCAGGTCAAATAAGGTGACTTGACTTGACTTGCTGCAGAAAAAAAAATACTTGAGACTAATCACGTGTGACTAGTGTCTGCACCAAACGTAGGGACCAATCCTGTGGGATCGTTCCGTCTCCGAACACACGAGCAGGATCTATTTTCTCTATGTTAATTAAGATTGTAAGAAGTGGAATCAAAATGTACATTTGTTTTTGTTTTTCATTCAGAAAAACGTTACTGACAAAAACAAGTTCCTCTCGCGCAGCAGCCTACCATCATTAGGTTGGTTTTTGTTTGTTTTTTAAAGTCAAATTTGATTAAGTTGTACAAAACACTTCAAAATGAAAAACATTTCGGATCTACATCTTGATATAGAGAAAATACATCCTGCTGGCATGTTTAAATATGGGACGATCCCACGGGATTGGTCCATCCCTCAGTTTGCTGCCCCCTAGTGGCCTGGCGGTCTTTGTTTGGTTTTGTGAATTTGCAGCGTTTCCGTGTTTGCAGCGTGTTTGCAGCCATCGGCCACCGTATGTAGGGGCTTCGGCGGGGAAGTTGTATAAATCCGACAACACGTGACTGCAAAGAACAAAAGAGGAGATGAGAAGAAGGAAAGAAAAAACACGTAGAGGAGTTTGGGGAAATGGGAGGTTTGGCCGTGAGGAAGAGAGCAGAGGAACAGAGAGGAGCTCCTTAAGGCAGACAATGAGGGGGTGATAAGATCTGAAATTGCTTATAGACGCTCCACTAACTCCAGCCCACACACACGCCCATACTGTACCGCATAACACACACACACACACACACACACACACACACACAACCTCAATGGAGGGAAATGGGATAAAAAAGGAATTAGAGCACCACAGGAGAGAATAACAGGACACAGAATAGGAAGGAGAGCACGAGGAGACGGAGAGAAGAGACTTTGAAATTGTTTTTAGGCTGGTGTGAGGATTCAGTCCTCCGGAGAGCAGAAATTAACTCTGCTCTATCTGGGCCCGAGGACGGAGGAGTGTTGCGTCAAAAGAGAGTGAAGTGGGGTGAGGAAATTTGTCTGTGCTTCTTAAGTAAACGCCTCCCATCGCAACACTGCACACGATATCATTACGCTTCCAAAAATAAAACCCTAAGTGAATCTGCTGCTATTTTGAGTTTGTGGGTGATGACGAGATTAACACAGAAAGACAAAAAAAAACAAACTTTGACGTAGTTTCCGATCTAATGGTACTTATGCTTATGTTTAGCCCAAAAAGCCTTCAAAAATACACCCTCCCACGCCGGGTGATATATGATTTTTGGGAACAATAAGTAATAAGAAAACAATAAAAAAGTAGAACAAAAAACTTTAGTTAATATCCTCTCTTGAAGATTTTTCAGCAGCAGAAAAGTTTAGCGAGGCCCTCCAGTCTCCACGGTCAAAAGTTGGGAAATTATCTCATGCCAGCTTTTCAGAATGTTTAGCAACAACACAACAATCGTCTTCAAACCTCCCCGAGTTGGTTGCTGAAAGGTCCAAAAATATGTATAAAACAATTCTCAAACGCGTTATTTTAGTCCATCATTTCTCCCCTTTGATAATACCAATTGCTGTTGTATTTTATACCGTTGGAAAGCCTGATTTGTCACCTTTACAACGAGATACAACTTGTAAGTATTGCACATTGATGAATTGAGCTACACAGCTCAAAGTGTGGGTAACGCCCCCAAAAATGTGCCTAATTGTGAATACCAACAGAGGAATATTGCAGGGGACATTTTGGGGGGCGTTACCCACACATTCAGCTGTGTTGCTCATTCCTCGAATGCACAATCCTTACAAGTTGTAAAGGTGACTAATCAGGCTTTCCAGCGGTATAAAATACAACACCAATTGGTATTATTAAAGGGGAGAAAAGATTGGCTGAAAAAACATTTTCGGACTTTCTTTAAGGGATTTTGGCACATTTTTGGGGGCGTTACCCACACGTTAATCTGTGCAGCTCATTCCACAAAGCACAATCCTTATAAGTTGAACCTGGTTGTACAGGTGACTATCAGGCTTTCCAACGGTATGAAATACGGCGTCAATTGATATTCTTAAAAGGGAGAAATGATTGACTGAGATAAGGTTTCTGAACTTTTTGGAGGAGTTTATATTGTTATAAGCAGGTCCACTATGAAGCTGAACCCAAGGCGAGCATGATTTCCCGTAGAACCAGACCAGAATACCAAAATATCTTCAATTTCTCCTTCAGATTGGAGCGACAGTTTAATGAACGATTGGTTCTGCTTTGACCATCAGATGGAGCAGCTGACGGAGCGCAGACAGAGCGTGGACATGCACCTCCCAGCTGACCGGCTGGGTCTGCACATCAGAGGCGGCGCCATCCTGCCTACGCAGAGACCCAACGTCACCACCACCTACAGGTGACACACGCCAACCGCACGCTATGATGAAAACACATTTTTCAGAAAACACATTTTTCAGAAAACACACCAAAAAAACAACAGAAAGAGAGCCTTCACATCGGGTGTTTCCATATTAAAGTCAGACCAGGATATTTCCGACTCACTGGCGCTCCTACAGTTTCCAGGTGTAATTGCAACTGTGCTGAAAACACATGTACACATATTTCAATCCAACCATGACACACACACACCCCCGCATATATTCCATGTACTCACATTTTCTGTCAATATAACAATGAAGAAACAATGTTGTTAATAAAAATGCTGCCCTGTGTCACTTCAACGTTCACACACTTCATACACACCGTCACATCTCCGCGGGTGAGAGATCAACAGATTGTGGTGGAACTTCATCTCATTTCATTTCCATCCTGAGTGCTAATTGTGACTGTGTGTATGTGTGTGTGTGTGTGTGTGTACATCTGTAGTCGGCGTAACCCGATGGGTTTGATTGTTGCTCTTGACGACAACGAGCAGGCAGCTGGGGAGCTATTTTGGGATGATGGAGACTCCCGAGGTATTATTGCTTTTCTTATTCTCGCCCTCTTTGTGCCTGCGGTTGTGTGTGTGTGTGTGTGTGTGTGTGTGTGTGTGTGTGTGCAAGATATAAACAACCAAACCCCTCATTTTGAATCACCCCTTGCAGGCTTTTAAGATCCTCCATTTTTTTTAACAATGACCAAAACTGCTATTGTTATTATTTATTTTAACTTCAGCATGTTTTTATTTTGTATTTTTTAATAAAACCATAAAACCAGGTGGGTGGAAACCTGATCAAACACATTACGGGGGGAGGGTCTGCTCTCCTTGTAGCAGAGACCAACATTAACGTCTGCTTCTCTTGGTCCACAGATACGGTGGAGACAAGGAGACACACCCACTACAAATTCTCTGTCGTCAACGTAGGTTCTCCCTTTGCTCACGTCTGCACAACTTCTTAATTTCATGTTATCTTTTGAGCTGGAAACCAAAATGGTTTGCAATCTCCATGGCGACGATGTTCTATTTTTACTCGAGTATTACTCCGGGACGCTGCTCGTCCATCTACATGTGAACCTAAGAGCTTCAGTGTGAGAGCCTCGGTGAAGCGGACCTCCATCCTATGCTTTACAGGGAGTCCTGACACTGCATGCGACCCACTCTGGCTACAGTGATCCACACGACCTGAGGTTTGAGGACATCCAGGTCCTCGGGGTGCCGCATTCTCCCATGTCTGTCTCGGTGACACACGTCAGCAGTGGAACGAGTGGCAATTCCACCAGCGTGCTGCCCCAGAGCAGCATTCAGTACGACGCCGTCAAGAAGGTGAAAACATTACAGATGCTTCCATTGTATTGTTTCTGCTTGAACCCATCAAACATTTATTTCAACAGATGTCCACATAGCAAACAGGTGGGATCAATTCTGGCTGCTGGCACTGGCCAGTGGTGTCAGCCAGATGTGGGCCAGGTCTGGCAATGATGGCAATGGTTAGATGATGGTCTGCCAGATGGGGGCCGGTTGTGGCTGGGGTCATATGGGCCACAAAAACCAAGCTTGAGGCATCTGGTGCCAGTGCTCAAACTGTGCTGGGCCACAACAGGGACAACGGTGTTTCCACAGATGGTCCAGTGCTGGTCCATACACTGTCCACAGCTGGCCCAGTGTTGGCCCATGTATGGCTCAGCTCTGGCAAGTGAGATCTGGGCCGCAAAAGGGCCAGCTTTGTTTGCCACAAATCTGGACGAGTGGGGACCCATGTATGGGCCACCTCTGGAAAGCATATATGGGCTTTCATTTATTGCGGTATGTGCGTGCCAGAAGTGGGCCACACCATTTTTGCTATTATATGTAACATTATTTCTCTCCACATATTGTGACCAAGTTTGAGCTTCCTGCTCTACAGCTGCAGCACAGTCAAACATTTCTTAATATAAGTACCAAATATACCCTAATAAGTCCATAGTTAACAGTGTAAGTGATAGAATGTAAAATTGTGCAAAAATAATAATGCATAAATGTCAATGTTGCTGCTGGTCATTGGCATATCCCATGTTTAATTACACAAAAAAAATCTACTTTGCACATGGTATCTTGAAAATTATTCATCTTTCAGTTTTTTTCATCTAAAACCCTGGTGACATCATGGCAGAGCTGGCTCTGTAAGGGTTAAAATCTTTGAAAAATGTCCTATGTTTTACATCAATATTTAGGTCAGCTGTAGATGAAAAGAATGAGCCCAATGAAGCCAATAATATTTAGGTACATTTTTCATCGGTTGATTTTAAAATGAGCATGTCATGCACTAAGCGGTGTAAAAATAACAAATATTAAAGCATTGCCAGAGGGTTTAGTGTGCAAGTAATTACTATATGTTTACTATTATGTGTAATCACCATTAGTTAAGGCTTATTTCATATACTCTTATTTAATTCATAGTTATTCTTATTCTATTCTAACATCAACTAGGTCTTGTAGGCTTATCATAAAGCATAAACTGTTTTCTTCTGCGGTGGCTTCCCATGCAGGCGTGGGTCGTTTGTTACAATTAAAGGAAATAAAAAAAGAAAGGAAACCATCACGGTACATTTCAAGGTAACCCACAAATTGTAAGAAATGACAGTGGCTCACATTGGGTGGCGAACATGAAGGAATGTGTGTGAAGTGCAAGAAAGAGGGGAAACTATGAGCAATGATGCTTCAGGAGGCATTCAGGGTTACGAGCTCGACGCCGCTCTGTGAAGCGTCCAACCGTTCACTTAACCAATCACGCAGAGGCTGTTTGTGGGGACGAGGATGTTTGTGCCTCAACACGTCATTTAGGTGTGTGGGCATCGCTGTCAAAGTCTCTATGGCCAGACACACACACACAGGCAGACACACACACACATGCAGGTCCGCACTCATCACATGACTCTCAGCGGTGATCCTTTGCTGTGGATGGAGGGTAAGAGTGCTCTTAGATCCAAACACAAGCCGCGTCACGGCAATCGGTCTTTGTGGACCCGTGTGTGTGCGGGTCCTTGGATGCGCCTCCCATCTACTCGCCACCATGAGCTGAATACATGAGCACGTCATGATACATCAGTCGAACACACAAGACTTTTATGCTGTATCCCAGTTCCACACCTGAGCCCTTCCTCTTAGTTTGCGTATTGATGTGACGGGAAGGGGGTCCCAATTCTCCTTTGGAGTGAGGGGCAGCACTGAGGAGTCCAAACAAAGATTTTCCAGGAGCACACTAGCAACCAAGGGGTGTGGATGTTAATGGGTCCAACCATAGGTGTTTACCTCTTACATGCTCACAAACACACAAACGTTTTACACATAAATCCACCGAGCTTGTTAGCTAGCATTGATCAGCTGTTGTAATTAACACAATTACTTTTTTCAATGTATACATACCCGACACCGCTCCGACAGCCCCTGCATGTGTCAAATATTTCTGTGTCAAATAACACCAGAACCATTTCATCTATCGCTAACCAGAGCAGCCTGAGCAGCAGCCGCGGCAGCCTGACACATCGTAAAGATGCGACGGCAGTGATGTCATTAACAGCGCGTCAGTCTATGGCGTGTGTAGTGTCCGAAAGCCCTCTCTGCACTCCTCTGTATCATGGAAGCCTGAATGGGGAGGAGGGAGGAGGGAGTGCGTGCACCATTTTGGACAACCTTTGTTTGTGACTTGTCGCTTCGGCGGACGTAGCAGCCGGCTAGCAACGACGCTTGATGACGTAGCCGTGGTCAGGTTGTGTCCCGTTTCTTTGGGGAATGTTTTCACCCTTTCCACTTTTGAGGGACATGGGGAGACGAAGGGGAGTGGGTAAAAAGGTGATTCAGCCTCAAAATACCTTCTATCTGCGAGCGACACATCGTTGGCTGCGTATTGCGTGCCTTTATTTCTTTTGTTCACATGTGTGTTTGTTCTGCCTTGTGAATTCTCTGCACTGAGGAGTTCCTTTCGCATAATTTCAAGGACACACCAAAAGACTGTCAAAGGTCCCAGTAGTCTACTTACACCAGAGCTGAGGACGCTTTGGATGGCGACGCGAGCGCAGGGAGCCCCTCCCGAGATCTGCAGTGAGGATGACTAATAATTCCCAGCAGACTTTGTTAGTTCTTGAGGACACACATTTGCTCATACTTGGATAAGCAAAAGGCTCAGAGACACCCGGCGATGGGAAATGATCGGAATTTGGAGATGAGGATTTCATTATTGAACTCGCTTATTGATTTTCCTATTGATCTTCATTGGGTGAGAGTAGTAGTTGAGTGGTTATTTGCATTTAATTTCTTAGATTAAATATGTGAAGAAGTATAGCAGCTCCAGCAGTGGCCATGTTGGATACACGATTTGTCTACAGTATCTCAGAAGGACAAAGATTGCTCCTTGCACCGCGTTGGCTTCATTCCGAACCAAACAAATGCAGAAAGTGTGTGACCTCATCTCACTTCTGCAATCACACCAGAATTGAGGAATAGTTCTGCAAGAGTGGAAGTGGAGCAAGAACTGGAATAGTTCTGCAAGAAACCAAAAGAACTGCTGGGAGTCTTGTTTTTTTTTTTTTTTAAAGTTCCTCATAACCATCCTCAACTGGTGGCTGAGGCGGAGAGCTCCAGCCACCCAGAGCCGTGATTATGCTCCAGGTTTCCTCCATTAAAGGGAGTTTTTTCCATGCCGCTGTCGCCAAACAATTGCTGTTGGAGGGATTGTTGGGTTTCTGCTTCTATACAGCTTTTGGAGAGGGGCGTGGCCAAGACCTGCTCTGTGTTGAAGGGATTGTTCAGATGTTTTTGTCATGAGGTTGTATGAGCTCCTCACCATCAGTGTGGTTCATCAGCAGTGAGTTGTGGAGTACAGGACACCTTGGGGGAAAGGTCACTGCTTATGCACGACACTGACTAGGATGTCATAGGATGTCATACAAATTCATGTCAAAAAATCTGATCCAGTCCTTTAGAGTAAAAAATGTTTGTTAAGAATCTGTGCTTTATAAAGACAACTGAATCGAAAACAGTGGCTAAACTCAATAGGAGGGTCATAAATGTGCTGCCTTTGTGGTCGTTTGTGCTGCACATACAGAATATTTTCAAAGAAAGACCGAGCTTCTCTCCATTCCCATCGACCTTCCTCCATCCGGCTGCTTGGATTTCTTGGATAATCTCCTGCATCTCATATTCACTGCAGGTTCTCTCGCTGCGAGACTTGTCCTTGACCCTGGGCGACACCTACCTGCTGCAGTGGGAGCTGGTGCAGGAGGAGCTGCAGCGCTTCGACTGCTACCCGGAGGAGCACGCAGACGAGGCCAAGTGCAAGGCCAGAGGTTGCCTTTGGACGGTGAGGGCGGCGCCACGCCACGCTCAATTATGTGTTTGTTGTTGTTTTCTTCAGAGGTCACAATTTTATTTTATTTATTTATTTATTTTTTGTGCGTAGCCATCCAACATCGACCAAGTTCCATGGTGCTTCTACCCAAAAGACTATGGCTACACCGTGAGGTCGTCAGAGACAACCGACGCCGGCATTACGCTCGATATCACGCGCAACAACAAGCACCGGAGCAGCGGCCGCCCGGGGTCGCCCGACGTCGACACACTCCGCGTCGAGATCCGTTACCACAGCGACCACATGCTGCAGTTCAAGGTATTTGTGTGTGGGGTTTTTGCCAGCTTCCTCAGTGGCTGTCAGATGAACAGCCATCTTTCTTGCCAAAGATGAACGCACATCTACACATATACACGTACTCACACATACACACACATACACACAC
>CAESWR010001108.1:175270-191638 GCA_903171835.1 Mullus surmuletus | reverse complement strand
GCTCGGCTCTGATTGGCTGATGCCTTTCTCCCGGTTGACATGACATCGCCCCCTCTGGTGTGGCAGCATGCACTTAAAGCAATGCATGAGACTGTTTAAAATAAAGTACAGAGACGCTAATCTTTAGAGGGACAGGAATGAGGGAGGTGTTTGGAGGCACCAAGTGCAGGTTGTGTGAGTGTGAGGATATCGTTTTTGTTTTTATCTCTGTTTATTTATACTGGTTATTTTTACTGTTTATTTTTGTTCCGGATACGTGTGTGTACTTATTGTTTGTGAAGGTCCATATTTACAATGGATGGATGGATGGATGGATAGATTTTTTTAACTACAAGCATCAAGCATTGCTATTTAATGAGAAGCGGTGGGAGTTTACCTGTTTTAATGCACACGGCCAAGTTCAGAAACATGGATGTACATGTGCAGCCGCTGCGACTCCGAAACCACGCAGAGATGCGTGTTTAGACGTCCCGCACAGTTTGTCAGCATGGAATGAAGGCGCCTGGAAGTAGAGAAGCATCCCGGGGCGAGCTGGAGGTGCACACACACCGTCACTCCGGGTGACAGCGACTCTATTTTATATGACATAATTACCTGAGGCAGCTTTAAACAATTACTGAGTCTTTGAAAGGATTTAATTGACTTGTGGAGAGGGCACTTCACTTTCAGCTGATTCATTAGTCAAAAACAATGGACAGACTAATTGAATTTAAACTTGAAATGCAAATGGGTTAAAAAAAACACAGTCTGAACTTATTCTGCAAGCACACACACACATACTCACACACAGGCGGCTCCACAGGACACGGGTCAAGCTGCGACGGAATTAGAGGCGCCGCTGACAGCTGGTTGACGAATGTTTTAATTGAATACAGTAAATAGAATATTTTTTTTAAAAAGGTTGGAAAAAGTTCAGTTTGACGTGGAATTAATTCCATATGCTCTTACAGCTGCTTGTCAGATTCTGGGTACACGACTCCAGGCATATTAAAGTCGTGTTTGTGCTGTTTAAAGGTCTTTCGATGCGCACAGCAAATAAACAGGAGCGAGAGATTTAAAGAGTAAACAAACAAGCAGTGTGTGAAAATCAATAAATCATGTCTGCTGGTTTGAACTCTTGCCTGTTTTCCAGTAAAGTGCTGGCGAGTCACAGTTTTATTTTCATTTAACTTTATGTTGAAATGTGTTCCCTCAAGAGTGCAGACGTTTCCTCCTGACCCGCTCACATGCCGTGTTAGGGGCCGTCAACCAAAAGCCCAAAGGTGACCCTGCATTCTGCTCTGCACAAACACAGCCAGAGACACCAACCACGCGCAGGCTCGCTTTGCATCTAAAGCAAAGATGAATTACAGTAAATGCAGCAAAGGAAACGCATATTTCTATGCATTTACATGCACTTGTGTTTCACTAGATAAGCTGCACGTGCCGTTTGCTAATCTGCAAAAGTGACTTGAAGTGACGCAGCTGATTTTTGTTACTTGGACAAAAAGCTTGAAAAGTAGCTGTATTATTTTTCGTTGTCCCTAATTTTCTTGTTATATTTATTTAGTTTTGCTTACAATAGTTGAGCTCTGTTGGAGTTCTCTTTTTGTTGTGCATTTTTGGGCTATCAATGCCTATTAATAAATGTATTTTTAGCTCCTAAAAATGATTGATGGTGTTACGTCTCTTTTTCCCTCCATGAGCTGGGTCATGAAAACTCTGCACTAAAGCACATTCATCCATTCACTCCATCCATTTTGTGAAAGAAATGTTGTGATACTGTGAGGTTGATGTGCATTTTCACGTACACAATTCACAATATGCATGAAAATGAGCAGGAGGAAGCATAACTTTCAGCGTTGATGGTCTGCTGGGGAAATGTGTTAAACCAAGAGACTGAGATTTACAAGACACGTGGATCAACACTTGTTTTTGTGTCCGGACCATGTGCGCCCCAAACCACGGGGCTCAATGTGGAGGCAATCTCACTGCTGCAAAAACACAATGCAATCCAACATCGGCAACATCCACCACCTGGCTAATATGCACGAACGCAATTGATTTTCGACAAATATGACATATTTCCTCAGTGGCAATTCTGCTCCCCACCAGTTAATTTCTGAAGCAGGTCTGAGAAACACATCGACTCCGTCCATGGAATTGGATTCTAAGTCCAATTTGCACTGTAGAATTACTGTTTGCCATCTCGACCTGGTCGGATCCCCCCCCGCCTCGACTCTGTTGTAATGGAGTTGTCAGGGAGAAGAGCGGTGTTTGCTGGTAAAGTATTGGGTTCATTTCGTACACCAGTATGTCCATATACTCGACTATACACTGGAACGCTGGATTCAAATACTCAGTGCGTCAGTGTGTGCAGGTATTTAACAATCCTAAAACTTCCAAGTGATGCTCAACCCTTATTCATCTAAAATGCATCCGACCTCACAGACAAAGAGTTGACGTTCTGCTGATCAAAGCAGAGGCACAACTTAAGATACACTGATAAAACAGACAATAGCAAATAAATACATAAAAATAAAAAAACTACAGGCCAAACTTCACTATAGAGACTGCATCATGTGTCACCAGGGTATATTTTGCATATAGTGTTCGCATACATTAGAGGAATAGATTCTCCCTTTTGATTTCCCTTCATTAGAAAATAAATAGAAAACATATCTTCATTAGGAAATTGCACATACATGTGTGATGTGATTGTCTCTGTGCTCCATGCAAATGTTCATACCTTCCTTCTCCGCTCTGCTTGTAAAGGTGAACCAGTGTTGGTTTATAATTAGTGGAGTGGAATAATTAATATGACATCATTAACTGATATAATTGGTCTGTCTGACATTGATTGCTGCACCGTCAGAAAGCTCAGTTTGATTGGCCTGCCTGTATGAGAAACATCCTCGCATAATTCCCGTGTGTGTGTGTGTCCGTGTGTGTGAAACCTGAGTGCAGCAGTAGCTAACAGCATCACTTAATATATAATCTGATGCATTGCAAAATATGAGATGGGGATACATACAAATCATATCTGATGGATCACAATCACAAATGGACTAAATGAGAGAGAGAGAGAGAGAGAGAGAGAGGGAGAGGGAGAGAGAGAGAGAGAGAGAGAGAGAGGGAGAGGAGTGTGTTGTCCTCACTGCCGCCGTGCATCGAGTGAAGGATCTGCCTTTTTCAATAAAGCCAAATCAATGTTCACTTGGGTATAAATCTGAAGACGTCAGATTATTGAAAAGCTGCAGCACATGGCGGACGTGGACACATAAAACAAGACAGAACCGGCCAATGAGGAGGGAGAAGGGGAGGGATCCCGGAGGTGCAGACGTTGCTTTCAGGGGAACCACTAAACCTTATGGATTTGTTGATTGCTGGGTATCAGCTGTTTGGAAAAATAAACAAAAGTTTGGGAGAAATGACGCCCTCATAGAACAGATTTTCAGCCCAGTTTGAACTAGACGTCACAAAATGTGGACATTGTTGGAAACGTAAAGGCAATGGAAGACGCCCCAAAACTACGATGAAATGTGAAAAAAAGTACTTTTTAATAGCAAGGGATCCTGTGCTTCAACTCAGCTCATAATGTAACTTAGCAACAGTGTTGGGGTCGTTACTGAATAAAAGTAATCCATTTCACATTACCAGACCATTATCAAATAGCAAGATCATTTTTGGATTCGGAACCGTAATGTGATTACTGATGTTATCAACAGAAATGCGTTACATTACTGCATTACAGACACCTGTAATCTGAGTACAGTAAGGCATTACTTTGTAACGTGTCACCTCCAACACTGCTCAGCAACTCCCGCCTGACCTTCCTGCAGGAACGCTGGACTCACAGGATCTCACAGTAAGTCCTGGAGTCTCCTCGTCCACCTCTGCTCGTCCTGAAGAAGAGGAGAAGAGGTCCTCTGTTTCTGGAAAGTTGTTGGAATGTAGGCCGAGTCTCACCACGTCGAACCCCCCCCCGCAGCCCATCTGTTTCCACTTTCAGCCTCTCTTTCAGCCGTCCACCACGATCACCCCGTCTTGCTTGAAGCTGAGCGCCTCAGACAGGTCCTTTGCTCTCCGAGTCCGTCAGCCTCTCGTTAGTCCGTGTGATGTTGGATTGCAGGTGGTTTCACCCGCTCCACCCAAACGCCCCCCACACACTCACGTCCCACAGAGAGACGTGTCGGGCCTTATGATCAGCCGCTCCTCATCTATCAGAATCAAAGCTGCAGGCTCACACGAGTCTCGTGGCTCTGACGGAGGCAGCGCAGCCAACCAGCCCGGACCTCAGGAGCCGTGTTGGAGACCATGGTCACTAACTGCCCCGTCTTACGTGCACGAGTGATGTCACAATAGTTGTTTCTCTGTGTTGTACGTTGGTTCTCTGCGACGATCATCATCAAGCTTCTCCAGTTACCATCGGTGGACAAAATACCCAACTCCAGTACTTGAGACAAAGTATTGTTACTCGTGGTCAAATCTTATTCAACTACAAGAAAAAGTTGCTCAGTCAAAATTTTACTTAAAAAAGTACTTAAAGTACTTAAGTACTTACTTTTATAAATACTAAGCTCTTCTAAAGTACATTCCAAAGTACAAAGTTTCATGTCTTTGTACCAGTCCATTGCTGCGTTGTTTTCTCAGTTCTTTTACAGAACCATGTAACTCTCTGAAGCGGTTTGGACGGCGAGTTCTTGAATGCAGAAATGTAGTTTTCAAATACATTTAAAATGATATATAATTCCTTATATTGCTTTTCAGCGCGAGGATGACGTATTTCCAAATCCATCCCAGGTGCAAGCGCTGGCTGTGATTGGTTCCGTTCTGGGCAGCTTGTGGACAATTGCGTTTTAGAAAAGGAAACAGCTGACTCGAGTGACTAGGAACAACATTCCTAGAAATGTGTCCGAGTTGAAAGTACAATATTGGTCTTTCAAATGTAGTGTGGTGAAAGCCAAAAATAAATAAATACTCAAGTAAAGTACAGATACTGAAAACATGTATTTAAGTACAGTAGTCCAGGAAATGTACTCTGTTATTGTCCAGCGCTGCCAATAACGGCGGTCTTTGGTCCCACAGGTCAGCGCTGGTCACCGCCCGCCGGCTCCACAGGACCAACACACTCACGAGAGCAGTTGACAGAAGTGGAGTAGAAGTGATGGAATATGCCAAAAAATATTCAAAAGTAGACATAGTTCCTACTTAACCAGGTGTCGAGGTGTCTAACGTGGAGTCTGTCTGCAGCTGTAACATCTCCCGGATAAGGGGGGGGGAGATCTCACTGTCACTACAACAAAAAAGGCAGTATTTGTATTTGTGGCCTCAGTGACAGCTCTATTTACTGTGCTACGTTATGCTCGGCTCACTCCCTGTATTTCCCAGGAGTTCTTGTTGAGGAGTACATCAACAAAAAACAAAACAAAGAAAAAGACAGACAGAAATCCAGGAGCTTCCAGGAACGTCACACACCACCGTTCCACAGCTGCAACCACAACCAGCACTGCGTGGGCTGGAGATTCGAGGTCCATCTCTCTTAGGCCACACCCCCTCCCATCAAATTGTTGTCTGATGATTCATATCTAGTGCAGACCACCATTATTTCATGTGGGGTTTTTCCGCCAGGCTTCTGGAACATGTAGTATCTGATACACCATTTTTATATAGTATGTTCCATGTCTGTGTGTTTATTGCAATGCCTTGACCAGGGAGGATATGTGCTGTTTGTGGTTCTCAGGTCAAAGGTTAGCTGCTGAAACTTTTGGCGATGGCATCAGCTATATGAGATGCTCCCGGCCGTCCGAATCAGGTCTGTTCTGTTTAAAGAAGTGAATTTTATAGATAGGGCAACTGTATTCCAAGGTTTTCTTACTCAGGTGGCTGGAGAGAGAGCTCTCAACCTTGGCAAACAGAGGTTCTCTCCAAACGGCTATTTGACATCGTTCTATTCTTTAATAAAGTCATTCAAAATGTAGAGGTTCAGCAGTGGATCAGCCCATTACATGGAACAACAAACACATGGAGGATACTCAAAAGAGTTCACCAGAGGACAGCAGATGATTGTGATTTGTTCAAACTGAGGACAGCAGTGATTTGACCCTCAACCAGTTAGTGATGGTGTAAGATTACATAAGAGCTTGTGTTTACTGATGCAAGTATTTTTGTGTTTGGGAAACCAAACCAGGTATGAATGTTGTCTCTCTAAATGTCTATTAGAATTATTGAATGTAAGTGAAATAAGTATCTGCCTCAGTTGATGGTGTGAGACTGAAGCAGGTTCACTCAGGGGTGACGTCTCACACACCTCCTTGCGTTCAATGCATGGAGAAAAGATTTCCAAGAATCCATCTAACAAGCCATTTCATTTGAGCTTTTTATCGGGCCATTCCATGAACGTCATTTTCCTTCAATTTATTTGTGAATTAAGTTTAATGGGCTGTCTGCAAGGCCAAGAACAGCCTAAATTGTTTTTGTCAAAGTCTGGTCCACGATAATTGTCAAGCAGAGGGAATAGCGAGCCCTCTGGGTGGATCATGTTCCGCCGAAAACAACAACAACAAAAAAAGAAAAAAATTAATAAATAAATATATATATATATGTCAGCCAAGCTAATCATTTTTGTCCACTGGATTGTATGTAATCACCTGGAGCCGGCGCTGAAAGGTGCCTGCTTATCAAAGTCTACACTTCCTGCTACTATCACGCTGTGTCACACTGACAGGAGCGACACAAACGTCCTGTAAGTCTGAGACAAACTGTACCTGTAAGTCTTTCAGTTACTGCTTTCTGCTGTTTATTTATGCTGCTGGACTGCTGAGCTGCTGGAGTGCTGGTGGACTGGTGGACTGGTGTGCTGGTGTATTGGTGTGCTGGTGGCTGGACTGCTGGACCAGTGTGCTGGTGGTCTGGAGGACTGATGGATTGGTGTGCTGCTGGAAGGATGGACTGGTGTGCTGATGGATTGCTGAATTGGTCTGCTGGTCTGCTGATGGACTGGTGTGCTGCAGACTTGGACGTATGCTACATCACGCCCATGTGTCCTGGTGCTGGTTCTTGCGCGGAGAGGGCAAGCTGGGAATAAAACCTTCTCTCAGAATCGAGAAAGTCATCTGAATAAAGTTGGGACATAGTACAGCCAGAGGCCCGTGTCAGTCCGAGGGGCCGGGAGTGTCTGAGAGCCAATGAGGAGGGACGGGGGAGGAGGGGCTTCATTCTGGGATCCAAAAAACCAAAAACAAACAGCAGCAACTTCAAATCACCACCAATCAACTGAAAACAGCTAAAAAAAAGATGAAGAATGGGTTCACAGTGGCTCCGTGGATCCACAGTGTTTTTGAGCCACAGGCCGTCGCGCTAAAGAGGAAGCGTTGAAGGAGACAAACGAGAGGTCAGAGCGGAGGCGCCGCACATCTGCATTGCTAATTCCTCCAACGTGTTTTTCCTCCGTGAGAAATTCCGATGAAATCAAGAGAAAAGTGGCGGCCAGGGTCACTGCGGTCCTTTATAATTTAACAAACAAATCTTAATTGCAAGATATTTCAAAAGTGATGTTCAGCAGACTGATGAAATGTAGAATTTGATCTCAGAGAAGGACGGCGATCTCTGCTCCGCCACGTGTGCCCACCAGATACCTGTCAGGGAATCCGACACCCGTTTACACCTGGCAGTACCACACATTTTCTATCCAGACTGAGACTGAACGCAGTTTTATCGGATAGCATTTACACCTGCCATCAGTTGGCTTCTTCAGTGTCCACATTGAGATCCAATTGAGATCCGATCACATCTTTGCCGGGAAAAATTAAATAAATCAACAAGAAAAAAAATAAATAAAGGAAGAGAAAACGGTAGCCATCCATGAAGCTGCGCTATCCTCCGCCCTTTTTGGAGTGTCTTCCTTAACGTTATCCGTACTTGAGGACTGCTTTGTGTGTGTAAAAGAATAAGTTTAACGATACTGCTGTGGTGCGCTCACCTCAGATGTCCACCTTGCTGGTTTGTTGTGGAAACCTACGCACACGGCAACACGATGATGCATTTGCACCCATGCAGTTGTGTTATGCGTGTAAGACAGGGTTTCGGCTGTCTTAACTATTGTCTTACGGGTTTCCTAATGAAACTATCGGAGGGCTGTGGGTGAAGAAAGAGCACAGGGACATCACGATCCACTTTACTGTCCGTCAAAAGGTGTAGGACAACTGAACACTGACAACAAAAGTGACTTTTCACCTCTTACATATTCCTCCGCCAATATTAATCATAACTCACATTACCTGCACGTAAAGTGCGCCATATTATATAGTTCCAGATAACAGCAGAATAATATTTAGAAATGTAGTTACAATTAATTAGTAGTAATTCTTGAGTTATTGTGATTTTTAGTAATTCAGAATATAATGGGAGTCAATGGTGATTCTCTAGATTCTGCATACTTTGGAATTCAGAAACCATTCAAATTCTCAAATGTTCATGTTCTTGTGTACTTCTCATAACTGAATGACTCCTTTATTCTTTATCATTCTTGAGTTATTCAGATTTGAAGTTATTCCAAATTCAATGGAAGTCAATGGTGAAGCGATTCTCAGCATCGCTCAAACCCTGTTCCGCAGCTGTCGCACACTTTGGGCTAGAGACTCCGTTCGACTTTTAGAACGGAGAGGAGACTCTCGGCTATAGGTGGTAGACTTTTGGTGTCGCTGCCTGGTGCGGCTTTTCCACAGCGACGCCTCGAGCGACATGTGTTTTTGAGAAGTTTTTTCCGTGTACAATGTGTGTGTATTGCGCAGGCGAGAGTGGGTGATGTCATCGTTAGAGTGGGAGGAACTGAAAAATTTAACCCGAAAAAGATTTCTAACTCGCTGCCACGGCCACATTTTTTGCCAGACGCACACAAATTATACATCAAAACGTAGGAAAAAGACCAGAGAGTCATAAAATGTGGGCCTTGAAGCTGTGAGACGTTCGTGTTTTGCAGGAGGAGCCACAGTTTGCCCGCTGGCGCCTCCTGCTCCCCATTGACAGTAGTGTTAATTGGATGCCGGTTTTTGCCGAAAATAAAGTCTGAAATCAAATCGCTCTCCCTGCTAAACCGTAAGTTTTGGAGACTTGCCGCTCGGATATTTGGTAGATCAAAGCCTCCTGTCACTCATGGTCCAATTTTCAATCAAATCGCTCGTGTAGTTCGTCCTCAACAGGCGGTTGTTCGGGACCACGAGTTGAGGTTTTGGGCCTGTTTTCTGCTGCGTTCATGGTTGACAGAGCCACTGCTGAACAGGAGGAGCAGCATGACAGCAGGCCCTCTGTGATTGGCTGGTGCACTCAGGGCCCGCCCACCTGATCTTGATTGACAGCTGTGTTCCAACTGACACACAGACAAACACGCACACACGCTCAGCCTGATTTCCTTGCGTTTCAAGCCAGATTTATGAGCACGGCCTTAAATCATCAACGCTTGACGTATCCACACCATATTTCACACGTCCACTCATGACCCACTCTGAAGACATGACCCACTCGGCGGCCATCTTGGATGTCCCCATAGCTGGTTAACAGGAAATAGGCCTTATGACATTCTTTTTTGATTCTTTTTTGATTCTTTTTTGATTCTTTTTGATTCTTTTTTGATTCTTTTTTGATTCTTTTTGATTCTTTTTTGATTATTTGTGATTTCTTTGTGATTCTTTTGCAATTCTTTTCTGATTCTGTTGTAATTCTTTTCTGATTCTTTTACAATTCCTTTAAAATTCTTTCATAATTGTTTAATGATTCTTTTGCTATTCTTGTGTGATTCTATTGCAATTCTTTTGGGATTCTTTTGTGATTATTTTATGATTTGCAATTCTTTTGTAATTCTTTAATGATTCTTTTGCAATTCTTTTACGATTCTTTTGCCTTTCCAGTGCAATTCCAGTATTCACACGCATAGTTCGCAGGAATGACAATTTTGTAGTTACATTTTGTGGACTCAAAAAATATGAACAATGTAAAATAAGGCAATCTTCTGAATATGTCGTCACAAAAGTAAATCTCGTCTTACATGCGGTTACAGGAGGCATTAGCGTTTCCACCTGTGATCAATGTGCTCACAATGCATAAGGTGACCAGACTTCTGAAATGAAATCTGGGGACATTTCAAGCTTGGAGATAAAAATGAATTGAAAGTTATCAAGATGAAATAAAGAAACTAGGACAGTTACGATCTGCAACTGTGACAAGAGCTCTCTGCTATTCTTCCTCTCTAAAGGCTGCATGTAACCGTCTACCGTAATAACTGTTGTATTAGTCTTTGCAGCATGCTCCCTGATGCTTCCTGCTTCCTACCCGGCTACCGTAATAACTGTTGTATTAGTCTTTGCAGCATGCTCCCTGATGCTTCCTGCTTCCTACACGGCTACCGTAATAACTGTTGTCTGTGTGCAACATGCTCCCCCATACTTCCTGCTTCCTACCTGGCTATAAGTCTTGTCTGCACGCAACATGCTCCCTCAAACGTCCTGCCCGGCTACCGTAATAACCGTTGTTCTAGTCAACTTTTGTTTTTCAGTCATAAAATGCTCAAATCGGGAATAGCTTCAACCGGAAATCAAGGACGTGTGGTCACCTTAACAATTCGTCCCTGACCACACACATAATCCCCCCTCGAGAGTGCTTTTACACCTGTTCTTTCACGAGGTCACGCACTATCCCATTGCAATCCCATCACCCAAAAGGCATGTTAATGCCAGCTGCAAACGGGGCTTGACTTCCTGCGTGCTGCATCCCGCATTATGTTCCGACTGACTTCCTTCTACACCAGAGGAGCAGCTGACATTCAGATAATATATGTATTTTCAGCACTCTTTCATGCCGTCTTCTTTTGCCGACTCTGCCAGGGCTGGGGTGACGCAACATAGTAGGGGGAGCAGCGGTTCTGTTTATTACAGCTGTCAGTCATCACTATAATTACGAGCAGCAATAGGGAACCGCCCGCACACGCCGTGACACACACGCACACATTCATGATCAATCAGAGGTAATTATGGAGTGTAGAGGGAAATATCTGGCAGTCAGTAACATCTCTGCATACTGAGAGTCACAGTACGACAGAATAATAACCATCATTAAGGTATGAAGACAGAGGCCTGCACATCTAACAAATCTCTGCTCCTCTCTCCGTCATTAACTCCCGTGTCGGCTTTGTAAACGTGCACATACATTTCCCTCCAGCTTCCCGCAGTTTGAAATGATTACGTGTCCGTCTTCATACGCCGAGTTCAAGAACAAAAGAAGCTCAAGTCGTGATGCTTCTGATTTCTGATTTTGTATTAATGGCTCAGTCGGAGGGGCCTGGAGAGTTTGGGTCAAAGTGTCCTTCAGCAACACAATGAAGCCCTCACTGCTCCTGGTCGGCACCCTGCATGGCAGTCTCCAACGTGTGTGTGTGTGTGTGTGTGTGTGTGTGTGTGTGTGTAGGTGTGTAGGTGTGTAGGTGTGTAGGTGTGTGTGTGTGTGTGTGTGTGTGTGTGTGTTGGAGTTACAGTATTCATCAGGTCGTAGAGCTGCTTCAGAAAAAAGCAGCTGAGATGAGATTTATAAGTTGCTGAGCATCAGGTAGTGACGTCAAAGCTGTCAAATGAACATGAACAGAAACATTAAGAATACGACACTTTGTTTTACTTCAAGCAGGTCGAGTGAGCAAATCCAGTTCAAAATAAAGCTCTTATTTCCTGCAGGTTGTGTCAGGTTAACACGACATCTAACACAAGTCGATGTTCTCCTCCTCTTGTTCTTCTTCTTACTTCTCTGCACCCACAAAAACACTGACTCTGTTCTGATTGTTCACTCGTGTTAACGGATGACGCACAGAAAATCATCTTCACTTTGGTGTACAAATAAAACAGAGAGCTGGAAAACTGCTGCTCAAATCCAGTTCTTCTCCACTCAACTTAACAGCAGTAAATATTAACAAGTCCAAGATGAAGTGTTTGATGATTTGGGTTTGAGAACAGGCTCGTATGAAAGTGTGTGTGTTTTACTCATGTGTGTGACTGAATACACAGCGTGCGCACACACACACACACACACACACACACACACTGTGTGAGTCTCCCTTTGTTGGACATGAAGGGTAATTGCAGCTTTTGTTGACTGTCGGGGCAGGTGGTGAGCCATCTGCTGAGGCAGGTAAGAGAGACGGATGGAGCGGCTTCAGGGACGGAGGAGTGCTGAGTGGCGGAGGAAGCGATGGAGGCGCCCCCCCTTCTGCCCCCCCCCCCCTCCATCAATCACACATGGATGAACAGCAGGCGCGGGGCGATGGGAGGGATGGGAGGATGAGCAGCGGAGCCAACTTGTGATAGAGACACCCGAGCAGCATGGAGAGCGATATGATTAGCGCACGGTCACATGACTTTGGACAGACAAAGGCCAGGAGATCATTTGCTCGTTAGACGCTGTGTGTAAGAGCTGGAGTTTGGCAAAGGAGCTCGATGGTGGAAGCAACTGGTGTGTTGGTGGTATCTGAAGGGAAGATGCTCCACACAAGATAACAAACCTAAAGTCAACACATGACTTTGTGTTCACAGGTCCTTAAAGTCCCAGTTCAAACACTTGGGGACGTATTTACTACAATCAGGATGCCTCGGATCGAGTCAAGACACCACACACAGTGCTTGTTGTCCTCTACCCTCTACCCTCATGGTGTGAGAGGTTACTGGAAGCGCCGGCATTTAATTATGTCATTTTTTCCCCTCGTAATGCTAATAACTCCTGGGAAATAGATTAAGTGAGCTGAGCGTAACGTAGCACGGTAAATAGAGCTGTTGCAGAGGCCAGAAATAATGCATTGACGGTGAGATAACACACACACACACACACACACACTTACTCTAAAGTTCCTTTGCTGTGCAGAAGAGTTAGACATGATATCAAATATTAAAGCATATGCCAGCAGCTCTCGTGTGACGTGCACGACATTAACCGGCTTCAATGTTCCCTAAATCTGAGTGACGGCGCTCCCTTTCTCTCTCTTATTAAAATCACTTAGAAATTCTTCCAGAGTTGTCGAGCCAATGAAGGATGGACGATGCATATTTCATGTTGACGTCAGGACGCAGCCGTGGAGGTGAAGGATTGCAGCGGTGTCTCACCTCATGCAGCCGATGGCGCTCAGGTAGCTTCACCAACCTCAGTGCCTGCTCAGACCCCCCCCCCCCCCCCCCCCCCCCCCCCCCCCCGCCCGACTGCCACAATGGATATTTGCGGCTGCACTTAAATCAAGTTCTATAAAAAATGTACAATAGCTCCCCAACATTTAACAGCTCGGAAAATCAATCCCATGTGTGCTCGGATTTGCATTTGTTATTCTCGGTATGTTTTCACGTGCACTTTTGACCAGAGTGTGTCAGATTAGGATGTGAGCACCAACATTAGTCTCCCCTCACTTCCTGTTTGAGATGCAGCTCACATGGCATGAACTAGTTGCAGGATACAGTGGCGTGCACAGACTTTCTGAAGGGCAGGGGCGGAACCAGGGGCGGAACCAGGGGAAGAAAAGGCACCTACCTCGTGTTCTCACCACTGAAGAGGGCACTTTAGTTCAACGTGTTTTTGAGGGCACTTTGGCATGTTTATACCTTCCACTATACTTAAGCATGCATTTTTACCACCCAAGGGGGCATTTTATGATGTTGTAACCAGCCAAGAGGGCAGCTTAGAGTATTTTGCAGCACACCACTGGCAAGATATATCAACGTTCCACTGGCAGCAAACCCAAAACAGAGAGGAAGGGGGATCGGTTATTACTTTGGCTCCATTAGCAATTACATTTGGACTGTTGAGCACTAATACGAAAAGCTGACATATGCGCATACACACTATCACACACACACTGAAAAAGCATCCCTCACTGTGTGAATCATCTATTCCACCACGTCCTCAGAAAAAATCTGCTCATCAACATTGTTTTTTTTCCAGAAGTTAATCCTACATACTGTCCCAAAGGAGTGTGTTTTGCTCAGTAGAGTCCCTATGTAAGCGCTGTGTGTGTGTGTGTGTGTGTGTGTGTGCATGTGTGTGTGTGCACGGCGTATAAGAGCCGTATAAAATGGGTGTTATTTACCAAATCGAGTGAAGTGTCACCAATCACAGGTGCGTCGACTTTGGGCCTTTATTTCAGGCTTTATGCAAATGCCGGGATATTAGCCGTATTTCACTCCCGCTGAACTTTGCATGGCAGGTCTTTGATTAGCGAGGCGGTTGTGAATAAATATGCATAAAAAGTGTGTTTTGGGACTGGTGGGCAGGTGTGGAAAGACCAAGGGAGGGGGAGGTGAATGAGTGGAGCAAACACCTTAAAAGCATCTATACGTTCGTGGAGCTGCTGCCACTTTGTCAGTTTATTTAACAAGTCAACCCATGAGTGTGAATGTTTTGGTCCAAATCGAACTGGTCTGTTTCAGTGTGAAAAGATTCCGAATGGTTTGCACGTTTGGAACGATTAGTGTGCAGGAAATGGGCGCAGTTAATGATCACAATAATGGTCAGGCAAACGTGGACCCTCCAGGTGGCATCGGAGGAGGATGGAGGGGTTCAAGACGCTTCAAGACGTCACGGTTCAGCGAGTAGCGGGGCCTGCCAGGAACCGGGGGGTTTCCGGGTCCATCTCCTGGTTTGGAGAGTTCATGTCGAGGTACTTGAGCAAGACACTGAACCCCTAATTGCTCCCATTGTGCCGTCGGGTGCTCTCGGCTCTGGAGAGGACGGGTCAGATTCAGAGGACACGTTTGGTGGTGTGGACAGTGCCATGATCTTCGTTTTCGTCTCAGCTGGTGCAGTGGTGTGAACAGGGGGCCCAATTGGCCCAATTGTCTAAAAAATGCGCGCTTAAGTGCCCTTAGGAGGAAAAAATGTGTGCCAAAGTGCCACCCTGGTTGAGAAAACACACCAGGCCCTCTTGCCTGGTTATAACATGATAAAGTGCCCTCTGAACATGCAAAAAAGTGTGTCAAAGTGCCCCCTGGTCGGTAAAACATACCAAACTGCCCTCTTATTTGGGAAAATAACATTTAATAGCATGTTCAAGTGCTCTCTTGGGCGGGTCTCGAAAAGACGCTAAACTGAAGTGCCGTCTTAAGTGGCAAGAATACACTGTAGATGCCCTTTTTCTTCTTTTCTCCCCTGGCAGTTGTGACATGACATACTCAAGGGTATCTAAAGGTTGCTGATCGAAGTATTGTGAAGTTTTACAATAATAAAAAATAAATAAATGAACATCTGAAGAGTCTAGGCTGCTATTTGAGCTTTTTCATCACAGCATCTTCCTTTAATTATACTTGTGGGCGTGAAAATGTGAAGGTTATATTAATTAAAAAACTATTAATATATTGTTGTATTGTGCATCCCGAGTGAAATTAAATGTCAAATGTAAAATAAGCCATCTAATCACACGCAAGCATATTTATCAAGTTTGAGCTGCAGAAGAAGCCCCGCCTCCACATCCTCCCTTTGATCACAATGGTTCTCCTTCCTGGCATCCATATGTGCATCCACGGTGGAGACACCTCACACACCTGTTAAAGTGTTTACCCCCCCCCCCCGCCAACACCAGCCCCGCCTCCTCAGCGGGGGATGGATGAATCAGTAAATTCTTTGGCTTTGTGCGAGGGGTATCCACGGCAGACAGCTCCCATATGTGCGGCCTGGATGCGGTGTTTTGGCGGCTCCCGTGCAGCAGCTGTCCCGCCGTGCAGGCAGACAAGACGGCCCATATGGGAAAAGTTAGGACGCAAGTCATCATCAAATGAGCGATGGGCTGCATGGATGCATCTCAATATATCTGTCATGGCTCCACTTCCTGTCTCTGTCTGCCTCGCTCCCGTTGGTTTTTGCAGAGCTGTCTGTCTCGTGCACTGGAGCGTGTGTGTGTGTGTTTGTGTTGACAGCAAACCCTCCGCACTGAGGAGCATGGCAACCCACATCGGTGTCTCCACAGCATCGCCCCTGCAGGAAGCAACACAAGCCGTAACTCAAACCGAGATTCAGAGGCAGCCAGGGGCGTGGCCAGCAGCTGGGGGCGTGGCCAGGAGCCGGGGCTGTGGCCAGCAGCCGGGGGCATGGCCACCAAGGTCTTATTGTCAGCTGATGGTGGAGTCGAAACTACATAAACCGAGAACAAGACTTTAACAAGACCACAGGGCACCGAGACCCAGACCAGACCAATTCCGGTGAGGGTCTCGACCCACAACACGGGGGGGCCCACAAGACGTTCCATATCACTGCTTCGGGTCCGTCAAGGTTTCATGGTCTTGGTTTTTGTGGTCTGAACTCCACCAACAGCAGACAAAGACTTTTACCAAGACCACGTGGCACCAAGACCCAGACCAGACTAAGCCATGTTACAATCTC
>CAESWR010001108.1:109629-122325 GCA_903171835.1 Mullus surmuletus | reverse complement strand
GAAAAAAAAAGGAAGACTTGGTTTCCCATCTGCGTCCTCTCCAATATTGATGCCGGCTCCGTGCAATCTGCGCCAACTTGTGACACATCCTGTGCATCTCCGGATCGCCGACTCCCAACATGCATGTCATTCATATCTTATAATGTATGGGATGTAAAAAGCACAGCGGCGGGACCGTCTGAAGCACTCGTGTCAAAACGATAAAATCTCAGTTTCACCTACGTTGAACTGAGAGGGTAAAACACACACTATGCCTATTTGCAGCCAAGTCATGTCATTTCCTTCTTTTTTTCTTTTTTTCCCTGAGAGGTTGGCGGTTCACATGGACGCCGCCGGCACGCTTCCCTCCCTATTAGGACCATGTTTCCATCCTGTGGACAGTTGCTGCGTGTCAGATCAATTTATTCTATGGGGTTCTGCTCGACGTGTGCTCCGTTCCGCTGTAGCAGGAACCGTTGGAGTGTGGATCTCTAAAGCCTAAAATGATCATTATTGACTGGCTGCTCGCACGCCGTGCACATGTGAGGAAACTCCGCCTATAGATTTTCCTCTCAAAGTGCATCTGCCTACGTTTGTTACATGCGAGCAACAACCTCATGAGCATTTAATATCATGGTGACATGCAATGCACATCCCATCAGTCTTTCTCTCTCTCTCTCACACACACAAACCAAGAAGTGAGTGCACATGGAAGCTTCCTGCACTAATGCCAATTTTATTTGGGTTGCATTGATGGTAAACACACACACACACACACACACACACACACACACGGTGATGCATGTGTACATGGAAGCTTATTTCACCAATTAATGTTTTATTCTGGCTGCACTGATGGTAAACACACACACACGCACACACACACACACACCAATGAGTGTTGCATGTGTACACTTGGATTCCTTATTGTCAGCCTAAATGTGTGTGTGTCTGCACATGGAAGCTTCTTGCATGGATGCAGATTTTATTATGGTTGCATTGGTGGTAAACACACACTCAAAGACACACACACACAATGATGAAGTGAAAGATAAGATGATTGATTAGATGATTGGCATCTGTTATGACACATGCACATACACACATTAAAGTATTTTTGGTGCTGCTTGTTTATGTGCATTTAACAGTAGTCTGAGCAACATGCTCATAAAAAAAAGGATCCTGAAAGAAGTGGACTACATTGCAGATTAGAAAGTGAGCAGAAGGCGCAAACGTGTGGAGACGCGGCTTCTTCTGTGGGCAGCATCACAGGGCTGCCGTCCCTCAGCAGCAGCAGCTGCTTTTGTGCTTCCTCCCTCCCGTGTGTTATCACAACTCTCTACACAGTTTTATCTTTTTCTGTTAAAGCGGGGATATTTGGATACATTTTTTTCCCCCTTTCATTCCGGCACAGAGTTCCTTCGGAATGGGGGAGATCAACCAGAACACTGGTGCCAATTTCATTTTGACCTTCCGATACCAGATGCCTGAGGAAATACAATTCTAATTAAATCTTTATCTCTGCCCCTGACTTCCACAATGATTAAATTGCGAGCAGAGTTCTGCTACTGTTTCCATTGAATCTGATGCGACCTACTCCTACTATATCTTTTAAAGCATTTTGTTTGTTTTGTTCGATAAAAAAGGTCACCAAATAAGCTGGAATGACTGTCTCGAGTTCTATTAACCAATGGCAATCAATGATTGGGACATTGCTTCATCTTTTTTAATAAGTGGGAGGTTCAGAATTCCAATGAGACCCTCAGTTCAAACTCTGCATTCCTGACGTTGGTACTGAAATGAGTCTCTTTTTTTCTCTTCCATTTGCAAAAGGCATGATTATATATGGATTTATTCATTTATCCGTCATCTATGTGCCATCAAATAGGCTCCACGCTGCCGATGAGCGTGATTGATGGTCCTGCTGTCTGATGACCACCCGGCGACTCTCCCAGATGGTGGCGTACCAAGTGAAGATGTTCCGGGGTGTTCTGTTGGTCAGCTTGTTGGACCGCGTCGTGGCGAACGGGCTAAGTGGGAGCGACCTGCCCTCCCGCCCCGACCCCAGAGTGTGCAACCTCAGTGCGGCGGATTGCCCCTTTATCCGATCCCATCATAATTAGCGAACATTACAGACACGCTGAGATCTGATGACTCGACCAAAGGTGTCCGCCTCATCTTGACCTTTAGGTCTGAAACCAGATTCCGAGCACTTTCTGTGGGGGAGGAAATGTCTAATTTGTGCATTTGCAGTAAAAGTTCTGGCCGAGCGTCCATGCTGCACACTCATACTCTCTAAATCACAGTGTTCTCCTGGGAGGTTTTCCTCGCCACACTTGCCAAGAGCCTCTGCTGGGCACTTCTTCCTACTGGGAGCATCTACTTCAGCAGATGGCACTCCGATGGTTCCTACTTCCTGTTGGGGTCAAAGCACCACAGATCTTTATCATGTTTACAATAATGACTTTAGACGAGGCATTATCACATTGTCTCTCAATTATCATAATTCAGTCCCCTGACTGAAGAACTTGGCTGAAAATCTGAAAAAGTTGATTGTTAAAAGTTGAACGTGTTCAAACAGCGATGAGGAGAAGCAGCAGCAAGCAGGTAGCATCCCAGCAAACCAGATGCAATGCTTTCACAAAATGTTTGGAATGATTACCCTAAATTGGCGACCAGTGCTAAAATAGGAACAATATGGGACCCATGCTGAAGTTATGTGGCAGCATTTTACACGAGTTAAGATGGATTTGCTTGACTGAGGAAGGAGAAAGGGGTGTTTATTGAGCCTGAGGAAAATAAAGGGACAAATCATGTACCAAACCTGAAGGTGAATGAAGTGACCTATTTCTTTTCAATGTCACTGATTTGTGTTTATATTTTTAGGGCCGTGATTGAACCTCATTTCCTCTCATTTTTACTTTGATATCTGGGTCAGATGTAACAGACGGTGAGTAAGAGGTCCAAGGTTCTTCGTCTGCTGCGAACGGGGCCAGCGATGAAAAGCTCAGATTTGGCTTCATTTAGTTGTAGAAAATTGGACGACATTCGTTTTCGTAGTTGAGAGAGTATGTCCAGGTTGCTAGAATCAGACGGCTACGTTTGTGTGTCACTTGTGGAACAGTTGAAGCATGTACGACCAAAATAACTGAACAAATGAAACGTGTAAAGAGAAGTGGCTCGAGCATTGACCTTTGAGGCACACCATATAACAAGAAAAATGGCTCAGGAGGATGAAATGATGAGGGAATTCCAAAGAAGCACTTGGATCAAGCAAGAATCAAATAAAAATCACCTGGAATTGAATGCAGAATTGAATTGAAAGGCTACAAATAAAGCATCAAACGGGTCCTTCTGTGGTTTGTGCAACTTCTGGAGTGTGGTTCCACCTCCTGGCCGCCCATCCTCGCTTCCGAGTGACCTGAAAGCACCATGCTGAAGGAGTGAAGATGGATCACGCAGACAGTCTGTGCCGTTAACCCGTGATTGGCGTCGTTGAAAGCATTTTGTCTGTCGGCAGATATGAGAGGAAGACGGGACGACTGTCTAATTCCTGTGATAGATGCACGTACACTGTTGCTTAGTTTTCCGCAAAACAAGTGGGCGATATTTATGTGCCGCGGATGCTGCCGGTATAAAGGAAGCATAGTCTGCTCTAATTGAATCTAATCTAATCTAAATAATGTACCCAGAGTAATCGTTCCCACTGTTGTATCTAAGCAATGCCATCCATCAGACAAAGGCATCGCCCGGGCGACACATGAGATCTATCATGCTGGATGAGAAGCAATATCAGGGCCACTCCGTCGAGTCCTTCATACATAATCCCACTGATTGATTCTGGAGAGCCCCACGCGACCATCAGCAGCGGGATATTAGTGCGATAACCGAGACACTCGCACTTACCAAACAAATATTCAGGGAGGAAGCCGGAGCTAAACGCTGGCTAATGGCCTCCTGTAGGTGATAGAGTCGTTGCCACAGTCTTGACAGAGGATGCAAAATATCCATCAGAGTTAACAAAAGAAGAGTTGCCATCTGGGCTTATTGTCGGCTGTCAAACGGCGAGCATGCTTCAGCTATCAGCGGCGAGCGGAGCAGCCCCCCCCCAACCACACCCCCCCCCCTGTCTGCCCTTCCTCTGCTTCCTCTTTCCTCTCATCGCTTTATATCTCTTTGTCTTTGCCGCTGCCTTTGTTGCTTGCCCTCCTCTGTTCTCGCTGCCTCTGACCGGCATTGAGGAGGAATGATTACTAAATGATTGCGAGCGAGATGATTGAATGGCACGGTTGACATTTTCCCATCAGTATCGTACACTGCTGGAGAAAAGAAAAAAGGGAGAGAAAGCGTGAGCCGTGCGGACCTTCCCCTCCAGCGTATTGCTGCATTGTGTGCAGTCATTGTAGCCGGCTGTTTTCTTCTCATCATACGCTGCCGACTTCTGAGGGACATGGTTGTTACAGTCCCTCTGTTGTTGACTCCAGGCCTTGGTGGGAGCACCAGCACGTGGCAGCATGCGTGTGCAGCAACTTCATCGCCATGTCTGCTGGTATCACGATGTCCTTACTGTAGAACTGCTAGGACATGAAAATGTGACACTTTTGCAGTAGCAGAGGAAACAGAAGAACGTGTGGGTAACGCCCCCACCAAAAAATGTGCCAAAATCCCTCAAAGAAAGTTCAAAAACCTCATTTCATTAAATCATTTCTCCCTTAAAAGTAACTCTGATTGGTGCTGTACTCTGTACTGTTGGAAAGCCTGATTTGTCACCTTTACAATCAAGTACAGCTTGTAAGGATCGTGCATTAGTGGAATGAGCAACACAGCTAAACATGTGGGTAACATCCCAAAAAATAGGAGAATATGTCATGGGACTGTGGCACATTTTTGGGGGCGTTACCCAAACGTTCAAGTGTGTTACTTATTCCGTGAGTGCACGATCCTTCCAAGTGATACCTCATTGTAGCGGTGACTGATCAGGCTGGTATTAACTGCTATTATTAAAGAGGTGAAATGATTGACTGAAATAACGCTGAAGCATTTGTCTACACAGCATGAGAGCAGTTTGCAGGAGTGTTTGAAACCTATGAAGCCGCGCCAGCAGCAGCCGCGGGGCTAACGTTAGCACCGGGTGCGTTCGTCATGGGGCCGCATTCGAATTCATGCCAATAAACCTGCTTGTTTTCTTTTATTCCCTCATCCAATGAGAATCTCGATGGGATCAGATCAATGAGCAATAACAATAGTGGAATCAGAATCACTACATTTGTATCAATTCCCATCCCTGGACAGCAGCGGGCGAGGCAGCCATCAAATAAATATCATACAAATACTCAGCTTCACTATTTGATTATTGATTCATACCTCAGGGTTTTTTTCCAGAAAGGCTATTTTCAAAGGTAGATGTGGGATGGAGGATGATGGAAGCGAGAGGAGCAAATCCTCCACTGCTGGATTATTAACACTGTTTTGTGTTTGTCTGAGTCAAAGATGCAAAAAAGATTTCTGTCCACCTTAAAGCGAGTGAGTTCAACCATGAAAAATACAACATGGAGTTTATTGGTGCCTGATATTGTGAGTCTTCTCAAAAATAAACAGCAACAGCGAGGCCAGTGAAGCATGCAGCCGGGCAGAGCGAGAGCAACTGCATAATGGGGCAGAACATGGTGGTGCACAGAAATCAGCATCTGAAGAACTCTCTCACTCCGTTGTTGGTTTTACCTGAATTCCGCAGTCGGTTCAGCCTCATTCTGAGGAATAAAAGAGAAAACAGCCGACGTGGTCGAGTGACACTGGTGGCTACCTTGAGAGGAAAAACAACTTCATGGAATCAGAAGCCCACGCTGGGTCTGAGCACGCCACAAAGCATCATGGAGGGGAGAAGAATGCACCAACATGTAAAAAAATAAATAAAAAATGCACAAAGTAAACACATATTTCATCTCTGTTGCACTGAAGGATGGATTCTTTCATCATATGGACGCACAAAGTGGTGGTGGTGCGACAGACAACAAACGCAGTATTTATACTACAAAGAATTCACAGAAACATGGAGCAGGCATCTTTCAGCCACACGGGATCGTTAAAAACATCAGACGGCGGTGGTGTGCACAAAGGGGTGGGCGGGGGGTGGAAGCCCCCCTGGTGGCCCAATCGTTGAAAAAAGGATGCACTACAATGCCCTGCTAAAGTGCCCCCGGGTGTCAAAACACACGTAACTGCCCTCTTGGCTGCTTAAAACATGGCACAATGCCCTCTTCAGTGGCAAGAACGCTCCGTTTTTTTCTTTTCACCGCTGCCCCTCAAAAAGCCTACGCACGCCACTGTCAGACAATGAAGTTGTAGTTCCCCAAGCTTGTGTGTGTTGCTCAGGTTTTGAATACGAGGTAAATGAAATGGGAGGTGGCTACTGGATCATGTGCTTGGCGACTGTACTTGCAGTGGGAACGCTGGTGCTGGTAGGAAAATGTGACTTTTTTCAGCATCTTTCATCACAAGCATCACTTGGGAATGAGCAAAAATCAACAAGCATGTTTTTAGAAAATCTGAAATGTTCATGTGCCGTTATTTTCACTTCCTGCATGATTTTCGGGACCAACATTGCACAATTCCAGTTCTTTTTAGCTCACTCATGATGTTTTCGGATCATATTTCACTGCTCGGTGGCCGTACCGTGTGTTCTACTCTTCTAAAAGCAATTCCTTCTGCATTCCTCAGGATAGTTTTGCTTGTTTTTGTTGTTGTCAGACCAGCAAATCCCTGAAAATGAGACGGGCTGATTCCATATCTCCACGATAGATTAAATAACGGCAAAGAAATGCAGCATGTGGATATATAATGTGATAAAAAACAAAGGAATATATGTTTGCCTCTGAGTTTCTGTATCCATTATGTATGATAATCATTTGTTTACTCAAATATAAAACACATCAAAGACTGTAGAAAGGAAAAAAGCATCATCTTCTGTCAAGACTTGCAGTCACTTTATCCGGCGGGCTGATAAAGCAGCGCCGGCGTCTCTCAAGCCCTCATATTTATGCATTCTTTGGTAAATTTCATCCCCAGCGTTTCCTCGGAGGCAAATCAGTCCCAGCCCGAGGCGACGGCCCCCTCTCCGTCCGCCCGCCACAGAAAATGAAACACTTATCCCCTTAATTATAGCCAACACAAAGTTTCCCCGCAGACGCTCAATGAAACTCACATTCAAAGTGAAGATAAACCTCCACACACACACACACACACACACACACGCATGAAGATAGGAGCGCTTCGTTTTTTTATGTCACATTTTTGGTTGTTTTCTCTCTCTCTTTCCCTGCTGTCGTGCGCGGCGAAGCGGTGTGTATTAATTACTGTTTGTAAATGAAGCTGTAATCTATCCTTTAAATGAGCAGCTGTGTGGACGCCTGCTGAGACGCTCCCAGGTGAGCTTCCTTTATGTCCCGTCGACTCCTTCAAACGCAAGACAACAAAAGACAACGGTGAATCATCTCTCACAGAATTTTGAAGGAATAGTGGGAACTTTTTCTTGTTGTTATGTATTGTACAAGCAGGGATGCAGCACGAGTGTGTGTGGCCGTCTCGCCTCTCCTTCCTCCCTCGCTGCCGTCATATTTCCCTTATCGGATGATGTTATCCGACGAGCAGGCGAGTCTCCAGTAGAGAAGATCTGCCCGGAGGGAGTCCGACTCCTTGTTATCATGGAGCATGCAGAGCGACAGCTATAGAGTCCTCTCTACGTGACATTCTCCTACCTGGGAGGAGGCGGAAAGAAAGGTGTACAAGAGAGGAAGGGGTAGGTGGCGGGGGGCAGGTGGTGGGGGGGTAGGTGGCGGGGGGCAGGTGGTGGGGGGGCAGGAGGTGGGGGGGCAGGAGGTGGGAGCGGTAGAAACAAATGACGAGATGCAGATTCAGTGTGATGGGAGGTCGGTCGGACTTTGCGCTTCTCTCCATGTGCTTCAATTCAATTTGAGCAGCAAGTAAACAATGTAAACACAGGTGGGGAGGCTGTGGCGGTCTGTTGCCCCCCTCATGGCCCAATGGTTGAAAAAGCCCCCCTGGTTGGCAAAACACACCGAACGGGCCTCTGGGCTGGAAACAAACACTGCAAAGCGCCTTGCTGGTTGGCAGAAAACACGAAACTGCCCACTTGGCTGGTTATAACACATGCTCAGTGGAAAGTTGTAGGTGCCCGTACTCTTCTTTACGCCCCTGTCCTTCAAACAGTCAATGCACGTCACTGCTAATGTTTAGACCACCAAAATGTTTACTACCAAAAAAGCAGGAAATCATCAAACGCAAAGGAAGAAATATAAATACTAATTGCTGAAATACTAAGAAAGACTTGCGTAATGATGGAGCAATGGGGCGGCGCGTGTTGTCATGAGGTAAAGTACATTCGGGTTGAACAAATGCAGGTTAGCCTGAGGTACTGTAGGTTTATTACAGCTGCAAATGGCATTCAGACGTGTGTAAATAGACAGTGAGCTGCTTTATAAGTATTTTGAGTTGAGGAGCAGCACAGCTTCGGGCATCTTCACACGTCCACTTGTCCAGAGATTTGGAAACAAACAAACAAACAAACAAAACACCTCATATCATTTCTCGTCTGAACATTTCAAATCCATGCGCGCCAGAAACGCCGTCATTCCCCCACTTCGGCTTCCGATGGAGAGGAGGAGGAGAAAAAAGGAGGACGATGGAGTCAATCTGTAAATGGAAATGTAGTGTTTGCAAACACATCCATCTTTTCCCTTTCCAAAACGTCCCCTCCGCCGCTCGGCGTCTCCAGCTCACGTTCCGGACAATTTGGGAACCATCTGTCTTAGTTTGAGGGTGTCATTTTGGCTCGGCGCACTGATGACTGAACCAAACCACATGCGCTTCCAGGAAGTTACTTAGCGCCGGCATGTGGACGTCCTCGTTACCCAGACCGACCCCCAGAGTCGAACCAGTTCAACCAGCACAGACCAGAGCACTGCTCTCCCATCGGTCCGGGATTGTTTTAACCAGATCAGTCACTGCAGGTCTTTGTTTCTGTTCATCTGCTGCCCTCAATCGCTCTTTCTTTCCTACGTTTTGATATCACATTTCTTTCTCCTCACATGAGAGAGAGAGAGAGAGAGATGGAAAGATAGATAGATGGATAGATGGAGTGTGTATCTTGTCAAAGCTTTATTGATCAGTCTCCTCCAAACACCACGGAAATGAAGTAACAACTTGCCTTCGCAAACAGTGTGTTCCGTCTTATACAAACTGTGGGTCTGTTGAAGAGGATTAGAGTCTTTGGCCTCGTTTACACCAGCATTAACATGCCTCTTGTATCCACACTGTATCTGAATACAACTTTATCGGACAGCATTTACATCTGGGATGAACGCGTTGTCAGTGTCCACATAAAGATCCGAACACATCTTTGTGCAGAAAAATTACAAATTAATAAACTAGTTATCGGTGTGTAAAAAAAAAAGAAAAGGTCAACCAACCACTGCTGTCCACCTTGCTGGTTTGTTTTGGAAAGCTACGCACGCCGCCATGATGTATTTCTGACCACCCGACCCCCTCCAGAGGGGGCTTCACCGATTGGATCACAATCTGTCTTCATGTTTCCTGAGCGCGTTTACATCTGTCCTTTAGTGTTTCCTGAGCGCGTTTACATCTGTCCTTTAGTGTTTCCTGAGCGCGTTTACATCTGTCCTTTAGTGTTTCCTGAGCGCGTTTACATCTGTCCTTTAGTGTTTCCTGAGCGCGTTTACATCTGTCCTTTAGTGTTTCCTGAGCGCGTTTACATCTGTCCTTCAGTGTTTCCTGAGCGCGTTTACATCTGTCCTTCAGTGTTTCCTGAGAGCGTTTACATCTGTTCTCTCATGTTTTCGCGCAGCATCCCATTGCAATCCCAACACGCATGTTAATACCGGCTGGAAACGGGGCCGTTGTGTCCCTTTAACACATCAGAAGGGGGTCGCATGCATACCAATGTCCAATAAATGTCCCTCAGTCACTAAAGTCGAAGATATCGGCCCCCGACACGGAGAACAAAATAATTCTTACTTTATATTCAAAGTATCCTTACCAATGTTGCTATGATCGTATTTTTGATTTTCATTTTCCGTTTGTTCTGCATTTTCTTCTCTCATTGCCGCTGTTTGATGCTAAATTGTCTTTATGCGTGTGTGTGTGTGTGTGTGTGTGTGTGTGTGTGTCCTGGGAAGACACTGTGTGGATGTCAATGGTGATGGAAATGAAGAATATGATTGAAGTTTTAAGAAAAGATTCAGAAGACTATGAATGTGTTTTTTAAACCATCATTTAGTTTTTCCATTGTAACATCCCATCATACTCAAAGCCGATTTTCGTCTCTCGTTCACGCTGTCCTGTTGGGTTGATGTTTCCATCCATCGTGAGATCCATGGACGATTCCCACAGCTGATCTAACCAGGTGTAGGTGAGTGTTTCCGCCTGCACGTCCTCCCTGAAGTCTGTGGGAGAAGAAGAAGATCTAGTGACTGCTCTGATGTTCTGCCTGCGTGTTCCTGCTGGGTGTGTGTTTTAGCTTCCGAAGGAGGCGTGCTGCGTCCACGACTGCGCAGGATCTCCAAGTTCTTAATTTTCTATCTCGTAAACAAAGTTTTCTGTCCCTCCCGGAGGAGAGCCGTGGCCAGAGTGCAGCCTGCGCTCCAAACAAGTCTGGGACCAGAAACACCAGACGGATCGCCAGCAAATCTGTTAGTTTTTGAAGCTCTTGGATGGACTCACGTCGTTTTGGTTCTCTCCATCCAACATCAAGTGGGAATCGCGGCTCAACCGGACCGCCGCGATTCCCGTCTATCTGCACTCTCGGCTTTTTAACCCCTGCAAGGACTCTGATGATTTTCACACGGCCAAGGCCGAGTGACGAAGCTCGCCTTCCTCTTTGACTAAAAAACACCAACTCTGCCTGCTGACAAACTCTTATCAAGACGCACATTTTGTAAGAAGCTAATCTTTTACCGCCCAGCACCGACTCATCGGCCCACTGCTCGCCGGGATGTCAGAGTCAATTAAACATGAGATGAGCGGGGAGAAAAACAAAGAAAAAATGTTTCAACGAAAAAAGCCCTGATTGCAGCCATGGAGGAGGAAGACTCGACAAGTGAGGAAGAAGAAAAATAGTGGAGGAGGATGAGGAGGAGGAGGAGGAGGAGGAGGAATCATCATCATCATCATCATCATCATCATCCCCGATTAGCCACAACGACCAACGCGCCACTCGGTCCTGTCTGTCCAGTCTGTCGGGTTTTGACTCTGAAAGTCTCCACTTCACCTCTTTACGATTCCAGTGTTTGGGGAGTTATTGAAAAAAAAAGTAATCCATTACACATCAATAGTTATTTCTTTACAACTTTATCTTAAAGTCATCCCCTACTATACTTTATTACTTGCTGGTTAAAGTGATTAGTTATACTACTAGTTACATTACTTTTGGATTACTCCATGACATCACCTGAGTTGTCCCACATCCTCATTGCCAATCGACACTATAAACAATATGCCTCAATCAACATCCAGCAACTAGAGGAACTACTTTCTGCAGCAGAGAAACCGGGCTGGAACTCGGCTCACGGGACGCAGTGGAGGAAAAGTCAGTGCTGATGAAGCTCACTGATGGTGAGGAGCTCATACAACCTCATGGAGAAAAACACCAACTAGCCCTTTAATATAAAAGCTGCACCGGAGCTCACAGAGTGCCGCGACACGGACCAATCACAGCCCTCGCATACGATCACTGCGCCTCGTCTCACGCTCTTCTTCTTCGTCTCCTCGAGTCAAACATGTCACACATGTCGTCCCGTAAAGAAGCGCAAGTAACCAGATTACTTTTTGATGGTAACTGTAATGTGATGCTGACGTTATCAAAAGTAACGCGTCACTTCACTGCTCTACTTCTACTGTAAGGCGTTGCCCCCAACACTGCTGTTCCTGCTGCCTCATCACGCCTCCTCGCCACAAAGGCAGCCAGAAACAATCCCTCCCTCCTCTCCGCACTCCTCTGCCCTCCTTCTTTCTTCTTTCCTTTTTCTTTAATGGGGTTAATCAGTAAAACTCAAAGTAATATCCCAGCAAGAAGTAATTAAGTTGTCAAAATAGGCTTCTTTATATTTCTCTTCTCATCTGACAGTGAGTCTCATTCGCTGCCTCCTGCTGGTCGATTAGCATATGATTTTTTCTTCTTCTTTTTTATCATTCATCATTAACTCAGCGACGACACATTGTTCCTTCGGCGTGTGTTTTGCAGAGGCCCGTGTTGATTTTTTTTTTTTAAACAACCTGAAAGAAAAAGGGTTTTATGCAAAAGAGAGTGTTGTGAGGCGGCGGAGCGGCGCGGCGCGGCGAGGCTGAGCCGAGGGAGGCCCGAGATGGGAGATGAGAGGCGGAAATTAAGAGAGAGAGATGAGAGAAGAGCTGGATGGAGGGAAAAATGAGCTGTATTAAAGTCTAATCCGGTTAGCGACAGCTGGGTGTAATCTCGCTCATTAATAACACACTCCCAGTCTAATCTACAAAACATCAAAAGAGGGAACATTTTCCACGGAGCACTTCAGTTGCTTTTAGCAGTTTGATGAGGATTCTTGATGCCTCATTTTCAAAGATGTCAGATGTCAAATGACTTGACAGGCGAGGGAGGGAGGGTGGGGGGGGGGGGGCATTGGAATTACAAATACCCCACCACACACACAC